>LNAC01000018.1:2416015-2583434 GCA_002007465.1 Ailurus styani | reverse complement strand
TTAAAAAAAAAAAAAAAAAAAAAGAAAGTGTTGAGTAGCTCATGTGATTTGTTGAATCCTGTGCTGAAAGTGGGCAACAGAATGGATGTCTGGGAACAGAGTGGTTCTAAGCCGATTGGTTGTTTACCCTTGTGATGGCCTGGCTGCCTGGTTGCTGTGCCCGCTGCCCCTGCCCAGGATCACCAGAGAGGTTTACACCACACGTCACTAGCCCAGGAATAGTTCCAAATTCATTACTGGGAGTACAGTTTCTATTGAGTGCTTTTGCACCGTCATAAAGTACAAAAATCAGTAAAGTCGAACCATTGCTAAGTTAGAGACTGTAATCCACATTTCTGGCTGCCAAATGCCGTCCCCATAGTCAAAATGGCCCCACTCACCCTTTCTGAGGCAGTCAACCCCAGAGTCTCGTTCTGGTTGGACCTGTATTCTGACGCCTTAATCCACTCAGAGGTTTTTAATGTGGATGTGAAAGCAATATTTTTTACTAGATCTTTGCCGTAAGGCTGAATTTTCACTGTTTCATTTTTCATCTAATTGGTAATGAGAAGCAGTCTGTATTCCAACTCTGCAAATCTCTGAATTCATGGACTCTTTTGCTTTTCATTTCTACTTGCCAATGAGCCAATTCCTCTCTCTCCCTCCACCCCCCTCCGTCTCTCTCCCTGCCCCTACCCCTCCTTCTCTTGTCTACATCTCTATCTCTATCTCTCTCTGATATCTTGTCAAATATGCTGAGGCATCCCATTAATATTACATTTTCTTTCTCTCTCTTTCTTTTTATAAGATTTTTTTCTTAAGTAATCTCTACATCCAGCATGGGGCTAAGACTCACAACCCTGAAATCAAGAATCCCATGCTCTTCCAACTGAGCCAGTCAGGTGCTCCTAATATTATGTTTTGTAACTGCTGCTTCTAGAGGACAAGTTCATTAGGTACATAATCTACCTTCCAAGTAACTTCGGGCAACATCTTTACCAAATGTTCCACTATTGTGTAATATGGCTCACCATCCTTATCAGTGCCAGTAACATCTTTTTAGGGTTGTGTTCTGGCCACTTCTCCTATTAGGGATCAGTCAAGATAAGATAGGCTATGGTGTAAGTAACAAACTCCAAAACATCAATCGCTAACAAGGATGCGATTATTTCTTGCCTGTGCTACATGTCCAGCGTGGATCAGCAAGGACATCTGCTCTTTAAAGCCACTCAGGAACCTTAGCTGCTGGGAGCTGCACTTCATCATATGCTTTCACAATCATCCCAGCAGGAAGAGAAGGGACATGGCACAGATCCACGGCTCTGCTGAGAAGGGGCACATCTTCTTTTTCCTAATACTTTCTTATTCAAAACAAATCACTCGAGTATGCCTAGCTTCAAAAGGTTCCGGGAAGTGTCCATTTTATCAGATTCACAGAAAAGAGAACCTGCATACTTGTGAATGATCTAAATGGCTATCACAGGTATTTTTGTTTTGAGAATTTATTGCAGTGAAATAGACTATAGGTAACAATTATCTATATCCTTGGGTCTAGTTTTATAACTCCATGTGGGACTTCTGCTACTCTATTTTTTGTGGTTGTGATGGGAAGCCTTCACATTCTAAGCCCACCCTCAAATAAAATTTAATTTTGCTTTACACTTGAATAAAAATACCTAATCCTTAAGACTGAGCTCCTTCCACTTAAGCCACACCCATTCAACAGAAGTTATAATTCAGATGTTTCTTTATTCTATCCTCCCTTCCTTATCTGACATTTCCTTCTGCAATTCTATCAGAATTGATAGATCATGGTTAATAACGTGTTTTGCAAGAGGGTCCATTCAGAAAAATCACGAGTGTTGGTTTTTATTTAAAATGAAAGTTTTGTTTTGTTTTTGCTTTTATTCAATAATTTAAAGATGGCTTATTTTAGTTCTAAAATAATGGCTATTCTTTTTTTAAAAAATATTTTATTTATTTATTTGACAGAGAGAGACATAGTGAGAGAGGGAACACAAGCAGGGGGAATGGGAGAGGGAGAAAGCAGGCTTCCCACCGAGCTCAATCCCAGGACTCTGGGATCATGACCTAAGCCAAAGGCTCACGACTGAGCCACCCAGATGCCCCAATAATGGATATTCTTAAGGTTATGAGTATCTACTTCACTGAATGGAAGAATGTTAGAGAGAAAGAAAACAGAGCTGTTGTTTAGCAACTAACATAAATATCTAGGCATATTTGAGAACTTCAGTAGCAACATGAGGCAGCTTTCTAATCTTTCATCCTGAAATTAGATCCTATGTCTTGAAGCTAGTCTTACTAAATGCAGGCTTTTAAATCATTGGTTGCAAATGCCCTGAGAGAAAATATGTCAAGTTCAACATTTTGGTAAAGATGGCTGCTGAGGGGCACCTGGATGGCTGTTAGTTAAGCATCTGGCCATGATCACAGGTCCTGGGATAGAGGGGATCATGGGGCTCCCTATTCATCAGGGAGTCTGCTTCTCCTTCTCCCTCTGCCCCTCCCCCCCAATCATGCATGCTCGCTCTCTCAAACAAATAAATAAAATCTTAAAAAAAAAGAGAGAGAGAAAGAGATGGCTGTTGAAAACCCCTTTCTGTGAATAAGCACCCAAGGCTGTAAGGTTGCAGGCAAAGAAGACACTCATTCATCCAACTAACATTCACTGGGTCCCTGTTATAGGTCAGGTCCTATTCTAAGTGCATGGGGTACAGTGGAAAACAAGACAGGTAGGAACCTTGACCTCCTGGAGCTTATTCTTAGAGGTGCATTCATCTAGCACCAGCTAGACGAACAACTGAATGAAATAACTATACACTGCAATAAATACAGTGCAAAAGTGAACGAGAGGATGATGCATCAGTCAGGATTCTTTTTCTTTTTTAAGATTTTATTTATTTATTTGACAGAGAGAAATCACAGGTAGGTGGAAAGGCAGGCAGAGAGAGAAGGGAAAGCAGGCTCTCCATTGAGCAGAGAGCCCGATGTGAGGCTCGATCCCAGGACCCTGGGATCATGACCTAAGCTGAAGGCAGAGGCTTAACCCACTGAGCCACCCAGGCGCCCCAAGATTCTTTTTTTTTTTTAATAATTAAATTTCTGCTCCCAGTGTGGGGCTTAAACTCACGACCCTGAGATCAAAAGTCAAATGCCCTTCCCCCTGAGCTAGCCAGGGTATGCTGCATCAGTCTGGATTTTTGATTGCAAGCAAGGATAGCCATTTAAAAGGAAAAGAGAGGGGGGGGTCTGGCTGGCTTAGTTGGTAGAGCATGCAACTCTTTTTTTTTTTTTTTAAGATTTTATTTATTCATTTGACACAGAGAGAGAGATTACAAGTAGGCAGAGAGAGAGGAGAGAGGAGGAAGCAGGCTCCCCGCTGAGCAGGGAGCCCGATGCGGGCCAAGATCCCAGGACCCTGAGATCATGACCTGAGCGGAAGGCAGCGGCTTTAACCCACTGAGCCACCCAGGTGCCCGAGAATGCAACTCTTGATCCTTGTGTGGTGAGTTCAAGCCCCAGGTTTCACATAGAGATAACTTTAAAAAAAGAAAAAAAAGGGGGGGGGGGAAGGAAGACAATTGGAAGTTTTTAAGATCAAAGGGAGCCTGAACAAATAGGCTTGGAAAGTGAAGTAGAACCCTGAGAGATTGGGGTGTAGGTAGCAGGAACTGAGATGGTCGTGCTACAGAAAGCTATGTTTGCTGGGTCTCTGCCTTGGTGTCCCCATGTCTCCACAGAGAACCGGGGAGCCCACAGAGAGGTTTTGCTTGATTGGGCTTGGTTCACACACCTGTTCCCCTTGCTGAACCATGAAGATGTTCTCTCTCAGTTTCTGGCCTCCAGGTTGGGTGTCTAGCTCTTGGCACTCCCCTCCCACCAAAACTCCCACAGTGGGGAATTCCCTCTGTGAGGTCTGTTATAGTAAAGGTGACTTAGATGTGTGTCAGCCAAAAATAGGGCTAATATTGATGATGGTTGGAATAAACTCTACCACCTACTGTCTTTAGATAAGAAGGCATCTCAGAGAAAGTAACATTTAAGCTGAGCCAAGCCTGTTCCTTTCTTCTTCCCAAGTTTGTCACACCATGGTTTTAATGAGTGTTTCCTTGGTGACTGACGAAGTTGAACATCTTTTCATATATCTATAGGCCATTTGGAATGTGATCTTTAGTGAAGTGCCAATTCAAGTCTCTTGTCTATTTGCTCTATTGGGTTGCATGCTTTTTGTTCTGTTAAATTGATTTGAAGGAGTTTTATAAGCTTGTAGTGTAATATTCTAAATGATCTCTTTTGTTGGATACATGTATTTCAAATATCTTTTCCCACTATTGACTTGCTTTTTTTCTCTCTTAATAGTGTCTTATGAGGAAAAGAAGTTTTAAATTTTAACATGCTCCAATTAATGTTTTCCTTTGTGGTTGGCACTTTTTGTATCCTATTTACAAAATCTCTGCCTAGGGGCACCTGAATGGCTCAGTCCGTTAGCTATCCAACTCTTGATTTTGGCTCAGGTCATGATCTCAGGGTCATGGGACTGAGCCCTTGTCAGGCTCTGTGTTCAGTGGAGAGTCTGCTCGAGATTCTCTCTCCCCTCTCCCTGCCCCTCCCATGTTTTCTCTCTCTCTGCTCTAAAATAAATATAAATCTTAAAAAAAAAAAAAACTCTGCCTACCTTAAGGTCATAAAGATATTTCTCTATGTTAACTTATAAAATATTTATTTGTTTTTACATTTCATATTTAGATTTATTATCTATCTAGAGTTGCTTTCTTTTTTTTTTTTTTTTTTTTTTTAAAGATTCTATCTATTCACTTGACACAGAAAGAGAGAGAGATTACAAGCAGGCAGAGAGGCAGGCAGAGAGAGAGGAGAGAGGAGGAAGCAGGCTCCCCGCTGAGCAGAGAGCCCGATGCGGGCCCCGATCCCAGGACCCTGGGATCATGACCTGAGCCGAAGGCAGCGGCCCCAACCCACTGAGCCACCCAGGTGCCCTAGAGTTGCTTTCTATGTGTGATTTGAGATAGGGGTCAAGATTCATTTTTTGCTAAATGATATCCAATTGACATGTATCTTTTATTGAAACGATCATGCTTTCCCCAAGTGTGTCTGAACTATATTTTCTATTTCTTGGTCTACTTGTCTTTCCTTGTGCTAATATTCATGATTTAATCATTTTAGGTTGATGATATGTCTTGATATCTGGTACTATGAGGCATCCACTTAGGTTGTTTCCTTTAGGACTGTATTTGCTATTCCTGAATCATTTCATTTCTGTAAATATTGGAATGAGTTTATTAGTATTTACAACAAATATGGTAGGGCTCTGATTGCAATTACATTGAATATATTCCAATTAAATATGTATCAATTTGGGGTGAACTGACATCTTTACAATATTGAGCATTCAAATCAATGAAAAGAATATAATCCCTTTAGTTATTTGGGTCTTTAATTTCAGTGAAATTTTAGTAGTTTTCAGTGTAAAGGCCTTTTTTAAAAGGTGTGTTCCAAGATGTTTTTGTTATTTTAAAAATGTCATTGTAAGAGTACCTGGCTGGCTCAGTCAGTAGAGCATGTGACTCTCGATCTTGGGGTTGTGAGTTCAAATCCCACATTGGGTATAGTGCTTCTTTATTTTTTTATTTTTTTTTTTTTAAAGATTTTATTTCTTTATTTGACACAGAGAGAGAGATCACAAGTAGGCAGAGAGAGAGGAGGAAGCAGGCTCCCTGCCGAGCAGAGAGCCCGATATGGGCCTCGATCCCAGGACCCTGAGATCATGACCTGAGCCGAAAGCAGAGGCTTTAAGCCACTGAGCCACCCAGGCGCCCCTATAGTGCTTCTTTAAAAAAAGATTAAAATAAAAATAAAAGTGTTATTGTAATTGATATCTTTTCCTGAATTATATTTTCTATTTGTTTACTGCAATATGTAGAAATAGAATTGATTTTTATCAGCTCACCATGCATCAAGTAAACTCAATAAATTCACTTATTAATTCTATTATCTAATACTTTTTCAGAGAATTATTTTAGGTGTTCTCCAGGCACAATCATATTCTCTGTTAATGACCATTTTATTACTCTCTTTTTCTAAGTCTGACATTTTCTTCTATTTACCTTATCACCTTTCTCATTGCCATTATCAAATATTAACTAGGTTTTCTGTACATTTTTGGTAGATTCTTATAATCATATAAAGGAGTTTCTTTCTATGACTAGTTTATTAAAGTTGATATCATGAATGGGTGTTAAATTTTTATTAAATGCGTTTTCTGCATCTATCAACATGATCATATGATTTTTCACTTTCTATGTCTGTTAATGTGGTGAATGAAGATGATTGGTTTTTAAATGTTAAACAACTTTTTGTGTTCCTAGAGTAAATGCCTCTTGGTTATATTCTATTTTGCTTTTATATATTAATGTATTCAATTTCCTAATATTTTGCTTAAGAGTTTTGCTCCTGTGGAAACGAGAGAGAATTGTCTATATTTTTTCTTTCTCGTAGTATCCTTGCCAGGTTGTGGTTTCAAGGTCCTGGCCTCATAAACAGTTGAGTATATCTTTTCCTATCCTTGGGAAGACTTTGTGTATGATTGCTTATTGTTTCCTCCTTAATTGTCTGGAAAAATTCACTGGTGAAATCATCTGTGTCTGGAGTTTTCTTTGTAAGAGGGTTTTAAATAACGAATTCAATTTCTTTGCTAGATGTAGGACTATTCTTATTTTCTATTTCTCCTTGAGTCAGTTTTGGTAAGTTATACGTTTTATGGAATTTGTTTATTTTATTTAAATCATCAGCTGTATTGGAATAGGCTGCTCATAGTATTCTCTTATAGTCTTTTTTAGTGTCTACAGGATCTGTAGTGATTCTTTGTTTTGGTAGTGATAATTTCTCTTTTTTTTCTTTTTGATCAGCCTTATTAGGGGTAACCAATTTTATTAAAATGTTAACTAGCCAACTTTCAGCTTTATTGATCTTCTATATTTTATATTTGTTGTAAATTTTATATCTACTCTCATTTTTATTATTTCCTTACTGCTAGTTTGAGTTTGATTTGCTGTTCTCATAATGTCTTTCTGAGATGGAAACTTACATAACTGATTTTCAACTTAAAAAATTTTCTGATATAGTCATATATGGCTCTAAATTTCTAAGTTTGTTTGTTATATTACTTTAAAAATTGTGGTAAATTATGTAACACAAAAGTTGCCACTTATAAGCTAAGCAAATTCAGCAAAAGTGTGAAATACAAAACCACCACACAAAAATCAGTTGTGTTGCTAGTAGCAATGAACAATTTGAAAAAGAAATTAAGAAAATATTTATGATGGTATCATACAGAATAAAGTTTTTAGGAGTAAATTTAACCAAAGGAGTCATAAGAGATTTTAGTCTATAGTTTTCTTTCCTTATAATATCTTTGTCTGATTTCAGTACTAATGCCAGTTTTACAGAATAAGTTAGAAAGTACTAAGTTCTCTTCATTTCTTGGGAAGAGTTTGAGAAGGATTGGTGCTAATTCTTCTTTAAATGTTTGGTTGAAGTTGCCAGTGAAATCATCTGGTCCTGGGATTTCTTTGTTGGGAGGACTTTTTTTTTTAAGTTATGGATTCAATCTCTTTGCTTGTTATAAGTCTTTTCAGATTTTCTATTTCTTCATGACTCATTTTGGTAGCTTGTGTGTTTCTAGGAATTTGTCCATTTCATCTAGGTTATCCAATTGGTTGGAGTACAGTTGTCATAGTATTCTCTTGTAATTCTTTTCATTTCCATGAAATTGATCATGTTGTTTAATTTCCACATATTTGTGCATTTTCCAGTTTTCTGGAAAATTTTTGGTTATTCATTTCTAGTTTCACTCTATTGCGATTGGAAAAGATATTTTGTCTAATTTTAATATTTTTGAATTTCTTAAGACTTGTAGACTAACATGTAGTCTATCCTGGATAATAGTTATGTGCACTTGCTTCATGTATTTTGGGGCTCTGTCAATATGTACATATATGTTTTATATGCATTATATCTTCTATATGTGTTAAATCTTTGTCAATATAAATGTAAATGGATTAGACTCTCCAATTAAAAGACAGATTGTCAGAATGGATTTTATTTAATTAATTAAGTAATTAAGTTAATTTTAAAGATTTTATTTATTTATCAGAGAGACAGAGAGAAGAAGCAGGGAGAGCAGTAGGCAGAGGGAGAAGCAGGTTCCCCAATGAGTAAGGAGCCCGACTCTATCCCAGGACCCCAGGAAAATGACCTGAGCCGAAGGCAGATTTTTAACCAACTGAGCCACCCAGGTGCCCCTTATATTATCCTTCATTCTTGAAGGATAGTTTTGTGGATATAGAATTGTTATTTGGCAGGGTTTATTTACTTCAGGACTTTATTATTTTTTTTTAAGATTTTTTATTTATTTATTTGACACAGAGAGAGAGAGCTCAAGTAGGCAGAGAGGCAGACAGAGAGAGGAGGAAGCAGGCTCCCCGCCGAGCAGGGAGCCCAATGCGGGCCTCGATCCCAGGACCCTGAGATCATGACCTGAGCCAAAGGCAGAGGCTTTAACCCACTGAGCCACCCAGGCACCCTACTTCAGTGCTTTAAATATGGAGTCCTATTGCTCTGCAGCCTCTACTGTTTCTGATGAGAAATTGGCTTTCCTTCTGATTGAGAATACTTGCATATGATACATTGTTTTACTCTTCCTGCTTTCAAGATTTCCTCTGCTTTCTTCTGACTGCTTAAGTCTGTTCTGGAACCTCTCTAGTGAATTTTTCATTTCAGTTATTGTACTTTTTAGCTCCAGAATTTCTACTTCTTTCCTTTTAACAATTTCTATCTCTTTATTGATATTTTCATTTTGTTCATATGTTTTTTACCTAGTTTCCTTTAGTTCTTTGAGAATATTTAAAACAGTGGCTTTAAAATCTTTGTATAAGTCCAGTGTCTGAGCTTCCTTAGGAATAGTTTCTGTCAATTCTTTTCCATTGACTGGGCCATATTTTCCTGTTTATTATTATATTTTGTGATTTTTTTAGTTACTGTCATCAAAAAACTGAGCATCTGAATATTATGATGTGTTATCTTTGGGAATCAAATGCTCTCCCTTCTCCAGGGTTTGCTATTCTTGACTGTTAAAGCCTCAGCTTATGTTCAGCCAGTGTATTTACTGAGATTTCCTTGAACACTAGGAACTTAAAACAAACAAACAAAACACCTTTCCCAATCTTTGTGGTTTGGCTTGTGTGAGGGTATTTCTTTTAACACTTAACTAGGCTGTTTGAAATTCTTCCTCAGCCTTCACTTTCTGGTTGCTCCGAGCACATTTATCAGTCAATGGTGGAATCTTAGGGCTTTCTTGGGTTTTTCCTGAAATGCATCTTGTCTCAGGCACATGTGCATGGTCTTTTAAATACTCCAGTGTTCATGAGCACTTTTCAATTTGAATTACCTAATTTCCTAGTAAATTTCTCTCCCCAGCTTTTGTTCCCAGGCTTTAGGTGGTCTATTTAGAAGGTACCAACTGTAGGGGGGCCTGGGTGGCTCGTGGTTTAAAGCCTCTGCCTTCGGCTCAGGTTGTGATCTCAGGGTCCTGGGATTGAGCCCCACATAGAGCCCCACATCGAGCCCTGTATCGAGCCCTGCATTGGGCTCCCTGCTCAGCTGGGAGCCTGCTTCCTCCTCTCTCTCTGCCTGCCTCTCTGCCTACTTGTGATCTCTCTCTCTCTCTGTGTCAAATAAATAAATAAAATCTTAAAAAAAAAAAAACCAACTGTAATCTTTGGCCCCAGGCAGTTGCAAGTTGTTTATTCATCTTACAGTTTTTTCAAGCAATGCTTGTTGCTTTTCTATTGTGGGTCCCAGGTTAAGCAAAACAGAGATAGGCCTTGCATTAGCCCTTCAGCTAGCTCCCAGGAAGATTAGAACAGACGAACACAGTGATTTCCAGGGAACAGGGCTCCATCCTGGGAAGGTGGGACAAGTCGGGAGGGAGTAGGGCTGGGGTAAGTAAAAGTATCATGAAGTTTTCTTACCATTTCTAAGTTGTCTTTTTTTTTTTTTTGGATTAAGCATTTGCTTGGTTGCTATATTTTTGACTATTTTCCAGAGTTCTGACAAAGTTAGTCTGACAGTTGCTTGTTTTTTTTTTTAAAGTTTCTGTGGAGGTATGGGAGTTTGGAGCTGCCTATTCTGCCATTTTGATGATGTCCCTATCCCTATAATTTTGATTCATTGTATCTTCAATATTTACATACACTCTTCAGATATATACATTCATATATATATGAAAAAATGTGTACTTTTATGTTGAAATAATTGCAGATTTGATTCACAGGAGATTGCAAAGAAATACAGAGGGAAGCCATATGTATCCTTTCCCCTGTCTCCCCCAAAGTGAACATTTTATGGAACTACAGTGTAATATCAAAACCATGAAATTGACATTTGTAAGAACCACCCTTTTCCTCCATTCCTAACTCCCTGGTAACCACTGGTCTATTCTCCATTTCTGTAATTATGTTATTTTATTAATGTTACATACATAGAATCAGGCAATAAGCATCCTTTGGGATTAGTTTTATTATTTTTCAGCCAGTATAATCTTCATGAGGTTTATCCAAGTTGTTGTGTGTGTCAGTTTTTGTTTGTTTGTTTTTGTTTTTAGATTGCTGAGTAGTATTTCATGGTATATATGTATCACAGTTTGTTTTGCCATTTAACCATTAAAGGAGATTTGGATAGTTTCTAGTTTGGGGCCCTTATAAATAAAGAACATTCTTGTACAATTTCCTGCATGGAAATAAGTCTTCATTTCTCTGGGATAAATGTCCAAGAATTGTTGAGTTGTATGGTGAGTACCTTTTCAGTTTTCAAAGAACTGCCAAACTATTTTCCAAAGTGGCTATACCATTCCTACCACATGTAGGAAAGCTGTCTTTCCTACACGTAGGAAATCCATGTCTAAGAAAGCTATGTCTCATTCAAGGTTATAGAGATTTACTCCTAAGAGCTTTATAGTTTTAATTCATGATTGCATTCGTCTTTATACCAATACAAATGTAAATGTAGTTTTTAAATGTAATTTTTAATATATATTTAATATGTTTATATATTTGTGGAAGAAGGAGTCTCTGAGGTTGTTTCTGACACCAAATATGTGATATCTTTTCACACCAATTCTCCAACACCAAGTAAATATCCAACAATTCAGTTTCGACACCAACTCCAGGGCTCAGTCCCACAAAACTGCCCCTACTTCAGGTACCAGTCGCCAGTCCCATGGGCCACTTGTACTGCTGACTTACCGAATTTGAGGGTTCCTATAATTTCTGCTCAGTTTTGATAATTCATTAGAGAGGACTCACATAACTCAGGAAACACTTTACTTACATTTACCAGTCTATTATAAAGGAAATAACTCAGGAACAGCCAAATGGCAGAGATGCATAGGGTAATGAATGAAGGGTGGGGATGTAGAGTTTCCCTACCCTCTCTGGGCACCGATGTGCCAGTACTTCCATGTGTTTACTAACCCTCATCTAATCATGTATTTAGTCTTTGTGTTTAGTCTTACCGATGACCAGCTCCCATCCTGAAGCTCCCGAGGAGCCACACTCTTACCTCATTAGTGTAAGCTCAGGCGTGGTGGAAAGGGGCTCATTAGGAATAATGAAAGACAATCCTATCCTCTGGAAATCTTAAAGGTTTTAGGAGCTCTGTGCCAGGAACCAGGGATGAAGTCAATTTTTATTTTTTATTATACCATAGTCCCTAGAAGGGAAAGTGTGTAGGGCAATGAAAGTCATAAAGTCATCCTCTCAGTTGAATAACCTTCCTAGCAGTCCATTTGTGAAATTACGGCATCTTGGAATCATGGTAGTGGATGGCCAGTGAAACGGACAGGCTTGGGATGTGTTTTATTTATTTATTTATTTATTTATTTAATTTTTTTTTAAAGATTTTATTTATTTATTTGACACAGAGAGAGAGATTACAAGTAGGCAGAGAGACAGGGAGAGGAGGAAGCAGGCTCCCTGCCGAGCAGAGAGCCCGATGCGGGCCTCGATCCCAGGACGCTGAGATCATGACCTGAGCCGAAAGCAGAGGCTTTAACCCACTGAGCCACCCAGGCGCCCTTGGGATGTGTTTTAGAGGCAGAGTCAGCTGGATTGGCTGATGGATTGGATGTGAGAGGTGAATGAAAGAGAGGGACCAAGGATGATTTCCAGAATTTTGGTTTGAACAACGGGCTGAATGATGGTGCCATCCACGGAGAGTAGTGGGAAAGGAACAAGGCTGGGGGTAAAAATCAAGGCACTATTTGACACGAAGCTTGAGATGACTAGGAGTTAGGAAATAGAGATATTAAGTAGCCAGTTGGATTTGTGAACCTGGATTTTGGTGGGGAGGTGTGGGCTAGACAGAAACTTGAATGTCAAAGAGTTGGATAAATTCACCTGGGGACTGTAAAACAGAGAAGATAAGAGGGTGAGGACTGAGCCCTGGAGGACGACGACATTTAAAAATTGAGCCAAAGAGGAGAAATCAGCAGATGATTTTGACAAGGAGGCTTGTTGAAGGAATAGGAAAATCAGGACAGAGAGATGTTGAAGGAAGTTTAGGGTGAAAAGTGTTTCAAGAGAAAGGAGTCTTGCTTGTCAACTACTTGCAGTTCTCCTGAGAGGTCCTTTTAAATAATAGAGAATTGACAATTGGTTTTGGAAACATGGAGATCATTAATAATCTTGATAGGTAAGAGAAGTCAAGGCTGGGTCAGAGTAGGCTGAGAAAGGAATGTGATGTGAGGAAGGGAGGACAATCACTGTAGAGAGACCTTGAAAAACCTGAGAATTTTGCAGTGAAGAGAGAGAAATAGAGCAGTTCTGGAGGAGATTTTGGAGTCAAGGGAGGTTTGTTTTAGGTGGGAGGAATTTCAGTATGTTTATATGCTGATAGGAGTAATCTAATAGGGGAAAAAGTAATGATGCTGGAGGTTGAGGTAATTGTAGGAGTAAAGTTCTTAGGAATGTGGGAGGGAAAGGAATCCAGGTCACTGGTAGAGGAACTGGCCTCCACAGACACAGGGACACTTCATTCATAGTAACCCAAATGTTACTATATCTGTAGGAATAGTTTTGATGGTGAAAAGATAAGGGAGTTCAAGTCTGTTATCTTTTCACTTTTTCCATGAGGAATGAAGCAAAATTGAGAGCAGCAAGTGGGAGTTGTGGAAGAGGTATAGGAGGCTTTCAGTAGAGAGGAAAAGGTGTGAAATAATCCTTTCACCACATCTACTTAAATGTCAATTTATTGGAGAAAGCCCTCCAGGTATTAAGTCCATCTCCTTCCAACCACTATTCTCTCACTGGACCCTTTGCTCTTTTCTGGTACTCACCACCATTTGTAATAGTATCTTTATTGGTTCACTTGTCTGTTCCTCCATTAGAGAACTACAGGAGGGCGGAGACTTTGTTTTTGATTTCCCGATGTATACATAAAGAAACAGGACTGGTACATAATCACTAAATAATTACTTGTTGAAACAAAGAGTTAATGAATGAAAGTCTTCAAAATTTTGTCTTAGGTCACCCCTGTTAAGTGTTTGGGCAAGTCACTTTTCTTGTCTGAGCTTTCATCTCTGACTATATTCATACCCACGGGAATTGTAATTTCTTCTCTGCCCACCTCACCAGCGCTGTCATAAGGAGGATCTGAGCTAATAAATCTGGAAATGCTCCATCAAGTGACCCTCAAATCTAACGGATTGTTATTTTTAGCCCACGCGTAGCCTCGCAGGTAGCAGGTGCTGAAAAGGACTCGCTGATTGGGGGAGGGGGCCATTAAAATTTCTGTGATTGTAGGCATCGAAGCTTTGCAAAAGGGTTCCGCAGGCCGCAGAGGGGCGGGGCTCAGGCCCGCAGCCCACTGGCTCCGGCCTTTCCCTTGAAGCGCTAGCCCAGCGAAGATGGGGGGCGGGGAGGTCGAGGGGGGAGTAACTGTCAAACCTCCCCGCTTGGCGCCATTATTTAAATGGTACGTGCCGGTCTCGCTGCTGTACGTGCCCGGGGCGGGGCTCTGAGCGCCGGGAGAGGGGCGGAGGCCGGGGGCGGGTCGGGGAGGTGGAGGGGCGAGAGGGGACGGGCTAGGGCGGGGCCAGGCTGGCTAGAGGGGCGGGTCTAGCGGCGGCCCCCGGCGAGGTTCAGTGCGCTTGCGCTGACAGACGCAAGATGGCGGACAGTGCGGAACTAAAGGTAAAGCGCAGCTCGAATTCACTTCTAATATTCGGCCGCGGAGACGGCGCCGCTGGTGCTGGGGGGGATGGGTCCGGCCCTGGGGGGCCGCTCAGGCCTGACTCTACCCGGACCTGGAGTTGTAGGGAGGAGCGGCGCGCCCGGCCCTAGCTGAGGGGGCCCGGCAGCGGCGGGCCGCGGGCCCCGGGTTCCTCGGGGGCGCTGACGGGTCGTCCCCGGCGTGTTATTGTTGTGGGCGCCTCTGGCGGGGGTGGCGGGGGAAGAGATCGGGAGTCCGGAGGTAGGGGCCTCGGCTGCCCCCTGGGCTCGGCTTCTTTACCTTCCACCAGCCTCCCCGCCCCCCCCATGGGGAACGGGGGCTGGGGCAGGGTGTTCGTGTAGGGGGGATTGGGAAAGCTCCCCGCCGCCGCTTCCTCTTCCTCCTTTGCAGTCCCGGGCTGCTGTCAGGAGCTCTCCTCAGACCCCCGGGAACTTGGCTCCGGCCGCCCCGCCCCTCCGTGGCTCCCTGCCGCTCCCGCCCCGGACTCGGCTCTCCCCGGCTGCTCGCCTGTCAGGAGGCGCCCGGGGTGCCCCGCTTGTGGGCAGCGCGATCCTGGGGCTATGGGGCGGGGATGTGGGGAGAAGCTCCGGTAAAGTTTAGTGAGCCCCGGGCCGGCGTTGGGGTTCGGCTGAGGGGTAGCGGGGAAGTGTGCCTGGGCGGGACATTACTTTCTCTCTGATCTTGGGCAACCGGGGGGGGGGAAGAACCCCCCTCGAAGGGTGTGTATTTGGAAGCAGTGGTGGGTGGTGGGAAGCAGCTACCTCTCCCTTCTTTTCCTTCTCTTCCTTTGCCTGGTGTGGAGGGTGAGAGGAGCCTTTGGGGGTCTCTGCACACACCATGATGGCGATGCTATAGCTGATGGAGGTGAATGGTTCGTGTTTATATCCCCCCGTTGCCTTTTGTTTGTAGGGACATCTTGCTGGCCATGTTGATTTGAACGATATTCTCCCCTCATCCTACTTCAACCCCCAATAAATAGAACGTTCCTCCGTTCCTCTCAACTGTACCAATTACTCACGCCTCGCGAAATTGGATGAAAGGGTGCCCCCTTTTCCCCGCTTTTTCTCGCACCCCAATCTTCTTTACCTGATGATGGCTTCTTTACAGAAGCAGATATACCACTACACAAGCTGTTGGGGGAGGGGGGTGGAACCCTTATGATTGGATTGTGACAAATGGGGCTCCGCTTGAATAATTTTGGTTTAGGAGCAGGCAGTTTTAACTAACGCGTATTATTTCGAGGCTCTGAACGCGATATTCCCCTCTGTGGCTTCCTGTGTGTGAACCAAGCAGCTGGTTATATCTTGACCCAGAGAACTGACATCTCTGTCAGAGTGGCGATTGGGATATACAGATGTAAATCTTTGAGGAGGGTCCTCTGCCTCTATTTAATAAAAAATATTTTTAAAAAATTTCTCCGTTATACTGAAACGACAGCTTCTAGAACAGGCAAACACCAGGTTTGTTTCTGGAGTTTTTCTGTGGAAAGCTTCGCTGGAAGATCGGTTTCTTCGATAATTTTGCAATGTTAACATTCCAAAATTTGTATATTAAGGCGCTGGCTTTGAATGTCATTCTTTTAAAATTTACTTCTAATTACAAATTAATTGAGGAGTGTGCAGATTTAAAATGGTTGGTTTCGTTTTTTTCCAGTTTCAAACTGTTGACTGAAATGAAAAAACCTCAGCAATTTGAATATTTTGAGGTCAATAACTCTTGAAATATAAAGTATGCAACTTTAAGATACATGTTTTCAATAGTTTCACTCTTAAGCTGTAGTCACAATGTTGCTGTGATCTCTGCCTTCTAATATTTATTTTGTTTGGAATCCTTTTGAATGATAGCTAATCAGTTCTGTTATACATGGGCCACAGAGTAAAGCTGAAAAGCTTGTGCTGGGTATATTGTCACTCTTGATGCTGTCTAAAGAAACTGGTATGGAAAGCACATGCTGGGAGATTTCCTCCTTTGTTCTTTCTCATTTTAAGAAAGTGCCTTTGGGGATAGATCAGATCCCTGGTGTGAGTCTTGTTAGGTAAAGTTTCTCCTTACAAAAATGAGCCTGTATCAGATAAATGCTAAACACTTGGGGGAAACATAATTTTTCTAAAAATGATCTCCTTTTTGCTTTCTCAGAAATCTACTTGAGTTTTTTTCCAGTGGAAAAACTACTCTTGTGTTTCTGTAGTACAATTTTTTTCAAATTATAATAACTGTTTTGACCTACTGGTTTGGCATTATGTGTGCCCAATACTTTGAGAAGCTGTGATAAATTGCTTAGCTGGTGATAGCTGTGTTAAAAATTTTAGTACTTGATTGTAGTTAGATTTGCTGTTCTTTTTTTTTTTTTTTTTTTGAAGGGGGTAGATGATCTTAGGAACGCCTACCATAGTTATTTGAGAATATGTGTATATAATTTTCTGTGCGGTAAGCTTTGGAAGATATTCCTTTTGGAAATCATGTTTTCTGATGGGTTTTTTTTTGTTTTGGAAGTAAGTAGCATTTATTCTTAATAAGATAGGAAAAGTCAGAATAAATTTTAAGAAAAACCCAGAGATTTCGGTGTTAGGTGAAAATACAGTACTTACAATGGATTGTGAACTATGAGGCTTTGAGTAAATACAGTGACTTTTTTGTTATCTTAATTCACAACCCACATTTCATCTTGCTGTGGATTGTATTCATAGTTATTTTCCTCATGGCCCATTTTATTGAGTCCTTTGAAATCTATTACAAATCTACAAAGATCGGAGGGAAAAATGGCTAGATCTGTATCTCCTGTAGGAATAGTGCAAGCTGGAACACTTGAAGATACTGCCAATAAAAATTAGATTGTGAGTCATACATATCAAAAAGAATTCTCTGTGCACATTTGTTTATGAAAGGTTTAATTTTTCATTAGGGAAATACCCATAAATGACATCTGTAAGAATGTAGAGAGTGAGCATTTTATTATCTTTAGGAACTTAAAAAGCAGGATGGTGTGATGGCCAGATGATCTTGGAACTTAATAATCTGACCGCTTCATTGTAGTTCCTCTTAAAGTACTTTTTAAAAAAAAATTTATTTATTTTAGAGAGTGCACATGCGCACGCTTGAGGGGGAGTTGAGGGAGAGGCAGAGGGAGAGGAAGAAAATCTCAAGCGGACTTCCCACTGAGCCTGGGGTGGGGTGGCTCCAGGGCCTGATCTCACAACCCTAAGATGATGACCTGGGCAGAAATCAAGAGTGGGATGCTTAACCAACTGAGCTACCTAGGCTCCCCAGAGTACTTTTTTTTTATTACAATTTTTTTGCTTTAACTCTCAAATCAAGTTATGTTGCCATTTTAACTCACAGGAGGAACAGTGGGGAGGAAGAAGTTCATCATTTTAGGGGAATAAAATAATGGAATTCAGTGGGAAGAGAAGCCATACTTTTGACACTGTACTTTTAAAAGTATCTATGAGCATGTCAGTAAATTCTGTTGTCATATTCTGCCTCTTTATTTTCAAGAAATATCCACTTAACTTTGGTCTTTGTGGGGTGATTTGTCTGCTTTTATTTCAGATAGAAGGAAATAAACCTGACAGTTTATTCATGAATTTGATTTGACTCTCCCTAATTTGGTTTGATGTCAAGTGCCACATTTAGATAGCTTTGATTTTAAGTCACCGTTTTTATGAACAGTATTTAAAAACAATTTATAAAACACTTTAGTTTTTAAGTATTTTATATAATTGTTTTGAAATCCTGCTTTTTCATCTACTGTTTTCTCCTGGGTCATTGTATTCTTTTTCTTTTCAGAGTCTCTTATAACCACTGTGAGTTGCAATAGTGCTTAGTGGTGAGTCCATAGCTGATTAATCTTGGGTTTCTCCTGGTCAACAACATGAATATGCTGCTCTGGGGTTCTTGCTGAGGCTTTTTGAGTTCAGTGTAATTTGTACCCTTTCTTGGTGGTAATAGGGATAAGAAAATAAAATGGCTCATGGTTGTAGTGGGAACTGGGAAGAAGTATCTTGAGTGTCTGAAAAACTGGGTGTTTATGATAAGATGAAGCCTTTAAAAACAAAACCCCTGGTTCATTACTTTATAGAATTGATTGTAGTGCTGTCTGAAGTATTTTGCTCTGGCATTAAGCATCTTTTTCTTTTTTTCATGTTTGAATGAATAATATCTTATTTTTTATAGTACTTTGCACTTTATGATGTTGCAGTTTATAATGCATCACATTATGTCATCTGATCTTTCCAACAGTTCTTTGAGGTGGGAAGGCAGGTCATATCTCTCTTTTACTGATGAAGTGAGCCCAGAAAGAGTAAGTGACTAGCCCAAGGTCATACAAGTGAGAGTGGCAGGGACTTGAACCTAGGTCTTGTGATTTCAAACCCTGTGCTATATAGGCTGCTGTAAAGGTCCTTGTGTCTGTCTTGGAGCCCTCTAGGGTGCCTCGCTCACAAAGAATTCTAGTTATGTTGTTGCTAATACTTTCCCTCTTGCTGCTCTGTGCCAGGGTATTTTTGGATATTCCTTGGGCTTTTTGCAAGGAAGATTTTGGAGTTCGTTAGTTCGAATCATAGATGTTAATACTTGCAAATGTCATTTTGCCAAAATTTCAGAGAATACTGAAAAATAAGCAGAAAAATAAACACCTGTAATCCCAGCACTTAGAAATATCATGGTTAACATCTGGAAATCTATACGTTTAGACTTTCTCTCTGTGAGCATATGTGTATGTATATTCATCACAAAAAGAGATCATAGTTTTCTTTATGTGTAATCTGCTATTTTCATGGCTATCTTTACAGGTAAATAAATATAGGCCTGTGTGATCATTTGAAAGGTAACATTGTATTTTATTCAGCTAGTCCCTTATCATTGAACAATTAGATATTTCCACTTTTTTGCTCTTTTAAACAATGTCTTGACAAACAGCCTGATAAAAAGGTTTGCAAATGTTTTATTCTAACAAAAATACACTGATATGACAGAACTTTTTCTGTGCTTTAGGGAGCAGTGCTAATGGTATTTTGATTAGATGATGTGAGTGAAATAAGTTATTCTTGATTTGTTCATTGTCCTTCTGTTGTTTCTGTTTCTATAAACCTATCAGATAAGATTATTAAATGATGGCAGAGTATATTCTATAAAAATGTAAGTAAACATTTGATAAAGTATGAAATAGAGTATGAAACAGCATTTATAATTTATTTCAAGTACATCTGATTTTGGAAATTATATCATAGAAATCAAATATTGGAAGTTTATGTGCCTTGTTTAGATGTGTTTTTAACTGACATTATAAGAAAAGCAGTGCTGAGCATTAATTTACATAAAGTGGAAATGAGAACTTGCGTTACTCGTTTTTTTCTCAAACCTAAGTGTCGCCAAAGTACTAATTTGGTGGGTAACATTGTTTTGAAGAGGCTGTAACAGGGAAGAGGTCACAGAGGCAATGAAAATATTTTTCTATTTTAAGAAGAAGCCTTTATGGGTTAAATCAGCTAATAAATGCATATGTGAACCTTTATGGGTTAAATCAGTAAATGGATATGTCAGTTGAGTTAATATTATTTGTGCAACATCTGGAAGGTACTGCACTGTAGAAGGAATAGTTGATGAGATTAAGGGCATGAAAGTGATCAAACTCTAAATTTGATGTCAGATTTAGTCCTCATGTAAACTTGAATTTATGTAACAAGCTTTACCATTAGGATTTTTCAAAATAGGTGATAAATTTTAAGTATGTAATTTTTATTATCAATTTCATAATTGCTATGCACTTTTTGCTTCTCTTACTGCAAAATGTTTGTGATTATGCTTCCCCTTCCATGTTAAAAACTGTGGAACTCCCATTACTTTTGATTCCTTCTACTTTCGGTTTAAGTGGTATCACATGAAATGATAGCCCCCCCAAACTCTTCCTCCCTTCAGAATTAACTGGTAAAACTTCCTTCTTTGTAATGAATTTCTAAAACTCAGTAAAATGAAGAAACTACCTTTTTTCCTTTTCCATTTCACCTTAGATCAAACAAATATAAACCCTTTGAACATTAACTAGTTACTTTGAAATATCAATAACTCTCTAGAGATTATTGCATATGTTCCTATTTTTAAAAACTTCATCTCCTTCTTGCCTTTCCTGCCATGCTTTTTGCTTTCATTTTCCCCCCTTTGGTTGCCAGGTTAATTTTCCCAAAACATTTCTTTTCATCCTGTCACTCCAATGGCTTTTCATCGTAAATAGGATAAAGTCTTACCTCTCAGGTATTCAGGATTTTCTATAGTCTGATCCCAGTCCACCTTTTGTGTGTTCTGTCTCCTCCACCCTATGGCAAAAGTTCTTAACTTAAAGCCAGAGCTGTTAGTTTACTTCTTTTTGTTGACCAGTGTTCTGCTTTGTTTATCACTTCATTTCCCCCCATTCCTACCCTCTGTATACAGTAGGTGCTTAAGGTACATTTGTGAAATGAACAAATTATGTTCAAAGTTTGTTTCTGTTAGTAAGGGGGCTGATGCACATGTCTGTATGACAGTCTAAATTGTAAATGGTCACATCTTTATTTTTTTTAGTGGCTGCTTTGTAGATGAACTTGAATAACGTTAAATCTAGAATGATTTATGGGACTCCTCAATGGCTCAGTCGGTTAAGGATCTGCCTTTGGCTGAGGTCCCTGGTCTCAGGGTCCTTGGATCAAGTCCCACATTGGGCTTCCTGCTCAGTGGGGAAACCTGCTTCTCCCTCTGCCTGCTGCTCCCCCCGCCTGTGTGCTCTCGCTCTCTCCCTCTCTCTCTCTGACAAATAAATAAATAAAATCTAAAAAAAATAAAAAAAAAATCTATAATAATTTATGAAAGACTTAGGTTTGTCTTTTACTATATTTTTTTAAGTTGTATAGATATAAGTGACTACATTTCTGATAGACTACAATTTTAAAGACCTTCGTCATCTTCAGTCCTCTCCTTCCGCAGAGGCAATCACTTTGGTATCTGTTCTTTTTTGAGGGGTGGGGAGCATAACAGCTTTATTGAGAGAGAATTCACATACCACATGGTTCATCTATTTAAAGTACACAATTAACTGGTTTTTAATACATTTATAGAGTTGTGCAACCATCAACATAATCAATTTTAGAATATTTTCCTTACCCCCAAAAGAAATCCTTTACCTTTTAGCTATCACCCCCACTATCCACAACTCCTTTCACCCTGAGGTAGCTGCTAATCTGCTTTTGGTCTCTGTAGATTTGACTATTTTGGACATTTCATATATATGAAATACCTTCTGTGTCTGACCTATTCATTTTTCTTCGGGTAAGCATTTGTGCATATATAATATTTTAAATTTATTGTATGTGTATATCTAGATTCAGATATGACTGGGCACACAGAAGGAACTCAGTATTACTAAATGAATGTACATGTACATAAATATACTAAAAGCATAAATGAGATCATACTATACCTAATATCCCTTGACTTGCTTTTTTCACTTAATATATATTGCAGATCTTTCCATGTCATATTCCCTAATGAGATCATCTCATTCTTTTTTATTTTTATTTATTTATTTATTTTATTTTTTTTAAAGATTTTTATTTATTCATTTGACACAGAGAGAGAGATTACAAGTAGGCAGAGAGGCAGGCAGAGAGAGAGGAGAGAGGAGGAAGNGAGAGCCCGATGTGGGCCTCGATCCCAGGACCCTGGGATCATGACCCGAGCCGAAGGCAGCGGCTTTAACCCACTGAGCCACCCAGGCGCCCCATCTCATTCTTTTTTAACTGCACATATTTTGTATGTATATTTACAGAGGTTTACCTCTTGAGTTTATCAGTGTATATGTCTAAAAGTTCTTAACTTACTTTGATAGTTTTGATATACTGTTGCTTTTGTTTTTATTTATTTTATTTTTTATTTTTTTATTTTTTAAAATTTATTTGACAGAGACACACAGCGAGAGAGGGAACACAAGCAGGGGGAGAGGGAGAGGGAGAAGCAGACTCCCCTCTGAGCGGGGAGCCCGATATAGGGCTCGATCCCAGGACCCTGGGATCATGACCTGAGTGGAAGGCAGACGCTTAACGACTGAGCTACCCAGGCGCCCCTGTTGCTTTTGTTTTTAAACAGTTGCAGTATTTAATGTAACATCTATGGCATTAGCACTGGAGTGTCCCTGAAAAATAGGAATAAAAACTAAAACAGGTGAAGGTGGTTTGGCTTGGGGAGAAATGGAATGTAGGCTCTTTATGGGATCCTGGCAGTGTACAACCAAAGCGGTTCATTTTGTATTTGGGTTTCTGAATGTGAGCAAGCCTGTTTTTAGCTTCATGGCATACTGCTTAAAATAGAATTTAACATGCTATCTTGTGCTTTATGGTGAATTTTAAGACTTTTTCTTGCAGTTGTGTAGGTCTAATCTTAAAAAAAGATCCGAAGGATTTCAGGATAAACATTTTTCTCTTACATTAAAATCATCATTCTGGTCTCTGGGGTTCTGTAAGTTACCCAAGAAAGGGAATGTAGAGGCGCCTAGTTGATGGTAGGTACTTGGCAATAGTTTGTTACTTACTCAGGAAGGTATCTGTCACATTCTGTCATTCATAATTTTTGAATTCCAGCTCTGAGGTACCAGGCTATCAGTAGTTTGGGTATATGTCTCTGTGTATATGTGTGTATTTAAGCATTCTTGTTACAATGGGATATTTATTTAAAAATTATCTTTTTTTAATCATACAAGTAGTGCATTAGCTATTACAGTGGTTCTCAAAGTCCATTTTCCAGGCCTCTGGTGGCTCTCTAGGCTCTTTCTGGGGGTCGTCCAGGTCTAAAACTATTTTTCTAATAGTAGTAAGGCATTATTTATTATATTGGCATTTGCAAAATCGGTGGTGGGTAAAATTGCTGGTGCCTTAGCATGAATTAAGGCAGTGGCACTAAACTGTAGTAGTTTAGTACATCACCATACATTTGGAATTAAAAAATAAATGCCAGATATCCTTAGTATCTTTAATTAAGCAAGAAAAAATTAATTTGATTATTCAATCCTTGAGTCCATTTGGAAATATATTTTGTGTGATGAAATGGGAACTACCTGTAAAAGTACTTTTACTGAATACCAAATCCAGTGGTTGACTCAAAGAAAAGATCTTGTATGGTTGTTTGAGTTATGGGCTGAACTAGCTGCTTTTTTAATGGAATACCATTTTTACTTGAAAGAATGGCTGACAAAGTATGGTTATTACAAACTTGGATATTCAGGACATTTTCTCTATGAGAAAAACAACTGACAGTATTTGTTGCTGATGATAAAATTCGAGTTTTCAAGCAAAAATGGAATTTTGGAATACTTGTATTTACTACTGTGAGTTTGTCAGCTTCCCGATACTTTTCAATAAGATCATTGGTGGTGTATCGAAAGTGTCAGCATTTGGAAAAAACTGCATAACTCAGTGAAGCAATGCTTTCTGAATAATGCATAGTATGATAAAATCATGCATGGGTAAAAAGATCTATTGGAAATGGAAGATAGACCAATGGATTTCAGTAAATTAGAATAAGAAGTGTTCACTTGATATGATTCAGATTCCATATTGCAGCAGCCTCTAAGAAACTGCTGCTTGTTGAGTTTTGGTGAAGGATCAGAGAATATCCCCAGTTATCTGAAAAGACTATTGAAATACTATCTTCTTCCAACTACATACCTGCATGAGGCTGAATTTTCTTCCTGTACTTCAGTCAGAACAGCCTCATGGAGCAGATTAAATGCAAAAGCAGGTATGAGAATCAGGCTGTCTTTATTAAGTCAGACATTAAAGCAGTTTGCAAAAATGTAAAACAGTGACAATCTTCTTGCTAATATGTTTTTTGACTTGGAATGTAGTTTTTAAAATTAATATGTGATTTTTGTTAACAGATAATGAATTATTTTTAAATGATAAATCTTTTAAAAATTCTGTTTTAGTTTTTAATACAGTAAATATGGATAGTTTTTTTAAAGATTTATTTTTTAAAAATGAGAGAGAGCGTGGGGGTGAAGGGGCAGAGGAAGAGGGAGAGAATCTCAAGTAGACTCCCTGCTGAGCACAGAGCCCTACACACAGGGCTCAATCTTACCACCCTAAGATGAGTGGAAACCAAGAGTTGGATACTTAACCACCTCAAGCCACCCAGGTGTCCCAATATCGATAGATTTAATCAACAAAGCTTTTTGGTGTCCTCCATTTTCTAGACTATAAAAGAGTCCAGAGAGCAAAAACTTTGAGAACCTGAACACTGCTCACATAAGATTTACAGTACAGGAGTCTATATCTTAAAATCATACTATCCCTTTCACCTTCTCGCCCATGGCATTTAAAAAAATTATTTAAAAGAAAAAATAGTTTGCTTATAGATAATAGTGATCCCATTTACAAGGCAAGTTTGCGAGCAGAAACTGTTTAATTGTATCTTGCATCTCTGTAGTAAAAATACTAATGGTTTGCATTGCATTGAATGATTCTACGTTCAAATGCTTTAAATCAGTAATGGTGTGGGAATTGTATAACTTTTTATTTTCTCAAGGTTATGTCTCAACCCTTGATTGGCTTTTTTCTGTAGTAGGGGTTAGAAATAGTTTGAATAAATGAAAAATCCATACAGATGTCCCCTAACCTACTTTAGCCAGTAATTTCCTCTTTTCATCAGATCTTACTAGCGCTTACCAAATATCTAAGATGATTGGTTTATATTCAACCTATTTTGTTTTCTTCCTTTCCCTCTTGTGGGATTGAAGTGGAACCTAGAGATTATAAAACTCAGAACGCTTTTCTGGTTTCTTTTTACCTTTCCTTACAGTTGGATTTGAAAATCTTTAGCCTAACTCTATTCCTCAAGCATCTTTCCCCAGGGTGTCAAGGTAATACTAGAAAACAAAGATTTTTGTGCAAAAGTTATTCTAATCTGTGGTTTCAAAATGAAGTAACATCTTAAAGGTGAAAGTTTTCTTTTAAGTATGGTATTTTGTATGTAATTGAATCCTTTAGGATTGCCATTATTTTTTCACTCCTAAATTTAAATAGTAGGGCGCCTGGGTGGCTCAGTGGGTTAAAGCCTCTGCTTTCGGCTCAGGTCATGATCTCAGGGTCCTGGGATCGAGGCCCGCATCGGGCTCTCTGCTCGGCGGGGAGCCTGCTTCCTCCTCTCTCTCTGCCTACTTGTAATCTCTCTCTGTCAAATAAATAAAATCTTTAAAAAAAAATTTAAATAGTAATCCCAGGAATAGTGCAATTACTAATGAAAAGAGGGAACACTAAAAGTTAATAACCCTTAATTCCAGACTATTTTTAAAAAGTTACTTCTTGGTATATGTGGCAACTATGTTAAAAACTTTTTGTGGGGTATCTGATTGGCTCAGTTGGTGGAGCTTGTGGCTCTTGATCTTGGAATTGTGAGTTCAAGCCCCACATTGGGAGTGAGTGGAGACTACATAAAAAAATAAATATTCAGTTAATATTTGAGTGTATAGTGTATGTCTGGTATTGTGCTAGTCATCAGTATACAGGGTTAATTAGAACAATTCCTGTTGGGAAGGAATTCAGTCTGGTGGAGAGACAGATACATACTATCTTGCATTATAATTACCTGGTTAAACTAGTAATAGAGCCATGCATGTTGGTGCATTTACATTTTACTTAACTTTAAATCTCTATATTTCTGGGTTATTATATTTAAGATTGTTTTTCCTCAACTTTCACATAAGAATTATTAACTAGATTGGTAGAAAAAAATTACCATAACTGAACTCTTGAAGAACTTACTATAGTCTTGTGTTTTGAGCTTTTTGTATCCCTCCTGTCCAAATGCCTGCCCCCTGCCCACCTACCTTCCTGCCTGCCCCATGGTTTTAAAAAAGGATCCTTCATTTGTAGGTTAGTATTTTGCTAAGCTAAATTAACCAAAATCTGTTAGGGACAAAGGACTTTAAGAAAGTTAAGGTTGAACTTTAATAATGATCTTACTAAAAGTTAGTTTACTGTTAGAGCTTTGAGATATCTTAGGTTTTCAGAAAATTTTCTCTAAGGTCTAGTTTGTTCTCTTGAGTGAAACTAGACAATTGAAGTATGGCAGAATTTTGAACAGTTAGACATTTTCTATTGTATATACTTGCCTTTTGTAACATAAAGATGAGTTTCGGGTTGTACGTGGTACAGAGTGCCATTTCATACTTGAACCTTTACATGTGACTGTCTGGAGGCTTGAGGATCTTTATTCCTGGTATGCTCAAACTTCATGATGACATGACTTTGTATGGGTATTTTTCAGTCATTGTGCTAAGGTACTTGATGGCACAATCTGGAGACACACGTCCTTCACTTCTAGGAAATTGTCTTGTATTAATCCTTGAGTAATATTCTCCCTTTCATTTTTTGTTTTCTGTTGTTAGAGGACTGGACCTGTGCCTTTCCTTTTTTTTTTTTTAAATTAATTTATTTTTTAAGAGCCCAGCATGGGGCTTGGACCTGGGAGCCTGAGATCAAGACGTGAGCTGAAATCACAAGTCAGATGCTTAACTGACTGAGCCACGTAGGCGCCCATACTTTTTTTTTTTAAACCAGTTGATTATTGTAATTGCTCTTTGTGCTTATGACTTAACTTTTCTTTTTTTCTTCTTTTACTGTTATTTTGTTTCCTTTTAGGGAGGGAATATGGTAAGTGTTTGTGTATGGTCATTGGTGGACATTGTAAACTCTGTGAAGCTCATAATATGAACTGTATTAATATATGATAACCATTCTTAAATAGTTGCCAATGTTGAATGAAGATATATATTTAGTGATAATAAAAATTATGTTCTTTTCTGAGAGAAAGCTAGGTTGCTTTAAGAAAATGTATATACAAAATAATATGTATAACTTTGAGGAATGTAAAACTTATAGAAGATTAACAAAACATCCAATTTAATAGAGTATTACAAAACTTTGAGGCCTTTTTTGGTGCACCCTCATCCTATTTCCTCTCTAGTTCCTTTACGTAATTTGTATTAATAAGTTGCTTTTAAAATCAAAACTGGTGATGAAATATTAGTTATGTATATTATTTACTTTTAATGTTGTTTTTAAGCTGTTGCTTCTAATTAAACCATCTAATTATATCTCATAGTCTTATAAATATAATTTTCCAAATTTGATATAGCATTCTTTGAAGAGGAGAATTCTGTAGGTGGAGGTGGAGAGGAAAGTTTTAGAGACCTCATTTTGAAAACGGGTAACTGTGGTAAATATATATGCCCACAGAATCTAGCAGTTATGCCAGTTGATGTTTGGGGAAGACAAAGAGACTTAAGTTAATTGCCACAGTGATTGACACTTGGTTAAGTCTTGAAAAGTGCTTAGATTTATGTGTGTTCATCCTGTAATCCATGAGGAAGTTTAATTGAAGTGGTGAGAAAAGTCTAGCTTTTTGTGGAAGCATAAACCATTAAAGTTTGTGTTACACTTAATATATTTTTTTCCAGGGGTGCCTGGGTGGCTCAGTGGGTTAAACCCTCTGCCTTCAGCTCAGGTCATGATCTCAGGGTCCTGGGATCGAGCCCGCATTGGGTTCTCTGCTCAGCGGGGAGCCTGCTTCTTCTTCTCTCTCTCTCTGCCTGCCTCTCTGCCTACTTGTGATCTCTCTCTCTCTCTGTCAAACAAATAAAATCTTTAAAAAAATAAATATATATTCATATATTTTCCATTATTTTTTTTGGTACATTTAAAAAAGTTTCATGTTAAGTAAAAACATAATTATTCCTTTACTGGGCTATATACATTCTGTGCTAAACCTTGAAAACAAATAAGCACTCTCCCCTTTCCTTTCCCTTTCCCTGTTTCAAATTTGGCCTTTCATATCCCAGTTGCTTAAGGCAAGGATCTCATTCCATGAGTAAAAATGAGAGCTGGTTTACATGCCAGATACTGTGTTCGATGCTCAGTCATTATTTGGAAGTGAAATAGATTTGAGTCTTGGCCCTTGTGAAACTTATATTCTAGTATTCCAGTTAAGTACATGAAAAATAGCTTGGTTCCCTTGTACCTTTCTATATATGAATTTTTATAAAGAACACATTTTTATAATTAGCAAAAAATGCTGTTTTTAAATTTTGGAGTTTTTTTAAAGTTTATTTATTTTATTTTATTTTTATTTATTTATTAATTTTTTTTTTAAAAGATTTTATTTATTTATTTGACACACACAGAGAGATCAGATCACAAGTAGGCAGAGAGAGAGAGGAGGAAGCAGACTCCCTGCTGAGCAGGGAGCCCGATGCGGGCCTCCATCCCAGGACGCTGAGATCATGACCTGAGCCGAAGGCAGAGGCTTTAACCCACTGAGCCACCCAGGTGCCCTATTTATTTATTTTAGAGGGAGAGAGAGGGAGAGTGCGTGAGCACGTGAGTATTGGGAGGGGGAGCAGGAGAGGGAGAGAAGTAAACTCCGTGGACCCGGATATGGGCCCCATCCCAGAACCCTGAAATCGTGGCCTGAGCCGAAACCAAAAGTCTGAGGCTCAACCAACTGAGCCATCCAGGCACCTCTGGAAGTTTTTTTTTTTTTTCTTTTAATAACAGATAATAATTTTGAAGGCTTTGATATAGAAAGTTGAATAGTCATTTGGTTATATATGCTTATTAAAGGTAGTTTTGGAGGAAAGAGATGTGGGAGGAGCAAGGAAAAGATTAAAGTAATTATCATTGGAAGTTCGATTACTGGCTTACTGGAAAATTGAGTGGGATGCCTGTGTCCATTGAAATTGACAATTATGGATGTATAGTAACATCTCTTTGCTTTTGTGCGTGCAATCTTCTGTCTGCCTGTGTTGTTAAGTTGGAACCAGTTGAATGTGCCAGGCATAGATGGTGAAGGGAATTTTGCAGAGGAAAGTTTAATGATGGACCATGGAATCTCTCTAGGGGCACATGGATAGAGAGTGATAGATATTTATGATGTTGAATTGTTGCAGTGGAGATATATAAGCAAGAATAGGTGGTGGTAGTTGGAGGATTCAGTGTTTGAATTAGTGATTTTGGAAGTGGTGCAGGTTTTGGTAGAAAGGTCCAAGGTGTGGCTACGGGAGAGTGGCTGAGGGTGGAGTGGCTGAGGGTGGAGAGTAATGATAAAAAGTTAAGAAATACAGCCGAGGTGTTGGGTTGGAGTTTGAATAGTTGAGGCAGGTGCTAAAACTTTCAGTGAGTGACAGGGATATTGTTAGAGCTGCAAGTCCAGTATGGTAGCCACTGGTCATATGTGGCTGTTGAGCATTTGAAATGTGGCTGGTCCAAATTGAGGTGTGCTGGAAGTGCAAATATATAATGGATTTTGAGGACGTATTGTGAAAAGGGGATTAAAATGTCTCATCAATAATTTTCATATTGATGACATGTTGGAATGATAATATTTTAGATATTTTGGGTTAGGTAGAATATATTATTGATTTTACCTGTTTCTTTTGCTTTTTAAAAGTATAATTAGGGGGTGCTTGGGTGGCTTAGTTAAGCATCTGCCTTCAGCTCAGGTCATGATCTCAGGGTCCTGGGATTGAGCCTTGCATCGCACTCCCTGCCCAGTAAGGAGTCTGCTCTTACCCCTCTTTGCTCATGCTCTCTCTTTCTGTCTCTCTCAAATAAATAAATAAATAAAAACTTAAAATAAAAGTATAGTTAGTAGAAAATATAAAATTACATGTGTATCTTGAATTTGGAACTTATATTATCTTTCTTTTGGGCAGTGATTTTCTAGAAATAATATGACCAGTAAGTAGTATGAGAATTAGGAGGGAAGACATCTGTAAGGGTCTCTGTAGAACCCAGTGTAAGAATCCTTTGGGAGAGGGAGTGGATTTTAATTGGCTCTCTGATACTTCCTCTTAAGCTGTTTTTTGTGCTTAGAGTTCCCTTCTATTCATCCTCTCCACATCTACCTCTGCTCCCTTTGCCCCATACCTGAGCTCAAGGAGTTTGCCTCATTCATGTGGAGGAGAGAAATGTCTAGAACTATAATGGAAAGCAACATAAAGGAGTAACCATATGAATAGTTAACAATGTATTCATAAGGGGAAGAGGTCATTTCAGGTTAAGGTTATTTCAAACTGGGCCTTAAAGGAGAAGACCTTTTGATAGTTGATTATAGGATGGTTATTTCAAGCAGAGGGAACAACATGAACAAAGGTAATGTGGAGAAAAAACATGGAGGTATATTTTATGAAACACCCAGTAGATTCATGTGTGGAGATATACATAGGAGATAATGCAAATTCTGGGAAGTTGGGGATAGATTGTTATCACAACTTTTCCCATTAAAATTATGAGCCTGAAACTGTAGTAAGTTCTATAAAGGAAAAAGGACAGAATTCTATAGGTACATGTAATAAGGAGACCTGACCTGGTTTGGGTGCTCAAGGAAGGCTTCTCTGTTTCTGAACCTTCTGAACTACAAAATCCTTCTGCATACAAGTCTTGTCACATCTTTCTTCATTTTAGTTTTCTTTCCTTCCCAACCACCACTCTTTATTATTTCATTCTCATAGTATCAACAATCTCTAAATTGGTCTCCTATCTTAATTTCCATTTTCAGTTCACTTACTCTTTAATTACATTGACTTCTTGATTATATATATACTATATATATATAGTGTATATATAACTTCTCCTTCTTTGTAGGATTAAGAACAAAATTCTTTAACTTAAGCTATCCAAACTAAGTAATCTATTATTTGGATACCAGTTACATACTGACTGGGCATTGGGCGGAATTATATAATGCCTTTTTTTAGGGCAATAATGTGTATGTTTCTAATAGGTTTGGACTACCAATATGGTTCATAATAATTAAAAGATAGATGTCAGACCATCATTACTCACATTTATTGACAACAAGCAAGACACAGTCTGTATAGACAGCTTATAGTTTAATAGAGAATAGACCAGTAAACAGGACTTCGCCACATACAGCACAAGGACTGTATTGGGTTAATCCGTGGAGCATATAGGAGGGTAAATTTACTAATGTTGAGGGTGGACTGAAGAAAGTATCCCAAAGGTGATGACATCTAATTTGACAATGAATAAGTTGAAGTTAGCTAGATAAAGGTTGGGATGAGAGAGGGGGAAGAATTACTTGCTGAAAAAATAGCATGTATATACAAGTCCCAGATGATGGGGAGCCAGTTAAAGGGGTTAGTGGCAATGGCTGAGACTGGATTGTGAAGTATATTTTAGGCCATGCTAGGTTGTTTGGCCTCAGTCGAATGCAGTGGATAATCATTGCAGGTTTAACCATGAGAATGACATGATCAGACTTAGATTTTAGGAAGATCACTAGTGTGGAGAGTGACTTGGAGGGGATAATATTAGAGATTGGGAGAACAGAGTTGGTGGTAGTCTGAATTCAAGTGGTAAATAGGGCTCTTCAGGGAATGGCATTCATAGGCGTTCAGAATGGTCCAGCGTTTGACATACTGCCGCAGGCTGTCCTACAATATAACCTCTAACAAAACTAGGTTGTCCTGAACCTCTGGTAATAGAATTGTTTACCTTTCTAGCACCAAAATTCGCATTAGCGTATGCCCATGTCACCTTAGAGGTGTTCATGTTGTGAGACCTAAAGTCCTTATAAGGTTGTCTAGAACAAAAAAAACCAGGGGTGCCCGGGTGGCTCAGTTGGTTAAGCATCTGCCTTTGGCTCAGGTCATGTGAGCCCTGCATTGGGCTCTCTGCTCAGCAGGGGGCTTGGTTCTCCCTCTCCCTCTGCCTACTTGTGATCCCCCCCCCCCGCCCCGTCAAATAAATAAATAAAATCTTAAAAAAAAAAAAGAAAAAACATGTCAGCAGGGCCTTTGGTGGGTCTGTGTGTGCAAAGTGTGTCCACAACACTATCAAGCAGGCTTTCCTTATGGAGGAGCAGGAAATTGTTGTGAAAGTGTCGAAGACACAAGCTCAGAGTCAGAAAGCCAAATTAAAAAACACAAAGCTTTTTTGAGCAATAAAAAAATCAAAAGGCAATAGCAACAAAAATATAAAGAGGGACTTAGACATTTTAAGGTGGTAGGATTGATATGACTTGGTAAATAAACATGAGTGAAGGAGAAGGTGGTGGAGAAGTTTCTGGCTTGGACAACTGGTTAGGTGGATGGAAGGTTTGAGAAATTTGATGTGTTAGGTTTGGACATGTTGAATTGAATACGTGTGGGACATAGAAGAAGTGTACTTGGGAGTTAACAACTTAGAAATGGCATTTTGAAGTCATGAGATGGATGAGGTCATCCAGAAAGACTGGTCTGAGTGAAAATAGGGTCAAGAATAGAGAGGAATTCTCATAGTTAAGACCTGGAATAATTTTTAAAAATATCTTTTAAAACTTTAAACATCTTTTATGGACTGCTTTAATGTTTTTAAGATACTGTCTTTCCTTACAATTTGATATAATGGACTATTTAAAATTTTGCAGTTATACTGTCTAAATCTGTTTGGTTTGTGAGTTCAGTTAGCAAGAATTTGTTAGTCCAGAGTATTTTGAAAATTTATGTAAGATTGCTAGCAGAGAATTCTTCATGAAGTTTGGGAAAAGGGTTCGAGATTAATCATCACCTGCATAACATTTTAACTGCATGCGGGAATATGGCCATGTTAATTTAACATTTGCTAAAGGTAGTTCATGTGTTTTATAACTCATATTTAGTTTTGGAGTATTATTTCTATGACTAGATAATTTATCATCCATACTGGGACACTTTTAAGAGTGGAAGGGGGAAACTTAATAATTTTGCTGTAACAACAAGCATAAAATGGAACTTCTGGACAACTTGAAGATGTTGTAGTTTGTTCTAGATTTCTTTTTTTGTGAAGTGCTAAGAAATGAGATGATAATAGATTAAACAATGATAATAGAGAAGGTTTTGTGGGTAAGTAAATTTGGAAAATGTTAAATGCAGCATTAACATTTTTGTTGGACTTCTTGGGACCTTTAATGTGTTCAAATATGACTTGAACAAGGAGGGCATGGTAGGGAATTATAGAATTTTGAATTTCTTGAACTTGTTTTGCCATAGAACCCTATTTCTCTGAATATCCATTAACACTATGAACCTAGTTTGGACAATGCTGATTTAGAGTATCCTGTTATTTAAATTAAAATTCTTTAACGTGGGCGCCTGGGTGGCTCAGTGGGTTAAAGCCTCTGCCTTCGGCTCAGGTCATGATCTTAGGGATCCTGGGATCAAGGCCCGCATCGGGCTCCCTGCTCAGCGGGGAGCCTGCTTCCTCCTCTCTCTCTGCCTACTTGTGATCTGATCTCTCTCTCTGTGTCAAATAAATAAATAAATAAAATCTTAAAAAAAAAAATAAAGCTCTTTAACGTGAAGCCCAAACTGCATCTTAGTTATAAGTTTTATTTTGGGATTTTGATTGGTGATGTCTAGGCAACTAACCATATTAAAATAAGTAGATTTTGGGGTGTCTCAGTTGGTTAAGTGTCCGACTCTTGATTTCACTTCAGGTCATGATCTCAGGGTTGTGAGATTGAGCCCTGTGTCAGGCACTGGGCGTGGAACCTGCTTAAAATTCTCTCTGTGCCCCTCCTCCACTCAAACCTTAGGCAAGTTGTCTCTGTAAGATCTGAACATTTTCCTGCAGCCTGTTTTTTCTTTTTAATATTTCTCTGTGGTTTTTGAGAAATCACTTCCAGGGCTTTTATTTCATTTTTTAAAACTTTATTTATTTAAGTAATCTCTACACCCACCATGGGGCTTGAACTCATGACCCCAAGATCAAGAGTGCTCTTTGACTGAGCCAGCCAGGCATCCCATTCCCAAGGTTTTTTTTTTTTAAATTATTTTATTTATTTATTTGAAAAAGAGAGAGAGTGCACACATGCGCACATGAAGGAGTGGAGGGGGGGCGCGGTGCATGTGCAGAGGTGGTAGGGGGAGAAGCAGACTCCCCACTGAGCAAGAAGCCGGACACTGGCTCCATCCTAGGACTCTGGGATCATGACCTGAGCCAAAGTAGATGCTTAACCCCCAGACCCCCGCCCCCCCCACCAAGGCTTTTAGAAAATTTGTGGACATCTTTTCTAAGCTTATTTTTCTCTGAGAAGCAAGTCTGTAAATCAGGATTGAAATATGATAGCTGAAAACTTTATTTTTCTTGGGCATCCTGGATAGGGTGTATTGAATAATAACCTTAAGGTTAGGGAATATTGGAGAAAAATAGTCACCTGCATCCTAAGTAGTTGAGCAATGCTATTTGTAACCTTAAACTTTATTGTTATCTGAAGGGGCATCTCTTATGATATGCCACAAGGCCCTGTAGTCTTGACCCTGTTATATCCCAAGTTTTAAGGATGACCTGTATGAATATTTCTGATTTTGTAGGTGGCCCTGGGCAGAATATGTTAGATGACGGAATCAAAGGGAGTTAGTTCATCATCATCTCCTGGGCAGCTACCAAGTGTCATGTACTATACTTAGCATAGGTGATATGGAGATAAGTCCTTGTCCTTGAAAAGCTCAAAGTCTAGGGGAGGACATAGACCAGGAAATCAGCAATTTATAATAATATATACATGTGCTGCAGTAGAGGGTGGACAGTGCACTTCTTCAGAGGGGTTTTGAAAGGCTGGAATGATGAACTGGAAAAAAAAAAGTGAAGTTTAACAGAACCCAATATAAAGTTCTACTTTTAAATTAAAAAAAATTGTATTAAAGCATGAGGAAGTTTAACCTAAAAGCAGTTTATATAAAAAAAAATCAGTTAAAGGTTTTAGTTCACTTCAAGCTTAGTATGAGCAACTATATGATGTGGATGTACCTCCCTCTCATTGCTGAAACAAAAACATAACACATACCACATCCTTCCCCTTGCACAGGTAAAACAAACCAGTTAGCCTAAACTGTGAACGCCTTATTTGGGTACATTGGTAGAAATACTGTGTTCATAATAAAGAGAGGGGGTAATACTGCTGAATTCAAGATTAGGCCATTATCTGATTATTTCAATCACTGAGTACAGTGGACTGCTAAATGCTCCAGAGAACAGTGATCAGGGTGGGAAGGGGTCTAGAAACCAAGCCCGTTGAAGGAAAACAGACGCCTTAACACATTTAAAGAATAGACTCTGTGGAACACATTAGGACAAAATTTTAGAACCATTGGGTTTTGATTCATAAAGCTTTTCAGTAAGGTTTAAGATTAGGTTGTGAAGTCTTTGAAGAGTTTCAGCAGAGGCTGGGAGACCATCAGTTAAGGAAGTTACAGTAAAACTTCATATAGTAGAAGGATAGTAGATGGAGTGTTGGAGAAGAAGATTTCTGAAGTTTTATTTGATATTGTGATTCTCCTGTTACCAAAACCCATCATTTTCCAGTTATGTAATAGTGTCTATCATTGTCAGTACTTTGCAGAATTGTGTGGACTTTGGCATCTGACTTTTGAGTTGGACTGCATTACTTGCTAGCTCGGTAACCTTGTGTAGGTTACACCTGTTACTCTGAAATAGTTCCTTGATAATTTCCCTGTAGGGCTTCACCTTAATCTCTTCTCTGGGACTCAGAAGGCTATGATTTAAAGACTTTCTGTTTAGGTATAGAATGTGTCCCCCCCACCCACTTTTTGTTTTGTTTATACTTTTCTTTCTTTTAAGCTTCTTAACGTTCTCTCAGGTAGAGTATACTGTTTGTTTCATAGCTTCTTGTCTTGTCTGAGACTTAAATTAGATGAGATGGTATTTCCCATTTGCACACGCAGTGTTTTGCTTGTTTTTGGTTGTGGGAGTTTGGAAGAGAATCCTCAATCTTTTATAATTTAATAGAATTAACATTTCTTCAAGCCCTGCTTATTATTTTTAAATGCTAAGTTTTATTTGAAAAGTGAATGGTGATTGTTCTCATGATCATGTACAGTACTAATTGTGAGAAGAGGCATCTGTAGCTAAAATATTGCTTGTGACTGGTGGTTTTCTTTGCAATATTTCTTGGTTCTGTCTCCTCTGTGTCAACCATCACATTTCCTTCTTCCATTATATGTAGATAAATAATTCTTGTTGCCATACATTTTTGCTAGAAATCTTACTTGGATTTCTAAGTGGCTACTTGGATAGCCTTAAACACTGTTTTATCACATTTTCACTGCCCCCAAGTATACTTCTTTACTCTGTATAGTCTGAATTCCTTATGTCATTTTGCCCCCTCTCCAGTGTAACACATCTTCTGCTGTGGCTGAGATTTGTGATAAAACACTTCTCTTGGTTAGTGTTATGAGTTTAGGCTCTGGAGTTAGGTCGGATTTGAGGTCTTTCTCCGTCACTTACTTAGTGTTTGATTTCAGGTTTTGCACCAGTTTTGTTATCCATATAGTGGGAATAATAATGGTGTGTCTCTTGGGTTCATGTGAGGGTTAAATAAGTTAATCATGTTTACTATAATTAGTATATGGTTGGCATATTGTAAGCATGTAACTTATATTAGGTTTATCATTATTTTTATTCTATCAGTCCAGGTAAATGACAAAATTTTGGTTGAAAACATTACTAACGTAGATTCACTGACTTTACAGATTGTTTATATTTCCTTAACTGTGGAAGGGTAGAAGAATGACAAGAAAGATTTCATTTAATAGAGTTATAACATTATAGAATTTTGAAATTTTAAGGAGTCTTTGAGAACCTCTAGTTAATGTCTCATTTTTTGATGTGAGAAAACAGACCCTGTGAAAGATTGCGATTCAGTAAGTTAGTGGTCAGGTTGGTACTGGAATCCAAATTCTATGTGTACTGGTACTATATTATGTTATACATGTACCTAGCACATAATAGGTGTTCAGTAACTTTTGAGAATCGAGTTAATATGATGATTATGTATGTCTGTCTCTGAAGACTAGCTTCTCTGTATGAGTTCAATGTTCCTTTATTCTCTTTTTCTTTATACTCATTTAGGGGCTGTGCATTGATCCAGAAAGCATTTATTGAACATCTGTGTGCAGAACAGCCTTTTACTTAAATAAAAGTCATATTTTCCTACCTCTGCATAAGAAGTTTGGCAATGTGTTAGAATCTTACACTCTGAACTTTGTTTTTTATTAGAAAAAATATTTTATCCAAATTTTAAAATGTTCTGAGTTAGGTTTGTTATTTTTAGTATCTCTAAGTTATCATCTGGAAGGAGACTTTTGAAGGACACATCCAGATGTTTCATGAAATGTGGTGGTACCTAAATGGGTATGATATTTAAATCATCTGTCACAAATTAAAGCCGTGGTGCACTAATTTAACGGTCCTAGGTTTATACTCTGCATAAAGGAGAGCGAGATCTCCATATTTGTCATTATGTGCGACTAAATGCAGCTGGTATGATGGAATAGAGACCAGGAGAAGACAGAGAAGATCAACTAGGGGAGTAGACTGTAGAGGTCACTTTTTAGTTATCTTATATTGAGAAATAAATTAAAAAAAGAGAAATTGGGTCAAACAAGATTATGGAGATAACCAACTTGACTTGCTCCTTTTATAGAAACTGTCTAACTAGGTTTTCTGGTTGAACTGGGTAGTGACAAATTACTAATCTAACAGCTGCTTATTAACTATTTCAAATGGAGAGGATTAGAAATGATGCGGAAGTCATTTTTGTTGATGAAGCATCTGACTTGAAAAATAATAAAATATTTTTGTTGTACTGTACAGGTTTTAATGTATTCCATTATAGAATTTTTAATGATTGCTGTTGTGGATAGAAAGCAGAAGTATAAATGAAATACTATGACATTGTTAAATGCCTAATTTGTCTATGTTCAGAATTCATTTTGGTTTACTATTGGTTATAAATTGATACCAGATAGAGATTCATAATATAGAGTCTGCTTTATTATGACCAGTCCTCTAAACTACTGCAGTGGGATGTGTGAATGAAACTAATTATGTTGCTCAACAGGAAGTACCTAATTCTTAATCCACAATTCTTAATTCACCTTTAATGTAAGGTCATAACTAAAGAACAATAATACTGGCACTTATTTAATTGCAAAAAGCACTCTGTAGTACTTGTTGATATTGCTTGAATATTGTCTGTATTCATCTTTCTCAAAATGTGGTCCCTGCCCCTGTGGTTGGCATAGTTGTTTTCACACACACACACACACACACACACCCGTGTGTAAAAATTTACATATCCGAAAACGGGATTAAGTTGAAATGTCTTCTTTCTGAACGGTGAGGACCTCCCCCTCCTTTCTCCTCATTATCCTGAGAACACTGGAAGCTGGTCTCACTGCCAAAGCAGAACATTGGAAGATTCCTCTGTCAAAAGTGATTAGTTAAAAGGAAAAAAAAATCCTCAAAACAGCCAAATTCCTGGGGCGCCTGGGTGGCTCAGTCGTTAAGCACCTGCCTTCAGCTCAGGTCATGATCCTGGGGTCCTGGGATCGAGCCCCCGCATCGGGCTCTTTGCTCTGCAGGAAGCCTGGTTCTCTCTCTCCCGCTCCTCCTGCTTGTGTTCCCTCTCTTGCTCTCTCTCTCTTTGTCAAATAAATAAATAAAAATCTTAAAAAAACAAAACAAAAGAATACAAAAAACCCCAGCCAAATTTCTGCCCGATCATCCTAGAATGAAGCATCCCAATCTGCTCACTCACACAGATCGTTTGATCATGTTTTCAGTATTTTTTAGTGTCTTACTCTTAAATATAAATATACAGCCAGCAATCCCCTGTCATATGAGGAAAACATCAACTGAAAGTGAGAGACCAAAGCAGATAGTGAAAAAAGAACCCAGAGGTTACAGAGATCGTGCAGACAGCAGAAGAAAACAATAACAACACCAAATACCTAGTTTATATATATTGTCAGAGAGGAAACAAGACATTCCATTCATGAAAACTAAGAACAAGATGTAGGGGAAAAAGAAAAGAAAAAAGGCATGTAAGAAACAGAACAGAGCTCATGGGAATGAAAATTTTAATAGAAGTGTTTAATAGAAAATTTAATAGAAGATCAAGTTGAGGAAATCTCTCAGGAAACATAGCTAAATGCAAGAGATGTAAAATGCAAGAAAAAAAAAGAGAAAGAAAATAGAGTAAAGGAAAATTGGAGAATCTAAGAAGACCAGTACCTAAATAATAGGCACACAAAAAACGTGCATCTCTAAATTTAAAAGACAGCAATTACCAGTTCATACAGTTAAAGCAAAAACAAAACCCCACAGAAAACCAGCCCAGCCCCAAAGATGCAACACTGTAAAATTGCAGAGCACGTAGGAAGAAGCTTTTTTTTTTTTTAAGCTTTTATTTATATGAGAGAGAGAGAGAGAGAGAGCGCGCGCGCGGGAGCATGAGGAGAGGGAGAAGGAGAAGCAGACTCCGTGCAGAGCACAGAGCCTGCCACAGGGCTGGATCCCAGAGCCCTGAGATCATGACCCAAGCTGAAGGCAGATGCTTCACTGACTAAGCCACACAGTTGCCCCAAGAAAGTTCTATATGAGCTTCCTTAGGGGGAGATACAGGCGACTGTGAAGGTTTGGGGATCAGGATGATGCCAGGCTTCTTAACAGCAACACCGGAAGCCAGAAGACAGTGAGGAAAGGCTGTTAAAATTCTGACAGAACATGCTTTCCTGTCTAGAATTCAAATACCGAGCCAAACTCAGTTATTAAGTATGGGTAAATGAATATATTTTTGGACAGTGCAAAGAATTAAAGAAGTAGCTTCCAGTTCCTTCTTAGGAAGCTAATGAAGAAAATACTAAAAAGAGGAAACTAAGGAAAAAGTGAGGTCAGTGAAATGGGATGCAATATGGAAGAGGGATGGGGAAATTACAAAGATATGTTGAAGGGAAATTCTATGACCATAGTTGTGTACCAGGTCTAGAGAGCAAGCAGTCCAAATTGGACCCTGATAGAGGGCTCCGGAAGACATGTATTTAAGAAAGAAATGAAAGGGCGCCTGGGTGGCTCAGTGGGTTAAAGCCTCTGCTTTCGGCTCAGGTCATGATCTCAGGGTCCTGGGATCGAGGCCCGCATTGGGCTCCCTGCTCAGCGGGGAGCCTGCTTCCTTCTCTCTCTGCCTGCCTCTCTGCCTACTTGTGATCTCTCTCCCTCTGTGAAATAAATAAATAAAATCTTTAAAAAAAAAAAAGAAAGAAATGAAAATGGTTTTACGCAATATATTTGAATATGGTAAAAGTTACACTTTTATCAGTTTGCAGATGAATTAGTTGTTACCTAGAAAACAAAGCAGATGCACAAGTAGTGCACTGATTAAGGAAAGCCAAGGTTCTACAGAAATGGAAGAGTGATCATGACATGCTTTAGCTCAAATGTGAATATTATTTACAGCCGTAATAATAATGTAAATGACAACTGATTCAACCAAAAATTGTGATGGGAATATGGGGGTAGAGATGTCACAGTGCTAAACTGTTATTGTTTATAATAACAGTTTATATTTATATTTATATTTATATTGTTTATAATAAGTCAGTTTTTTCCTAGAAGGAAAAAATTTTAAGAACACATAGACCTGCTGTATAGAATATAGTGAAAAATGCCATAAGAAATAGCCAAAAAGACTTTAAAGAGTTTGCCTCAGGGATGTGAAGAGTGGGGGTGGGGCAGGGGACATGTGTTTTCTTGTCACACTATTTGACTTTTTAAACTGTGTGCATGTCTGCTTGATTTAAAAAATTAATTTTAAAAAGACGCCCCCCACAGAATGCTTTCTGTACAGTGTATATACATCTCTCAGGCATTCTGAATTTCCTAGGGTTCTGAGAACTCTATCATTTGGGGATATGGAGTCAGCAGAATGCTATTTGAGGAGGTAATGATTTCTAGTAGTAGCAGTGGTTGATGTTATCCTTAGTTATAAATATTCATTTTGTTGTAGTGCTAACAAATGGAGATTTTTAAACACATGACAGATTACAATATATTACATTTCAACATCTCAGAAGTGTTTAGTTTTCCTCTGTGTTGTCAACACTTTGCATTGTGAATTGACTGATCCATGCTTCTCTGAAGCTTTTCAGTTGAGTGATGCTTCAGATGTTTGTGTTTCCTGTCCCCTTTTATTTAGTTTCAAAAATATTGCATGCTTATTACAGTCCTTAAGAGTATGCAGCAGCTGCTCCAATAATAGCAGTGGATAGTACCCCATCTTCCACTAAACCTGATTTTAAGGTACAGTGTGGTTAATTTGAATCCAGATACATTCTTTTCTTATCTGAACCACCAATTTTTTAAAAGCCAGAATATTGGAGCTTGAAATGGAGATTGAATGTTAAATCATTTATAATTTTAAAAGGTTTTTCCCTTTCCTAATTGAAAGGCATGCGATTTGTTTCCTCTAAAAGACGATATCATAGTGTAAGCACATAATATTTGGAGCAGTTGTATAATATTCCACAAATTTCTTAACCTGCTTAGGCCTCAGTTTCCCTGTCTGTAAAATGAGGACAATAACTGATGCATAATTGTGACGATAATTACACATCCTGTAAAAGCAAAAACAAAACTTACACTTATGTCATCAACTTTTTTCTTTTGACCGTTATGCAAGAGGTTTTACTTTATGGGAATTGTCAATGCGTACTTCTCTATAACGTCAAACAATAATACATCTGTGCTGCATCCTTATACTGGTAGAAGCAGGACAAAAACTGTCATCAGGGAAAAGCCTGTGATAATCACTGAATTCAGGTTTATTTGTGTTTGACCTAGGAGAATGCAGTTGAAGTGGGAAGACATTGTTCTCTTTCTAAAATTTATACTGCTTTCTCTGTAAAATGAAGTATATTTGACCAATGCCAACCTAAATTTATTTTTAACTGATAATCTTTGAAGCATAATTTCTGCTATTTCTCTAAAAACAGAAGCTTACTTATAGTACTTTTCGGTTGAAGTCCCAGTTCTTTTAAAATAAGTAATAAAAAAATCTTTAAAACTATTTTGTACTCTTAGGACATTTTGTATTAGTAGGGAGAAATTGATAACTTGCTGACATTATAGTTAGTAATTAATCTCTGATCATATCTAAAAAAGAAAAACATTTATGGGATTTGGGGTAGGCTTTATTTGTAAGGCCTATAGTATTTCTTTGTGTGCCTTTTAGTGAACATAAGAGTTTGGGAGTTCATTTGCATTTGTATTGTAGTTATATGTATACCTGACCATTGTAGATTCCATCCCACCCTTTCTTCTGGTGTGACTTTCTTATTTATTTCATTCTTTCATTCATTTCTTTATTCATTGTCCAGGCATTTGATGTGTTTCTACTGTTGTCAGGCCCTAGTGTTAGATGCTAACGGTAACATTGACTTGTGCCCTGGAGGACCTCAGACTAGTCATGGAATCACTTGTATAAGTAGAAAATTATGAAAAAGCAAGACAAGTGCTAGTAAATAAACATATGCAAAATGGCCGTTAAAAGTAGTGAGAAAAGAGTCATTAATGTTGCCAGGTCTAATGGCCTAAAGCTGACAAAAGCTAGAATTTGAGGAAACAGTATTTTTCAGGCCAGAGAAGTAGGGGGAGGGCTCATATATGTTTGATAACCAGCTATACTGTACATAAAGCTCTTTATACACTGTTTTCTCACTATTTGGTTTTTTTTACTTACTTGTTTTGCACTCTTTAAATAGCTTCCAGAGGATTGGCTGGGGTAGGGTGGCCCCCTAGGGAGTGGCAGTGAATTAGGAAAGGCAGTTTATCCTTTATGTATTGCTATTAGGTCTGAGATGAGGGGATAAAACAGTTGGGGAAATAGAGAGCCAGTGGTAAGCTTCCATGTGTCTTCTACCCTAACACCTCCCTGTCAGTGGTGGTCAAGTCAGGGTTCTGCTGTTAATGCTGTATGATCTTGGGTAAGCCATTTGTTCTCTCTGGATTCCCTTTTCCACTTTAAAATGAGAGGATCGGTATAGTTGGGCATTTCCTGTTGGTAGTCTCTTAGTAATTGGAGAAAAAGGAGAAACAGTGACCAAACAAGTTTGGAAACAAAGAGTTAAATAGATTACTTTATTACAGCCTTCCACATTATGGCATGTGGATTGAATTCCTAGACTTTTTAGCCTGGCCTTGGTAGTGGAGTGAGTCAGTGTTATGTTTCCAGCTCTGTCCTTTTCCTAAAGATTTAGTGAAAAGAGTGTGGGCTTTAGAATCATACATGTCTGGGTTTGAATCCTGACTGCTACTTAGTAGCTCTGTGGCTTTAGGTAAGTTATTTGACCTTTCTTAACTACATAGTTTCTTCACGTGTAAAGGAAGGGGATAATCCTTGTAGAGATAATAAAGATTTAGTGATACCCACATGGAAATACCAAGTATATCTGGTAAATACTGGGTCAAAAAGGATATATAGTTTTTAAGTCCTATAAATTCCAGGGTCAGCATAGAATGTAACACCTGATAGTATGTTGTTTATACCCTGCTTGCATCTGGTGTTTGAGGTGGGCGTTTATGTGTTTCATATATAGTTATGTACTTTTCCCCCAAGAAAACAAACGTTCTTGAGGGCTCATCATTATATTTTTCCATCTGCATAGCATTCAGTGCTCTTCTTGTGACTCAGTGCTTGATGAATAGTTGACAATTGCATCGAAACAGTGGAATGAGGCGAGATACGGTTCTAACTGGTGTATACTACATCTTACATCTTTCCTAAACCTGGGTTATGAATTTATGAATATTACTGAATTTATGAATATTAATTTTTAAAAATTTTCGGTTACTTATTTTCAGTTGGAAATAACTAGAATTGATTGTAACTGAGCTGGCCTTTAAAGCAATAATGAAGGGAAAGTGTTAGAATAAAGTATTGTTTAATACTGTAAATTATACTGTTGGAATACTAACATTTTACATTTTGTTTTGTCTCTAAGCAAATGGTTATGAGCCTTAGAGTTTCTGAACTCCAAGTACTGTTGGGCTACGCTGGGAGAAACAAGCACGGACGCAAACACGAACTTCTCACAAAAGCCCTGCATTTGCTAAAGGCTGGCTGCAGTCCTGCTGTACAGATGAAAATTAAAGAACTCTATAGGCGGAGGTTCCCCCAGAAAATCATGACGCCCGCGGACTTGTCCATCCCCAATGTCCATTCAAGTCCTATGCCAGCAACTTTGTCTCCATCTACCATTCCACAGCTGACTTACGATGGTCACCCTGCATCATCACCGTTACTCCCTGTTTCTCTTCTGGGACCTAAACATGAACTGGAACTCCCACATCTTACATCAGCTCTTCACCCAGTCCATCCGGATATAAAACTTCAAAAATTACCATTTTATGATTTACTGGATGAACTGATAAAACCCACCAGTCTAGGTAAGATTATTCTATAATGGTTATTTGGTTACTTGGGGTGGGGCTGGGGAAATACATTTTCATTTTAGAGTTTCAGTTTGACCCAGTTTATTATTCATTGTGAAATTTTCCTTTGGTAGTAGCATTCAGATTACAATAAGGATCTTTTGGTTTTAAACAAAATCGGATATATGAAAGCTATCTTTTAGGCAAAGAAAAAAAGTATAGTCAAGTTTCCAGTGATGGTTGCTGACACAGTAAATATTAAAATGTTTCCAAGAACATAAACTTTTAAAGTATTATATTTTAGATTGTTGATTAATATTTTACAATAACCTTTACAAATTAAAAATGTGAAATGTAGTAATACTACCAGCCTCTGAATTCAGTACTTAATTTTTAAGGGTTGATGACATCTAAAACAAATGACTGACTAGTTTTGATTATTTAAATGAATTAATGGTTTTAATTATTATAAAAGATTTGAGCTTTGATGTGTAGTATTTCAATTTCAGCTGAGTTTTTCAAGTGGATATGTGTGCTTTGTAGGTGCACACATGATCATGGTTTTAAAATATGAATACTTGAAATTTTATTTACTGTGTTTTATTATCATTTGATTAATGTTTGGCATATTTATAGAATTCATTGTATTAACTGACCTGTAATTTTAATTTCTCCAATATTACCTTGCTTTATTTAATGTAGAATAAAACTGACTATTGTGATTTCTGATACCTTTGTCATAATATATTTTAAATATCAGATGTCAAGGTGTTGGTTTATTGTCATAAATTAGTGGTTGACATTCTGTGGCCAGCAAGGCAAATTCAGCCTATGTTCTGTTTTTCGTGGATCTAATAAGTTAACTGGTGTGTGTGTGTGTGTGTGTGTGTGTGTGTGTGTGTGTGTGCATGCATGCACGCCTGCATGTGTTTATATTCCCAAAAGCCTGTAAAAAAAAAAAAACAAAGACAAGAACAAAAAGAATAATATGTAGCAGAGACCATGTTTGTCTGCAAAGCCTAAAATATTTACTGTTTGAGCTTTACAGAACAAGTTTGCTAACCCTTGTTATAAATCAATAAACATTTCAGCTTAGGGGATTGGTTAGTGTTAAATTTTGAGAACATACTGAAATTCTTTGAATTGTGAAATGTTTGTTTTTAAAGATATTTAAGAGGATTTACTTGAATAAATTAAGTTTATAGGAATCATTTTCAAACACATTATTTTATATCACATTATTTTATTTTTAAAATAGCTATGACAAGGTAACCTAATACTTATCAAGAACCTGTTGTATGCTTATAAAACTTACACATGCTCATTATAAAAAATGGAAGTGTCGAAGTCCCTTTCTCATTAGTAATTTAGTGTGTATGCATATATAAACAAGTTAACATTTCTTGTGTTTCAAGAAGGAATCATATTTTACACCGTATTCTGTGACTTGCTCCCCCCCCAATATAGACATCTCTCCTTGTCTGTCTTGTTCCACATTTTCAAGATTTTTTATTTTTATTTATTCATTTGACACAGAGAGAGATTACAAGTAGCAGAGAGGCAGGCAGAGAGAGGAGAGAGGAGGAAGCAGGCTCCCTGCTGAGCAGAGAGCCCGACGTGGGCCTCGATCCCAGGACTCTGGGATCATGACCTGAGCCGAAGGCAGCAGCTTTAACCCACTGAGCCACCCAGGCGCCCTTGTTTCACATTTTCAATTGAAGGCCATGTATACACACATACACACAGTATGTGAGCATATGTGTATACATATATGTGTGTGTGTGTATATACATATGTATAAACACACATTCTAGCTCATTTCTTATTAAAAAACTATATATTATTCCATGATTTAAATAAGTCCTCTATTAAAAGACAAATTTTTCTAGTTTTTTGCTGCCAAAAACTGTACTGTAGTGAACATCATCTGAAATTTAAAAGGAAAAAAGATGTTGGTGGCTTTTATTTGATTTCGTTCCCAGTTCTCAAATTCTCCTCTGGTTTTAATTAATGTATCTTGTTGTTTTCGTTTTCATTAATATGAATCTCAGGGACCAGTGTGAATAGATGATGTTTACCTATGTATCTAAATTTTGTTATAAAGAGTACAAATGCAGACTGGACATACATAGTTATACTGGATAATAGTTTAAATAAATTAGATTTGAGAGAATTTTAAGTCAATTTTTATTTCACTGAGGTACTTTGCTTGAATATATTTGTTAAGTGTTAATTTCTTTTTTTTTTTTTAAAGATTTTATTTATTTACTTGACAGAGAGAGAGATTACAAGTAGGCAGAGAGGCAGGCAGAGAGAGAGGAGGAAGCAGGCTCTCTGTTGAGCAGGGAGCCCCATGCGGGGTTGATCCCAGGACCCTGGGATCATGACCTGAGCCGAAGGCAGAGGCTTTAACCCACTGAGCCACCCAGGCGCCCCAAGTGTTAATTTCTAATTGTCTACACTGATGGTCTTTTCATGCCCTTTTAGCTTAACTTACATATCATAATTTACATTTTGTATCTTACTGCTTTATTTTTTTAAAAGATTTTGTTTATTTACTAGAGAGAGAGAGATAGAGAACATGGAGGGAAAGGAAGAAGCAGACCCCCTGCTGAGCAGGGAGTCTGATGAGGGGCTTGATCCCAAGACCCTGGGATCATGACCTGAGCCAGAGGCAGATGCTTAACTGACTGAGCCACCCAACGCATTTGCTAGGCAGTAAATTTTAAATAATTTTTCCATCTTTATTCTTTATCTGGAAACTTATAAATGACTTCATTCTGGCGTTTTTGTGTGATAATTTAAAAACAATGCTATACAGTTTTTCCCATCCTTGATGACCAGTAAGTAAACTCTTGTATTTATAAAATTGACTGGGTTGAGTACTAAAATATGTCCAATGGATTTATTTAATTAGGCTTTCTTTGTACTGTCAATTCTCATTATTTGCATATTCTGTATTTGTGAATGTCTGTTTTCTCAAATTTATTTGTAATTCCAAAATCATTACAAAAGTTTCATGATTATTTATGGACATGCGTGGAGTGGTGAAAAATTTGAGTCTTCTGACTTGCATTTTCCCAACAAGGTGACTCTTGCCTTCTTGTTTTCAGCTCTCATGCTGTAAGGACATGTCCTCTTTTGTGCTCTATTTAATGCCATGTTTTTTACATTTTTGTGCTTTTTGTTGGTGATTTCAGTTTTAAATAGCCCCCAACCATAGTGCTAAAGCTCTGTCTAGTGTCCCTAAATGCAAAAAGGCTCTGATGTGACTAATGGAGAAAAATACATACGTATTCAGTTTTGTTCAGGCATGAATTAGTGCTATTAGCTGTGAGGTCAATGTTAATGAATTATATTATTAAATAAATAAAGTTATTATTAAGTCATAAGTGAATTCTATATTAAATAAGGTGTCCTTGAACGGAAACACATCTAAAGCAAGGTTACATAGTGATTAGTTGATAAAAATGTGATCAGGGCTTGCAGGAACCTAACCCTGTGTATTCCCTAGGAGCAGTGGTTCAGTATTCACTAATTCATTGTTTGTGGTGACTTTATTTGTTTTTTTTTTAAGATTTTATTTATTTATTTATTTGACAGAGAGAGAGAGAGAGAGAGATCACAAGTAGGCTGAGAGGCAGGCAGAGAGAGAGGAGGAAGCAGGCTCCCTGCTGAGCAGGGAACCCGATGCAGGCCTCCATCCCAGGACCCTGAGATCACCACCTGAACTGAAGGCAGATGCTTTAACCCACTGAGCCACCCAGGCGCCCTTGTGGTGACTTTATAGAACAATTACCACACATAATAAAAATTGTACATTTAAAGTATAATTTGATTTGAATACAAGTTTTTATTGAGTAAGTCTATCGTTTGTGGTATACACATAATGAATAGGCGTTATAGAATTGCTTGGTGGTATATAAATAGATTTCTAATTTCTCATTGTTACCTTAGAATTAAAAGTCATCGTTTTGGTTATGCATAAAACAATCTTACCAGAAAGTAATTTGTGGATGTTTATTGATTCAGTAAATATTCAGGGGCAGAACTGTTCAGTGAATCTGAAAAAGATTTATTGAAAAAAGATATTGAGTAATTTGCAGAGTTTATTTATTTATTTATTTTTAAAGATTTTATTTATTTATTTGACACAGAGAGAGAGATCAGATCACAAGTAGGCAGAGAGGCAGGCAGAGAGATAGGAGGAAGCAGGCTCCCGCTGAGCAGGGAGCCCAATGCGGGCCTCGATCCCAGGACCCTGAGATCATGACCTGAGCCGAAGGCAGAGGCTTTAACCCACTGAGCCACCCAGGCGCCCGAGTTTAGAATGAACATCTTTTGAAGCCCTATTGGGCAAAGAACAAAGTAGAAGAATCTATAAGATGCCTTAATGTTATTAATAGACTATTTCTTCTTCATTAAATGAAGCGACTACTTTGAAATGGAATTCAGATTTCTAAAGGATTACTTTTGCCAGTAGATCGTTTGTTTTAAATATAGGAAAATGGTATTTTCTGAAAAATTAAATGGCTTCTGGCATTCTCTTTTTTTCTAAACATATGTATATTTAAAATCATTACAAGCTCATAAGAGTTAGTTTTGATCTATAGCCAGCTAGATCATCACAATTATCACTTGAGTCCAGAATGTGACAAGTACATTTTAATTTTTCATTTCCCCCCCTCCTCTTGGCCTTAACGATTAGATCTAAATGAATTTTAAGATGTTCTGATATAACTGAATGGTTTTCTTTATGGTTCATGTTTCTAGCCAAAACCACAGTAGTTCTGGTGTACCCAATTTTATTAGGTAATTGTTACCCATTCTTTTTTTTTCTTAAGATTTTATTTATTTATTTGACAGAGAGAGAGAGAGATTCCAAGTAGGCAGAGACGCAGGCAGAGAGAGAGGGGGAAGCAGGCTCCCTGCTGAGCAGAGAGCCCGATGCGGGGCTCGATCCCAGGACCCGGAGACCAGGGCCTGAGCTGAAGGCAGAGGCTTTAACCCACTGAGCCACCCAGGCTCCCCTTGTTCCCCATTCTTAAACTTATTTTGTTATTTTTTGGAACAATGAGTAATTTTAAGGTCCTTCATTTTGGAACCACATATTAAAGAGGGTTCTTTTCATTGTCCATAGTTAACTAGAAGAATTGCGAGATGAAGTGAAGGTAATTGATTATTTTTGCCTATCATTAAAATCGTGTTTGTTCTTTTAGACTTATTTTAAATACTTTATAAAACCTTTTCCATGAGTCTAAGATTTCCCCCTATATCTGTCTGTTCCTTCCCCCATCCAGAATTGATTTCACTTTCTTGCATGTTCTTTTAACATTTTGTTGTTAGTTCCTCAAAATGGAAGGGTTCTGCTGTATTCATCTGTAAATGCCATAATAGCTATCTGTGAATTTGTTACATGGTAGTTGTTCAGTAAACATTTATTAGCTCTCCAGTTTATTTAAATACAGTAGATAGAGTCTTTTACTTCACTCTAATTCAGTGAATTTTAATCATTTACCATTCAGATACAACCAAGGCATACCATGTTATCTATCATGAATAGTGGCTCATGGTAGGGATGGGAAATAGAGTAGGGAGAAAAGAGTTGTTCGCTTTATTGTTTCCACCCCTATTCTTATCTCTGTGGTCAATCAATGACTTGGATATTTAATATATTCTACATTTCCCCCCCATTACCAAGATATATATCACATGTTTAATATAGAATCCACAGACAGTACTTACTTTAGAGAGTAACTTAAAAATATTTCTGTTGTGTGCTAGTCATTGTTTTGTGTGTGTATGTGTTTGTGTTTATTTCCGATTTTGTTTTAATGAAAAGGAGAATTTCAAATAGTTAACCCAGGAGATTCTTAGCCACATATATTATTGACCCATATCAGTAAAAAATGAGGCACAGGAAATTTTAATCTTTATAGTATATTGAGCACCATGTGTTAGAAGTGTACTTTGTTTGAAATATCTTATATGTACAATTTGTCACTCTTGGTGTTGCTCAGGTATCGAATTTATAATTACAAAAGTCAAAAGGACAAGTCATTTTGGATTAAAATATCCTGTTATGTTCATTCAGAGGCAAGATATTTTCCTTCAGTTCTTTACTATTTAGAATAATAAAATTGTTTAGAGTAGTATTGTTTTTTTTTTAGAGTTTTATTGTTTATATTGTTTACATTGGCCTGTGTTAGAACATAATGGCAAAAACACAAAATATTAATAAAAAAAACAAAATATTTTCACAGTGATCGGAAGAATATTTGGTTTGATTCAGACATGGGTGAACACCCATTAATATTCAGTTTTATGTTTGTTAGTGATTTAGTTATTTCTGTTTTCCTTGACTCAGGTAAATTTTTCAAGGAGCAACTACATTTTTTAAAATGGTACCTTTAAATATTTTAATAGTTTAAAGTATTTCAAAGGCTAACAGAAAACAGCTTTGCCTTCATTTGGAGTACTCGTGTAGAAGTTTGTTGAGTCATCTCAAGATTTGCTTTATATCAAATTTAAGCCAAATCACACCTTCTAAAGGGTTGTCTTCAGGTTTTTATTTTTCATTAATTAATTAATTAATTCATTTTTTAAAGAAGATTTTATTTCTAAGTAATCTCTACACCCAACGTGGGGCTCATACTCACAACCTCAAGATCAAGAGTCATATGTTCTCTTGAGTGAGCCAGCCAGATACCCCCCTTCTCAGGTTTTTAAAGGTCTTAGGTAGTACATCTGAGTAAGTTCATATCATGTGTGTATGGATTTCCCATAGATTGGTATGAGGAATAATAATTGTTGTTGAGCATTGTTTCTGATAATCTCTAATTCAGTGTTCTAATTGATTACCAAAGGATACAACATTTCCTCTTATCCAAATTGAAACCAACTGATAGAAATGATACATAATAACTTAAACATTTTATTATTTATTTATTTATTTATTTTAAGATTTTATTTATTTATTTGACAGAGAGAGAGAGAGAGATCACAAGTAGGCAGACAGGCAGGCAGAGTGAGAGGAGGAAGCAGGCTCCCCACTGAGCAGAGAGCCAGATGGGGATGTGGGGCTCGATCCCAGGACCCTGAGATCATGACCTGAGCTGAAGGCAGAGGCTTTAACCCACTGAGCCACCCAGGCGCCCCTTAAACATTTTATTTTAATGTAAAACATATTAATGTATAGTCACTTGCCAGTCTCTTGGTGTAGGTCAAAGCCTTTCTTTGAGACTGCAGATTTTCCAGTTTTAGTTTTTTTTTTTTTTTTTTTTTNTTTTCCAGTTTTTTTTTTTTTTTTTTTTTTTTTTTTTAAAGCAAAGAAAATTTAAAGACTTTTGTGCAGCAATTTGAGTGTGGAATCTGTTACAACTGGGGAAAAATCTTTTATAGTTATCCCATTCACTTAATTTCATTGCATTTTTTAAAAGCAGCTTTTGTTGGGTCTTTGCAGAGCATTCAGCTTAGTTTTCGTAAAAAACAGTAACTCTTTCTTTTTGCACTTACATTTCATCAGTTTTGTAGTATTTAAGTTTCATAATTGCAAGTGAAACTGGCATACACAGGTTTGAGAATAAACACCTCTGGCTCTCCAGTGCTTTTGTACTGGAGAGTGTTCTGTTGGCACAAGTAGTCACCTTGCTAGAGCATCAGTCAGGATGTATGGAGGCAGTGGGGAACATCAGTTCAGTTAAGAGTAGGTGAGTTAAGAGGGTTAATTCTCCAAAGACAAGGAAATTAGAAGTTTATTTGTTCTCTTGCTTGAGAATAATTTAAGTGATTTCTTCTTTGGAGGAATAAAGTGGATTATAATTTTTATGGTTGAGATGTTTTTGTTGTTGTTGTTTGCTTTTAAAGAAAGCTTCTTTTGGGGTATCTGGGTGGCTTAGTTGGTTAAGTGTCCAGCTCTTGATTTAGGCTCAGGTCATGATCTTAGGGTTGTGAGATCAAGCCCCACATTTGGCTCTGTGCTGGGCGTGGAGCCTGCTTAAGATTGTTTCTCTCTCTCTCTCTCTGACCCCCTCTCCGTTCCCTGTTTGCACATGCCCTCTCTCTGAAAAAGAAAAAAGAAAAAAAGAAACCTTCTTTTATCTCTCTGTCACCTCTTTGGGAGGAGTAGATGGGAAGAAGTTTAGGAGAAGTAAGGAACTAATAAGTAAACGGTGTTTTTAATCATACAGTTTTATGTTTGTAGTCTTTCTTTAGAACTCATTATCACTTAATTCTTTTCTCATTGATGACAGTGACTGTAAAGAAAAGGATAAAATAAAGTGAATTCATAGGCATAGTCTCTTAAATCTGGTTTTTAACCAAAAATTGTCATAAAATATTGAAAATTGTGAAGATGGTCTCTTCTTCGTCCTCAATTCTTAAAATGTAATATTTTTTGGAAAGCATTTAGATGCTACAGACTGAATATTTGGAATACTAAGACATATTTTAATTGATCACATGGATGTCATTTCTTCAATTTGTGATTAAACAAGTCACTTGTTTATGTTTTGTCTTTTTTTTTTTTTTAAGATTTTATTTTTAAGGAATCTCTACATTCAGTATGGGGCTGGATTTTAAAACTCCAAGGTCAAGAATCTCAAACTCTACCAACTGAACCAGCCAGGCACCCCCTTTCTTTCTTTTTTTAAATCTTGGAAGGTGGCTTCTGTTAAAGTTTAATGTTTGTTAAACAGTCTTTCCCATCAAACATCATGAATATCTGTCGTCTGGGTTAATTGTATTTGAATTTTCCTGAGCTTTGTTACAACTAGTTCTAACTTGATGTGGGACAATATACCAATACTTCCTAGGGAAGACCAGCAACCTAGGTGTATTGGATTTATAGTCTCAGTATTTTAGAAAGCTAGGTTGATTTCTTTCCTTTTTAAAATAGAACACTTCTATGTAGAAAATTGCAGTTATTTTAGGCTTGGGAAGATGTGTGAATAATTTATAGGGAAGGTTTGAAATATATAATTCATATATATAAAATTCATATATATATAGATGTGTGTGTGTAGTGTGTATATAAATTTGGGTTTTGCCTTAGGAAGAAAGGCAGCAGATGCTTCAGCACTTCCAAATAGTTAAAATGATCCATCTTGTTTTGTGCAGCACGGGTAAGGTTTCTGGTATATCTTAATAACGTTGGTTACCAGTGTTTTCTGCCAAGGGCTCCTCTGGCATTGGATTAGATTTCACAGTTTCCTTCTCTCATTTTTTTATAATCGAGTTTGCCTTCCTCCACATGCCTGATAGCCACTGCCTGGAGATCAGGTGATGCAAATTCAAGGACGCAGGCTCTGATAAGTATTGGAAAGGGCATTCAAAGGTTTTATGATTCACTCTTCTGTGCTTTTAGAAAATTTGCCTTCTAACAATTCAATACAAGCTGTGCTCTTCTGTACTTGAATTTTGGAAAATCTGAGCACTAATTTTTTTCTGTAGGTGGGTTTTTTTCCTAGAAGCTTTTCTTCCTAATTTGGCAGCACTGGCTTCTGACTTTCAAAACAAAATCTAAGATTTATGTTCTAAATCTATATTCCTTTGTAGATATTTTCTGTCTTTTTATTTAATATTTTGATTGTTTCTGTAGTGGTCCAGAAGTCCAAAGGCATCTGTGTTTTTAATACATGCGTGTCTTTGTTTTTAAGGGTTATTGGTTCTTGGGAACTAAGAATGAAAAGACTTTTTGGGTTGGAAAGGAATCTTGACAATCAGAATCAGTAAAGAACCCCTCTGTGTAATTGTAAATATGAAATTAAAAATCTTAAATTGTGACATGAATGAGCCAGCCATTTAGATTCAGAAGTAAGTAAGTACAGTTGAACAAAGAAATCCAGCATATAATATTTTACTGGGATGGAATTTAAAGATCAAACATATAGTATATATGGTGTTTGAAATACAGCGTTTCAGACTTTGCCAGTGGGTTCTGCACTACTTTGGTGCAGTCTCCCCAGCACAAATCGAGTTCCATATGAGTTGCACACCAGCTAGCTGGGGGCTCGGGTGTGGTAATCCTGGGGCAGGTAGGATGGTCCATCAAAGGAAGAACCCAATTTTGACAATCCATTTTTTTCCTTTTAAAAAATAAATTACTATAAATATTATATATAATTTATATATTTATATTAAATATATTTTTATATATTATATAATTTAAATATATATTCATTATATATATATTTTAAGATCCCTATTCATTTGAGAGAAAGAGAGAGACAGAGCACAAGCGGGGGCAGGGGAGGCAGAGAAAGGGGGAGAAGCAGACTCCCCACTGAGCTGGGAGCCTGATTTGGGGCTTGATTCCAAGACCTAGAGATTGTGACCTGAGCCGAAGGCAGATTCTGAAGCACCTAGGGGCCCTTTTTTCCTTTTTCTAAAAGGAATTTGTTGATAGATATCTGGGCTATTGGAAGATAATTTTGAGCCATTGCCTTTCTTGAGCCATACTATTTTATTGTTGACAGTACTTGCAGATGAACTCAGTTTTGAGCAGAGATTTGTTCTAATTCATTGGCACTACTACTGCTAAATTTATTAAAACGAAAATGTAAATAAGCTTTAGCTGTACCAAATATGGGGATATTGCGGTTCAGAAGAAGCTGGATGTTGAATGTCATGTTAGAATTAAATCGCTTTAAGGTAGGCAAAAATAAAAAGGCCAAATTATTTCTACATGTCCTTTGCAGTTCCTAGAACTTTGCTTCACTGTTTATTTTGGAGCCATATTTTTGAATATTTTATTTCTGCTCTTAAATTTCAATTTTAGAATTAATTATTTTAATACATAAGATGGATCTGAAAGGAAAATTACTTGTGTTTAATAAAAATATTCATAACATTTTATGCTTCTTTTCACCATCTCCCCACATAAACTTTATTAATTTTTTTTCAAAGATTTTATTTATTTGAGAGAGAGTGAGGGAGAGGGAGAGAGAATCTGAAGCAGACACCGTGCTGAGTACAGAGCCCAACTTGGGGCTCAGTCCCATGACTGCAAGATCACGACCAGAGCTGAAACTTAGTCAGCCAGCTGCTTAACCAACTGAGCCACCCAGGCGCCCCTATCACACATAAACTTTAAATGTAAAGTTAGCAACTTATGTTTCCATATAATTTTAGGCAATCACAAAGAAAATAATGGATAGAGTTGATTACATAAAAATGTTAAACCTCTATGAATGCATCATGGTTTTTTTAAAAAGCCCAAGTATAAAAGTAAATACCAAATAGAAAATATTTTAATCAAACAAAAGACTAAAGGAAAGAACTCTCACAAATCAATATGGGGAGGCTACTAAGACTCTCTTAGGGCAAAATATATGAACAGGTAAGTTAGTAAAGGGGAAATACAATTAGGAAACATTTTACTAGTTCTTAAAATTCAAAATAAGTCAACAGTGAGGTTTTAAATCTTGTCTGAAGTACTAGATTTAAAAATATATATTCTGTCACGTATTGATAAGATTTGTTAAAATGTATGTAAACTGCTGGTAGCAAGCAAAAGTACAATACAGCTCTTTGATAGTATAGTTTGGCAATAATATGTAGCAAGAGCTTAAAAATAATTTTTGAGGGGCGCCTGAGTGGCTCAATCAGTTAAGCGTCTGCCTTCTCCTGGGATTGAACCCTACGTTGGGCTCCCTGCTCAGTGCGCAGCTTGCTTCTCCCTCTCCTCCTGGCTTGTGCTTGCTAGTGTTCTTTGTTGCTCTCTCTCTCTCTCAAATAAATAAGTAAAATCTTAAAAAAAAAATACTTTTTGATCTGTTAATTCCACCTTTGGGAACCCAAAGCCTAAGAATATTCACTGTAACATTATTACTAATATAAAAATTAGAAATAACCTAAATATCCAATAATAGAAAATACTTAACCTGTGACCTGTCTACTGTGTAGAATATTTTAAGACTGAGTTAAAAATGATTATCATGAAGGGGTGCCTGGGTGGCTCAGTCAGTTAAGTGGCTGACTCCTGATTTTGGCTCAGGTCATGATCTCAGGGTCCTGGGATCCAGCCTGTGTCAGGTTCAGTGGGGAGTCTATTTGAGGATTCTCTCTCTCCCTCTCTCTAAAATAAATAAATAAGTCTTTAAAAAAATGATTATCATGAAGTCTTTAGTGTATGAATTAAGAAGAGAAATTGGATACATAAATAAAAATTATTGGGCACCTACTTGGGCAAGCCTTAAGCTAGGAGTTTTGTATTTTTTATTTAAGGTTCCAAACAATTTGGGAGGTTTAGACCATTGGCAGCCTAGATATTACCTAAGAGGTAGCTGAGGTCTGCACAAGGTAATTCACAAAACTTAAGAGATGGGACAAGGGTTTGAATACAAGTTTGCTTCCAAAGCCGGTATTCTTCCTATTATATAACATAAGGTATTAAAAAGATTTTTTAAATTGTTCTTTAAAGTATGGTATCAGTTTTATAACATCTTTTACTCTCAGTTTTATTTAGAAAAAAAAAAAACTCCTTGAATTTTTTCTTTAGTAGAATTTATTGGGGGAACTTCTGGTGGCTCAGTTGGTGAAGCATCTGCTCAGGTCATGATCCCAGGGTCCTGGGATTGAGTCCCACATCGGTTTCCTTGCTCAGTGGGGAGCCTGCTTCTCCCTCTGCCTGCCACTCCCCCTGCTTGTGTGCTCTCTGGCTCATTCTCTGACAAATAAATAAATAAATAAAATCTTTAAAAAAATTCGTTGGATCTACAAATGGGATCACTGTTTTGAAATTTACTTTTGGAGTGCTACTGAAGGTGTCTCTGTAGTCCACTTACATATACTGAAAGAGGGTTCGAGATTTTAATTTTACATGCATCTTTACCAGTACATACTATAAGTGAAATGGATTTTTATTTCATCAGATCAGTTTGGACCTGTATGAAATTCACAGCACATATGAGGAATTCTGATTTATTACCTCTAGATGTTAGCCTCTAGATTAAAAAAAAAAGTATGTTGAAATGATAGCCCCTTTATAACTCAGTACCCAAATATTTTAAAGAAAACTCAACTTTTTTTCAGTGCTGTCTAGATTTTAGTTTTTTGCTAACATTCATTCTCTTAAACTGTCATGTATTTGTAGTTAATCTCAAAATATTTCTGATGATTTTTAATATTTTAGAATAGAGGAAAAAGGAATTTTTTTAAGTTCTAAAATTACTTGAATAAAAGAGAAATAAAATGGAGTCACAGAACACTCCTCATTTCTTTTGGTGAATTTCCTCTGTTTGTTCTCTCCCCGCCCCCCCCCCTTTTTTTTTGCTGATTTTTAATCCTGTTTATATGGATCAAGCCACTGTAAAACATTCCAGAAGAACAAAGATCTTTATAAAGTATGTTCTCATTTTTATGTGAATACCCATGGTCGTGGAAGTAGAATCTTCTCCATCCCTTCCTGCCAGGAAATTTGTGACTTTTTAAATGACATAACTTGAAAAATAACTTATTCTTGGTTTTTAAAATTTATTCATTCAGGGGCACCTGTGTGGCTCAGTTGGTTAACCATCTGCCTTCGATTCGTGATCTCAGAGTCCTGGGATCAAGTCCCACATCAGGGTTTTATAAACTGAAATTTTATAAACTGATAAAATGAAAATAATATTTTGTTTTAATTTATATAAATTTTTATATAAAAATGTTTGCTTTTTATATAAAAACTTTTGCTTACTTCTTAAGTTGTATGTTTTTATGATCATTAACCAGTTGTAGTTCCTATTGCTTGTTCATACTCTTGCTCATTTTCCTAGCCTGTTTTTTTTCTTATTGGTTTGTTTATTGTGAATATTGTGTACTACTCAGCTTTTTATTATATGTTATAAATATTTTATCTCAGCCTGTTACTTACCTTGCTATGTAATTTATAAAATCTTTCATTACACAGAAGCTGAAAACAATTAAGTTGTCAAATCTGTTAGTTATTACTTTTATGGTATTTGGATTTTTAAAATAACAGCTTCAGTGAGATATAATTCACATACTTTAAATTTCACCCTGTTAAAGTATACAACAATTCAGTGTTTTTTTTTAGTGTATTCATGGTGTTATGTATCTGTCACCACAATTTAATTTAAAACATTTTCGTCACTCTGAAAAGAAACATGTACTGATTAGCAGTCATTCCTGTCTCTTCCCAGTCCTTGAAAACCACTAATCATCTTTCTGTCTCTGTGGATTTGCCTATTCTGCCTGTTTCATGTAAATGGAATCATATATGTTTGTGAGTGGCTTCTTTTACTTAGCTTGACGTTTTTAGGGTTCATCAGTGTTATAGCATGCATCAGTAGTAATTCATTTTTGGGGGGGTATATAATTTTTAATAAGGTATGTCTAATTTCCTTTTTTTAAAAAATAGATTTATTTAGTTGAGGGAGAGTGTGCCAGCAGGGGGAGGCAAAGAGCGAGAGGGGGAGAGAATCTCCAGCAGACTTCCTGCCAAGTGCAGAGCCAGACATGGGGCCCAATCCCATGACCCCAAGATCATGAGCTGAGCTGAAACCAAGAGTCTGATGCCTAACCGAGCCACCCAAGTGCCCCTCTAATTTCCTTTTTAAATTTAAAAAATTATGGTAAAATTGGGGTGCCTGGGCGGCACATCCAACTCTTGGTTTCATCTCGGGTCATAATCTCTCTGCGTTGAGCTGAGTCTGGAGCCTGCTTGGGATTCTCTCTCTCTCTCCCTTTACCTCTCCCCTCCTGCTCACGTGCACGCGCGCTCTCTCTCTCTCTCTCTCGAAAAAAAAAAAAAATCGAGGTCAGTTGTTTGCCCTCTTAGCCATTCTTAAGTGTACAATTCAGTAGCATTAAGTATATTCATATTGTTGTGCAACAGACTGCTAGAACTTTTTATCTTGCAAAACTGAAACGATACCCATTAAACAGTTCCCCATTTTCTCCTACCCTTAGACACTTGGTAACCACTACTGTATTTTTTGTTTCTAAAAATTGGACTAGTTAAGATATCTAAGTGGAATCCTTCAGTATTCATCTTTGTGACTGGCCTATTTCATAACTTAACACAGCACCCTCAAGGTTCATCCTTAAGGCATGTGACAGGATTTCCTTCCTTTTTAAGGTTAATATTCCATTGTATGCATATACTACGTTTGCTAAACTATTCCTGTTGTGTAGATCAACATTTAGGTTGCTTTCAGTTCTTGACTGTTGTGAATAATGCTGCTATGAACATAGGTATGCAAGTATCTCTTTGAGAATCTGCTTTCAGTTCTTTTGGATATATCCAAAAAGTAATAATGCTGAATCATATGGTAATTCTATTTATTTGAGTAGCCACCATACTGTCTTCCATAGTGGCTGAACCATTTTTTGTTCCCACTAACTGCGTAAGGGTTCCGGTTTCCCTGTATCCTCAGTAACATTTATTTTCTCTTTTTTTTTAGTGGCTGTCTTAATGGCTGTGAAGTGGTATTTCATTGTGGTTTTGCTATTGATTTATAACGAGCATTTATTCATATGCTTGTGGCCATTTGTATATTTTATTTGGAAAATCATCTGTTCAAGTCCTTTGCCTATTTTTTAGTTGGGTTTTTTGTTGTTGAGTTGTTGGAATTCTTTATTTATTTTGGTTATTAACCCATGATCAGATACATGATTTCCAGATATTTTCTGCCATTCCATAGGTTGCCTTTCATTCTATTGGTTGTTTCCTTTGATGGGTAGAAAATTTTAAGTTTGGTGTAGTCCCAAGTGTCTGTTGCCTGTGCTTTTGGTGTCATATTCAAAAAAATCATTGCCAAATCTACTATAGTGAAGTATCTCCCCTATGTTTTCTTCTAGAAGTTTTATAGTTTCAGGTCTTTAATCCATTTTTAGTTAATTTTTGTATATATTGTAATAGAAGGGCTCAACTTCATTATTTTGCATGTGGATATTTAGCTTCCCCAACACCACTTGTTGAAGGTACTGTTCTTTCCCCATTGTGTGGTCCTAGTACCTTTTTTGAAGATCATTTGCCCTGATGTGTGAGGGTTTATTTCTGAGCTTATTCCCATTCCATTGGTCTATATGTCTATCTTTATGCCAGTAACACACTGTTTGGGTTATTATAGCCTTTGTTCTGTGTTTTGACATCAGGAAATATTGAAGCCTCTCACTTTGTTCCTTTTCAAGATTGTTTTGACTCCTCAGAGTCCTTTGAGATTTCATATGAATTTTAAGATGATTTTGTTTCTTTCTACAGAATATGCCATTGGGATTTTGATAGGGGTTGCGTTGAATCTGTAGATCACTGTGAAGTATGGACATTTTAACAATACTGAGTCTTCTGATCCATGAGCACTGGATGTATTTCCATTTATTTGTGTTAATTTCAGCATTTCTTTGTAATTTTCTCCATGTCTTTCACCTCTTTGGTTAAGTTTATCCTAAGTATTTCACTGCTTTTGATGCTATAGAAAATGGGATTGTTTTCTTAATTTCCTTTTCAGATTGGTCATTGTTAATGTTAGAAACACAGCTGACTTTTGAATGTTGAGTTTGTATCCTACAACTTCATGAATTTGTTTATTCTAATAGTTTTTCTGTGGAATCTTTAGGGTTTTCTACGTATAAGTCATGTCATGTATGAATAAAGATGATTTTCTTCCTTTCAGATAGAATACCTTTTATTTTTTGGGGTACATAATGGCTAGGACTTCTAGTATGATGTTAAGTAGTTCTTGATTTTAGAAAAAAAGCTTTCAGTCTTTTACTGTTGACTGTGATTTTAGCTGTAGTTTTTCATATATTGCCCCTATTTTGTTGAAATAGTCTCCTTATATTCCTAGTTTGTTGAGTGTTTTTATCCTGAAGGGTATTGAATTTTGTCAGATGCTTTCCCTCAGTTGGAGTGATCATGTGGTTTTTTTCTTTCATTCCATTAATGTGGTACATTCGTTAATTTTCATAATTTTGAACCATCCTTACAGTCCACAAATAGACCCCACTTGCTCATGGTGTATAATCTTTTCCATATGCTGTTGAATTTGGAGAGTGGACATTCTTACCTTGTTCTTTAGAGGGAATGTATCTAGTCTTTCACCACTGAGTCTGTTAACTGTAGATTTTTTCATAGATGCCTTTTTTGTTGATTTTTTTTTTAATCATGAAAGTGCGTTGGAATTTGTTTAAATGCTTTTTTCCATTTATTGAGATGCTCCTGTGGTCTTTGTTCTTTAGTCTGTTAACATGGTCTGATACATTGATTGCTTTTCATATGTTAAACCAGTGGCTTTGGATTTTGTCTGATTTTTAGTGACCCATCCTATCTCCAAGATGAGTAAATTAAAAGTGCCTTGCATTTTCCATTTCTGACATTTGTGTGTGTGTGTGTGTGTGTGTGTGTGTGTGTGTGTTCAATCAACTCTAGATTTTATTTTTACTCACAGGAGGGTAAAGCCCTTATTTTCTCCAAAAATTTTTTTGAATGAATATTTTTTTTTTATTTTATTCTATACTGCTGATTTGTTTGTATATTTTCCCACTAACATGGAATTATTTTACTTAATATTTTTGATTGTTTTAAAACTTTCAAATCAATAATATATTCGCTTGATATAAAAACCAAAGGTTATTAAAGACTTTATACTGGAAAAGAAGTTCCTCTCCTACCTTTATCTCAACCACAGGTGTTGCTTTCAGTTCCTTCTTTATCTTTCCAGAGAGTTCTCTGCATATGCAAACATTTGACACATTCTTTTTTTTTTTAGCATCTACTTACCCTGTGATTGATTGGACTATGCTTTATTAAATATTCTACCGAGTAACATTTAGGTAGTTTCCTGGTTTTAAAAACAGCACTACAGAGAATGTTTTGTAACATATATCAGTGTGCACATGTCAAAATGTATAAAATATTTTTATAAGAAAAATTCCTAGAAGTAGAACATGTATTTAAAATTTTGATAGTTGTTGCCAAATTTCCTTTCATAGAAGATTTGTGCTGATTCATAATCCTATTGGCTATGCAGAATGTTTTTTTTCTCCTGTGCCTTCAATAATACCATGTGTTTTTAAACTTTTTGATCATTTAAAAATAATAGGTGGATATTTGTAACTCATTATATTTTATTTTTCATTTCTCTTAAAAGTGAGAATGAAGGTTTTTTTAATATGTATATTGTATTTTTTTTTTTGTTTGAATTGTTCATGAACTTTTTCCATTTAAAAATTGGATTCTTGGAAATTTTCCTCTGATTTGTAGAAGGAATGTAGCACTTTGTGCTATAAATTGCATCCATTTTTCCCCTCAGTGTGATACCTTTTGACTTTATTTATGACTGGTGTTGGAAATTTGCCATCCATTTCTTTTAGTTGTTTAAGTGGTATTTCATGGTATGGATGTGTCACTGTGCCCTTTTCACCTATCAAAGGGCATTTTAGTTGTTTCCAGTTTTTGTCTATTACAAATAATGTTGTTATAGGCATTCATGAATAGGTTTTAGTATGGACATAAGTTTCCTCTTTCTTGGCTATATGCCCAGGAGTGAGGTTGCTGGATCATATGTATAAGTGTGTATTTAGTTTTTTGAGAAAAACACCAAACAGTTTTCCAGAATTTAATGATAAAATGTACCATTTTGCACTTCTACTAGCAATATCTGTGGTCCAGTTTTTCTGCATCCTTACCAGCATATTTACTATTGTCACTTTTTTTAAAAAAAGATTTTATTTATTTATTTGACAGAGATTACAAGTAGGCAGAGAGGCAGGCAGAGAGACAGGGAGAGGAGGAAGCAGGCTCCCCGCTGAGCAGAGAGCCCAATGCAGGCCTCGATCCCAGGACGCTGAGATCATGACCTGAGCCGAAAGCAGAGGCTTTAACCCACTGAGCCACCCAGGCGCCCTGCTATTGTCACTTTTTAATTTTAGATGTTTAAATAGGTTGTGAGAGTTGCTTTATGTATTCTAGATACTAGTCCTTAGGTATGTGGTTTGTAGATATTTTTTTCCAGTCTATAACTTGTGTTTCTTTTTTTTTTTTGAACTTTTGATTTTGAAATAATTATCAATTTATAGGAAATTGTGAAGAAGTGTACAGGGAGGAATGTCCTGTGTACTCAGCTTCCCCCATTGTTAGCCTCATTCCTAATCATAGTGTAATATCAAAAATAAGAAATTGACATTCACAGACTTATTCAACTTTTACTAGTTTCTCATGCACTCATTTTTGTGTGTACAAGTCTATGCAGTTTATTACATGTATAGTTTCATGTAATGTAACTACCACCACAATCAAAACACCACAAGACTCCTTGCTGCCATTTTATAGCTTCACTCACCCCCTTCTCTAATCCCTAGTCCCTGGAAGCCATTAATCAATTCTTTGTCTGTAAATTATGTGTTTCACCAGTGTTTTATGAAAGGAATCATGCTTTATATATTCTTTGAAGATTGGCTTTTTTCATTCAGCATAATTTCAGGTTCATCCAGTTGTGGTGTACATTGGTAGTTTTTTTTTTTTTTTAAGATTTTATTTATTTATTTGACAGAGAGAGACAGCGAGAGAGGGGATACAAGCAGGGGGAATGGGAGAAGGAGAAACAGGCTTCCCGCTGAGCAGGGAGCCCGATGTGGGACTCGATCCCAGGACCCTGAGATCAGGACCTGAGCTGAAGGCAGACGCTTAACAACTGAGCCACCCAGGTGCCCTGGTAGTTCTTTTGCAATATTTATTTATTTTAGCTTTATTTAGCTTTTTTATTTTAGAATGTGGGGTGCAGGTGGCAGGCACAGAGGGAGAGGGAGAGAGAATCTAAAGAAGACTCCCTGCTGAGTGCAGCGTCCAATGCAGAGCTTGATCCCACCACACCGAGATCATGTGATTTGAGCTGAGATCATGTGACCTGAGCTGAAATCAAGAGTTGGCTGCTTAACTGACCGAGCTACCCAGGCACCCTGGTAGTTCTTTTTTATTGGTAAATTATGTGTGATATACTACCATTTGTTTGACCATTTTACCCACTGAAGGACATTTAAATAATTTTCAGTGTTTGCCTATCATGAGTAAAGTTGCTGTGACCATTCATACAAGTTTCTGTGTGGAAATAAGTTTCATTTCTCTGAGATAAATGCCCAGTAGTTCAGTTGGTAAGTTCATTTTTAGTTTTAAAGGGAACTGCAAAATTATTTTCCACAATCTCTATTCCAGTTTATATTACTACTGGCCATATCTAAATGATCCAGTTTCTCTACATCCTTGTTAGCATTTGGTGCTCTCATTATTTTCTGTTTTAGCCATTTTGATCGATGTATAGTGATACCTCACTGTGGTTTAATTTTCCTTGCTGTAATGGCTAATGATGTTAAACATCTTTTTATTTGCTTATTTGCCATCTGAGTATACTCTTCAGTGAAATTTCTTTTTTAGATTTTGTTCACTTTCTAATTGGAGTGTTTGGGTGTTTTTACTAATGAGTTTTCTGAATTCTTTATATATTCTAGATACTATTCCTTTGTTGAGTATGTAGTTCGCAATTATTTTCTTCTACTTTGTAGTTTTTTTTAAAATCTTAATAGGGTCTCATGCAAGAGCAAAGTTAATTTTTTTTTTTCTTTCTCAGATTGTACTTTTGGTGTCAAGTTTGCATACTCTTTGCCTAACCCTAGATTTGAAACATTCTCTTTTATGCTTTTTCCTAAAAGTTTTCTATTTTTATGTTTTACATTTAAATTTGTGACTTGTGGGGTGCCTGAGTGGATCAGTTTGTTAAGCATTATACTCTTGGTTTGAGCTCAGGTTATGATCTAATGGGTCCTGGGATCAAGCCCTGCCTTGGGCCCCTTTCTCTGTGTGGAGTCTGCCTCTCCTTCACCCTCTCTCTTTGCCCCTCTGTATGTGCACTCTCTCCCTCTAAAATAAATAAATATTTTTTTAAAAATGCAAAATTTGTGACTCATTTGTTGTTACTTTTTACGTAAGGTGAGGCTTAGGTTGAGGTTCTTTTATGGCTGGTTAATTGCTCCAGTATTATTTGCTGAAAATGATATCTTTCTGCAATGTATTGCGTTTGTACCTTTTCAGAAATTAGTTGTCCACGCTTGTATGAGTCTGTTTCTGGTTCCTTTTTCTGTTGCACTGATCTCTGCGTCTGTTTTCTGCCTGTACTACATGATCTTGATTACTATGGCTATCAAAGAAGTCCTAAAAACCAGGTAGAATAATTTCTCTAACTTTGTTCTTTTGTTTAAAAATTCTTTTAGCTGGGGTGCCTGGATGGCTCAGTAAGTTAAATAAAGCCTCTGCCTTCGGCTCAGGTCATGATCTCAGGGTCCTGGGATCAAGCCCCACATAGGGCTCCCTGCTTGGCAGGGAGCCTGCTTCTTCCTCTCTCTATGCCTGCCTCTCTGCCTACTTGTGATCTCACTCTGTGTGTGTCAAATAAATAAATAAAATCTTTTAAAAAAATTCTTTTAGCTATTCTAGTTTTTTTTTCTTTTTGCCTTCAGATACAGATTTTTGAGTTACCTATCTACAAAAAAAAAAAAAATCTTACTGGGAGTTTGATAGGAATTGCATTAAACCTAAATATCAATTTAAGGATAATTAATAGTTTTTCTGTGTTGATTCTTCCAGTATGTGAATGTATGTGAATGTGGTATGTCTCTTCCTTTTTTTAGATCTTTGATTTTGTTGATTAACATTTTGTAGTTTTCAGTGTGCAAGTCCTGTACTTGTTTGTTAGAGCTGTACCTCAGTGTTTACTTTTTGAAGTGATTATATATGTTATTGTATTTAAAATTTTGATTTTCGTTGTCAGTATATAGAGATACAGTTGATTTTTGTTCTTGTTGATTTTGTATCTTGTGACCTTGCTGAAGGTCACTCTTAGTTTTGGGAAGTTTCTTGTAAATTTTTTGGGATTTTCTAGATAGACTACTATGTCATCTGCAGATAAGAACTTTTATTTCTTCTTTTACCATCTATGCGCCATTCATTCATTTACCTTGCCTAATAACACTGACTGGGATTCCAGTACCATGTTAATACTGTTGAGAATAAAAATCCTTTCTTAGAGTTCAATCTTAGGGAGAAAGGCTCAAGATAAACTGATTTTTTTTCCTATTTTTGGACTTTTCCCCTTGAAGTCTACCTTGTTTTTTGTCATTCTTATTTAAGTTTCCTTTTTACTAGCATTTGCCTAATAGAAACTTTATTCTTTGTTCTTTTAACCTTTCTGGCATTTTGTTTTGGGTGCTTTTTGTTTTTTAAGTAACAATTTTATTGAGATATATATAATTCACATACAATAAAATTAACTCTTTTAAAATGTACACAATTTATTGGTTTTAGTAAAGTCACAGAGCTGTGTTACCATCATCACTCTCAATTTTAGAACATTTTCATCACCCCAAAAATAGACCCTTATCCATCATCAACCATTCCCCATTCCCACCTATCCCCACTCTCTGGAACTAATGATGTAGTTTCTGTTTCTGTAGATTTGCCTAGTCTAAGCATGTCATATAAGTTGTGTCATACAATGTGTGACCTCTGTGACTGACTTTTATTACCCAACATAATGTTTCCAAGGTTCATTCATGTTGTGGCATGTATCAGTACTTCATTCCTTTTTTATGGCAAAATAACATTTTATTGTATGGATATACCACGTTTTGACCCATTCATCATTGAGGGACATTTTGGTTGTTTCTGCCTTTTTGAAATTATGAATATTGCTGTTGTGAATGAATATTCATATATAAGATTTTGTGTGGATGTATGTTTTTAATTCTCTTCATCATATACCTAGGATTGGGATTACTGGGTCATATGGTGATTTTTTTTTTTTAAGATTTTTTATTTATTTATTTGACACACACAGAGAGAGAGAGGTCAGATCACAAGTAGGCAGAGAGAGAGGAGGAAGCAGGCTCCCTGGCGAGCAGAGAGCCCCATGTGGGCCTCGATCCCAGGACCCTGGGATCATGACCTGAGCCGAAGGCAGCGGCTTTAACCCACTGAGCCACCCAGGTGCCCGGTGATTCTTTAACATTTGATATACTGCCAGATGTTTCCAAAGCAGTGGCACCATTTTACATTCTCACCAATAACATGTGAGGGTTCCTAGTTCTCCACATCCTTGTCAAGGCTTGTTATTGTATGTCTTTTTGATTATAGCCAACCTCCTGGGTGTGAAGTGGTAACTGATGGTGGCAGGTTTCTATTTTATAAATAGCAAGACTATGGCTGGCTTTTTAAAAACTCGGTCTATAAATGTAACTTATTCTCATTGTTACCACTTTATATTTGGTCTTGATTCTGCCATCTTTGTTTGTTTCTTTCATTTATTTTTCTTTCCTGACCTCTGTGAGATGAATTGTGCTTTCTTTGTTTCCCTTTCATTTTCTAGTGGTTTGGGAATTCTCCCTTTTATTTCTATTTTATAAGTAGTTACTATTTGAAATTTACCAAATACCAAATAAATGCCAAAATACCAAAATTTAAACCTAAATCTTCTTACTAACATCAGTAAAATTTCAGTGTAATCAGTGCGTCTTGTTTCTCTTTCCCCCTTCATTAATTTATTCATTGGTTTGTTTTACTAGAAATGTATTAATAGCTTACTCAAATTTTCTATTAACAGTTAAAGCTTATATTAGAAGTCATTGAAGAAGCATTTTCCCTCATTGCATAAAGAATCGAAATCTTAATAGACTGAATAATTATGGTTATGAAAGAATTCCTGTCCAGTGGAGAAATATACATTCATCTTTAGTGCTTTACTTCAGATTATTTTGAGAGGACTCTAGTCTATAGAATCCAAAGCTAAGAAGTAGTCGTTCAACTCAAGGTAGGTGGTGAGGGGATAAGAAAGCCTGATGAATATCTTGAAAATTGAGTTAAAGTTCAAACCAATAGAGTGGAGCTGGAGCTCTAAAAATACTTAACATTGTCAAATTGTAATTGTATCCATATAGCAGATTAGAAAATTCAGATTTTCAAATTCACTCAGGATGTGGATTGTTAACTCCCTGTTTAGTATATATAATGCATTATTGTTTAACAAATAGCCTTGATATTGTTTCTTACATTTTTATTTAAAGTTGAAGTTTCTCTAGAATTCATCCCATGGTTATTTTTAGATAAAGTAAATCAGCCCCTGTGTTTTTATCGTTTGTGTATTTGTGTGTAATTTGCTTATGTTTGTGTAGATGTGGAGTACTTTTGAAGTCAATATTAAGACAAGTTTATATTTATGTATGTGGTGGTTTTTTCATATTAATTCTTACCTTCCCACCATAAGATCTAGATTTGCTAAATCAGAAGAATATTTGAAGAAGAATGATACTTTATTTTGTGTGGCTAGAATAAAAACACTGGAGCTTTTACTACCTCATGAATAGTCTCTGTTAGCCTTTCTAAGTCTGCAGCTTCCTTTTCCTTTGCTTCCCAATCTAGCATGTCCCCTCTAGTTTTTCCCATTGTGCTTTTAACCTAATCTCTGAAATGTGTTTTAACTTTATAAAAAATGAAATTATAGTTTTTAATGGTAGTAGTTTGTTATAGCTCTCATTGCCTTAGATTAAAATTCAAGTATAGACACTATTTTTCTTGATACGTAAGAAATCACCTCCCATAATTAAACATTTTACTATTTTGAAAAAGTGGTAATTACCTGTCTAATTCAGTTCTTCAACTTAAGGTCATTGCAAAGCGTACTGTTGCTGTATGGCAAACTACAGTTTAGGTACTGATTCAATTAAAAGTGATAATTTCCTTTTCCAGTTGATTTTTATGTACCCTAATTTGTGAACACATGCATTTGCAAAAGTGATAATGAGTGTATAAGAGAGTGCATTCCTTTGCACCTAGAGTTGGAGAAAGGACAAGAAAGAAATGAGAATATACCTGTTAGAGATACTGAACTGTTGGTACTCCCCTTCCTTCCCCATCAAAGCTAAAAGTGATGGTTAAATATCTGTCTCTGTGCCCCTGAGGAAAGTAACCCTTGCTTCTAGACCTTCTAGATTATCTGAGTGGGAGAGGGTTCGTGGTACAGGAAGGTGAACTTCAGGAGCAAGAAGAGGAAATACTCTCCTGACTGCCACAAAACTGGCTTAGGCCAGATTTCAAAGGCACGTTGTCTCTGGCATCTCACTGTTTGTTTGTTTGTTTGTTTGTTTGTTTTTGTGCTTCTCCCACCTTCTTAGGCATCTAGTGTCTTTAGCCCCTCACTGTGGCACTTTTCCACAGGCCTGCAGATATACCTCTTACTAACCCCCACAAAACTCTTCCATTTTCCTTCTGATATTATCTGTAAAATGAAAGAAAACAATCTGATTTATATAAAGTGAGTTGGTTGTAAAAGCCTGACTACTGAGAATTCCTGAAATTGTCCATCAGTCACAATAGTGTGTCACATCTAAATACTATAAGCTTTCCTCCAGTACTGGTCAGATTGCTGTTTCTTTGGTTGAACACCGATGAGGTTGGCTTATGTTTAGGGGCATGTTGTGTGAAAAATTATTACTGGATCTTTAAAAGACTAACATAACATAGAAAGATACTCTCCTTGGGAAGGTACAGAGAATAGGTACAGAGAACCACACTTTTCTTCTCACCTGGAAACTGTGGACAAACAGAATGTCTGGCATTTTTTATAATTATTTGGTATCAGAGGGGAAAGATGCTTTTGAGAAGGAGCTAAATCTAAGAAATCTACATTTGTTTGAGCATTCTTGTGGGTCAATGCCATTAAAGTAATCTTGGTATTCATAATATTTCTCCTTTTGAACCTGTAGGCTCCCCACTTTAAGGATGAGAGTCCAGGACAGCAGGAGCTATTGTACATGTTTGCTTATTTGTAACTTAGGTGTTTGTCAGAAATTTCCCATTAACTTATGGCTGTTTTTCCCCTAATCACTGTTGATAGCAGGTACGCTTAGGTTTAGGCTCACTTGCCACTACCTTCCATCCATCTCATGAGTCCTCTTAANTTCCCATTAACTTATGGCTGTTTTTCCCCTAATCACTGTTGATAGCAGGTACGCTTAGGTTTGGGCTCACTTGCCACTACCTTCCATCCATCTCATGAGTCCTCTTAATCCTTATCAGAAGGAAATTCATTTCTTCCTAGGGGAAAGTAAACATCATAGTTTGTAAAATTGAGTTCTCTTAAGCAGTATATTTTAGGGGTGCAAATCAGTATTTACCTAAATCCCTAGAATTTCTGGTTTGTCTTTTGTAACAGTAAAATTAGTTATAGGCAAATGTTATTAAATGCCTAATGTTTACACTAGATGATTGTAGTCTTTGGAGCCTTTTCTGGGTTTATGGATTTAGGCATTTATTCAGATTTTAATATTTTATTCTTACACTTAAAGAAAGAAAGGATAGTGTAGAATGGATTTGAAATTGGCTATTAAACCATATCTAAATGCAGTTATACAATTAAGAGTAATGTATGATGAAAGATAAAGTGGCCAACATTTATAAACAAAAAGTTGACAGTAAATACTTAATGCTTATACTTAGCTAGAGAAAATACACATTTAAGGAAAAAAAACTTCAGTGGAGTCATTTTGTTTCAGTCTGTACTAGGTAAATAGTGAAACATTATTTAAAATAATTTCTCTTTCTAGTCTAGAGTTATATAGTATAGCCAGATACTTTTAGGTAAGTTTTACACAAGAACTCATGTACAAGAAAGCTACTAGAAAATCAACAGTGAGGAACTGTTAGAACTAATTAAGAGTTCAGCATGAGAGCTAATTAATAGTTAATGTGAAAAAACATCAGTGTTCTTTTTACTGTAAATGATGGGAAAACTACCCAAAACTGGCATTAACATAAAAGCTAATCCTTTAGTTTATATAACCAAAGAATAAGGGGCTTGATGCTGAGCTCAGTGAACACCAAGATCCTTTTCTTGTCATTCTACTTTTTCTGCCAGCTTCCACCCATTGCTTTGCTCCTCATTATGGCAAAATTCCTGAGCAGGTCTTCTGTAGTATGTCTCTAGTTCCTCACCTTCCATTCACCTGTATGTCCATTCCATTCAGCCTTATGCTACAGTCACTCCATTGAAACCTCCCTTGTCAAGAAGATCTGTGATGTCAAAGCCTATGGTCCTTTCTCAAACCCTGCATATTTGATCTGTTAGTAGCATTTGACATAGACTCTGCTGCTTGGAGCACTTTGCCACTTGGTTTCCAGGATACTACCCTCTCTCTTGATTTTCCTTTGTCATCTCACTGGTCATTTCTTCTTATACCTCTTTGCTTGTTCCTCTCCTTCTCTCAGACTTTTTTTCTGCCTACACTTCTTTGGTGATTTAATCTAGTCTCGAGCCTTTTAATAGTCATTACACATCGATGACCCTAAATTTATATCTTTAGCCAAGACCTATTTCATGAGTTCTAGAGTCTCATCTAACCGCCTATAGAAAATCACCATTCAGATGTCTGTCTCAGATTTAGTATGTCCAGAAGTGAGTTTTTGTTCTCTTTTGTCCCAAACAGATACTGCCCAGAGTTGTCATCTTCTTGGTTAGGGAATATTCATCCTTCTGGTTGCTCAGACTAAAATATTTAGAGTCGTCCTGGACTTTTCTCTTTTCTTATGTCCCAGTCTAATTAGTTGGGAAGTCCTGCTGGCTCTACCTTTAAAATACATCCAGAATTTTACCATTTCTCATTACCTTTGCTGCTATTGCCCTAAACTGAGCCATCATCATCTGTCACCTGGATGATAACATTAATCCCAGCTTCTACTATTGCCCCTGTTACAATATTCTCAACTTAGAAGCCAGAGTCATACTTTTAAATGTCAACTGATCCTGTTACTTCTCTGTTTAAAACTTTTTGGCCTCCCACGTGACTCAGTAAAATCCCAAATCCTTATGATCTAGCCCTGTTTGTTACCTGTCTACTATCACCTGCTAGTATTCTCTTTGTTAACTGGACTCAACTACACTGGCTTTCTTGCTGTTGCTTGAATACACAGTATGGTCTTGTCTTAGAGCCTTGGCATGGCTGTTTTCTTTACCTGGAAGGCTGTTCCCAGATATTTACATGGCTGTCTCCTTCACCTCCCTCAAGTCAAGGTATCACTGTTTTTAATGAGACTTAAACAGACTCCTTATTTAAAATTGCATCTCATTCCTTCCAATCCTCATTACCCTGCCTTATTATTTCTATAATGTTTATTACTTCCTAATATACTCTATTTCATATTATTTATTTATCTTTCTTTAAGCCCATTAGGATGTAAATGCCATAAGGTCAGAAGTTTTGGTCTCTTGTTCATTGATTATTTCAGGCACCTAGAATAGTATCTTAAAGCATATCAAGTTCAGTAAATATTAGTTGAATGAATGTGTAACAGTTGGATTCATGGTCTCCATTTCATGGCTCCGCTTCATTGATGTTGGTCACATTTTTTTTTTAGGCACCTAACGTGGTTCCCAGGAGTTCCTTTCAGATTCCCATGTACCTGAAAAGAGGAAAAGTCTTTGTCTCAGCATTCCCAGGGGAAAGTCTTGAGGTTCATTATGATTGAACTGTTTTAAATACCATGTCCAGATCTTGATCAATCAACCCTGGCAGGGGAATGTAATGTACTTTTTGGCCTAGACTTTGGTCATATGCTCCATTCTGAGACTGGAAGTAAAGCCACAAACAAAAATGTCTGTTGGGGGAATAGAAAGTGTTGAATAAGTATACAAGAAGGTCTACTAATTTATATACCACAGTTATACAAAATGTGGTCCTTGGATACTGGTTCCATGGGATGTCAGGAGGTGTTCTTTGACCATGTCCTATTAAGTTTGGAAACTTAAATTTAAGTAAGTTTTGTTACTGTGGAATTTCTCAGTACTTTAATATGATCGTGTGCTCTACGAATCTCTAAGTAGAAAATGTTTTATGTAACAACTTCCCAAAATTCTTTGAATGTGGAATCCTTTCCCTTTATAGAGCATTTTCCCCTTATCAGAATCCTTTTAGAACATCTCAAAGTGTATTCTTGTGGGCCACACTATGAGAAATACTGATGTTTACTAAGCAGTAGTTATAAAATTGAAGAAAAAGCTCATGGAACAATAAAAAAATATATAAAAGAATACTCCTCAAATGTATAGGACTTACTTGAAGAAAAAAATGTTTATAGACCCCTGTAGATCTTAATGTATAGAAAGACACAGCCCTTTGAAAGATGTCTATTCTCAATAATTTAGTATAGTTGTAATTATAAATCCAACTTAATAGGGAGGTGAAGGGAAGAGGAAGAGAACCTTATCAAATGATTCTAAAATTCCTTTGCATTTGAGGAAGGGTAATACCTCATGTTACCAAAGAAAAGTTTAATGTAAGGATATATAGGAATTAAAACCAGAATCAGAAAGTTATGATTATGTACTATTTATTTTTTTTATTATGTCTGGTTACATGCCTTCTTTCCTTGAATAGCACCTCTGTATCTCTCTAAGTGTCTGTTTTGTGTTCCTCTGGCTACAGAGAACTCTCAGAAACCCTGCATGTGCCACCCTCCAAATCCTGTAAAGTAGTTTGAATTGATTTTAGTTAGTATGTTGATAATGGATGGATTCCTTGAAGCCCATTCATTTTGTGAGTTGCCCAGAAGTCAGTGCGTAGGCCACCCCTAGAAAAATCATGCTCCCTGGTCCCATCAGTGTTTAGGGCAGAAAACAGCCTAGAGCTGCTTCCCTGGTGGAACATGTGAACTGGGAAGATGTCAGCTAGAAGGGAAAGTTGGATGTGTTGTAGGTACCATGAGTAAAATGTCCAGTATAGTTGAGAAGGAAAAATAAGCATAAAGGAATTCTGACAAAGGGCTGTGTGCCATATCACATATAGAATATACTGTCTTTATATGTGGCAAAACCACAGTAATTGAAACTGCGGAGCTGGTGCCTGAATAAGCAGTTAATGAAGTAAGAGTACAATTTAAAAATAACATGAAAGTGAAATTTCTAATTAGTAGCATGAATTAGATATTAAATTGTTCAGGAGTTCCTAATTAACCCTTGAAAAGAAAGATTCCTGCCTTGTAACTTACCAGAATAATGTCGAAATGGCTTAAAGATTTAAATGCTTAGAAATGGAACTAAAACAACATCAGAGGGAAATATATGTTACATTTAAATAAATGTATTAAGTTACATAAATAACTTAAATAATATTGGGGTAAGGAAAGAATTTCCCCTAAGGAAAGAAAACATGATTTCATGGTGAAGACTCAAAAAAACCAAAAACCAAACCAAAACCAAAAATCCTCAAAACTTTATTACATTAAATGGCACAATAAGTAAACCAAGGGAAACCGTTTACAATAGCTAACCATAGTACATATCTTTATATGTGAAAGGCTATTGAAAATCATTTGTGTGTGGATGTCCTACCCAGCCATCAGATTAGTGTTACCTTAGTCCATACTTTCTCACTGTGCTAGATGATCATTTCATTCTTATTCTTTCACAAACAACTATTCTTTCACTCTCTTTTGCTGATACATTTCCTTTTTGTTTCTCTTTCACTGAGAAGATGGGACCAAGCAGAAGTTTAAGTTCCCACCATCATAAATACCTTATATCCACCTACCTGCATCTCTGCCCATATGTTATCTATTTTTTTTCTGGGTCCCTCGATGAAGTCTCGGGGCTCAGGCTGATCCTTAACACTTTGTGCATCATCAGTTTTTTGCCTCTTTACTAGGTCATTCCCATTAATATACAACTTTAGGCTAACTTTCCCATCTTAAACGACTTTTCTCCTAATTTTCCTTCTAGCTATACTCCCATTTTCTTTTCCTTCATCACAGAATTCCTTGCCAAGGGTGTCTCAGTTTACTGTCTCCTATTTCTTTTCTCCCTTTCTTTCATGAACTGTTTCCAAGTAGGTTTGCACCTACCATGCCAAAGAAACTACTCTTATCTAGGTCATCAGTGACTGTAATGTCACTAAAAGCAATGGTCATTTCTCAGTTTTGAAGCATCAAGAGAAAAAATGAAAAGATGACTAACACAGCAGAGTAGTGTGATTCACAACACAAAGAAAGCCGGTAAGGGATGAAAAGTAGTCAACTTAGAGAGTAGCCAAAGAAAGGCAAATTTAAGACAATAAGATGTTTTTAACCTACTGCCCAGTGTGCCAAGGAAATCTAGAGCTCTCATATACCACTTACTTATGTAAGTGAACGTTTCATGAAACAACTTGGCACCTTGTTGTACCAAAACTTTAAGAATGTGTCTATGTTTTGACCTACCCATTCCTTTTCTAAGAGGATGTCCTAAGGAAATAAAGATCATACAGATACACACACACACACCCAGAGAGGGATTAATTGTGGAATGAAAAAATAAAAAATGATATAAATGTCCAGCAATAAGAGATTAGTTATATTATGGCACATCTTTATAATAGAATGCCATGTAGCCACTTAAAATGATGACAAAGATATGTTTATTGACATGGAAAGATTTTGTTACACATTTTTAAGCGAAAAGTATATTCATTGATCTTACACTTGGGTGTACATATGTGCGTACATATATATATTTGGGGAAATGCCTGGAAGAGTATATATGACAGTTTTTTAGCTGCTATCATGAACTAATAGACTTCTAGATTTTTTTTCCCTAACTTGGAGTGGTTATGTCGTATTACCAATAACCAAAATCAATCAGTCAATCAGAAAATGAAAAGAAGTTTTTGCAAAAGAGAGAGAAGAAACTAACTTCTTAATTATCGTCTATTTCCCATTCTGTTTTTGCATTTAAACATTGATCCTCAGACTTGGTTCGTAGCTGCCTGGCTTGATTTGACCCAGTCCTGTTTCTTAACCCGTTGGACTTAAAATAGCCTGATGGCCTGCCAGCCGTGAGAGAAGAGATGGGCCAGACAAAATATTTACCATGCTTTTGGCTTTAAAGTTGCCCAGGAGTCTATAGGTTTATTTGATTAAGTCTATCAGGAAACCAGTTACTAATTCAGTAAACTATCAAAAAATAATAGAAAGACAAAATAAATAGGAGTTAAACTCCAGAGGAGAAAGATCATGAAAAGCACAGGCAAGCATACTGAAAATGAGTTTATTAGGAACTTGCAGTTAGGGTATGATAAAATGAAATCAAAGGGTTTTATGGAACTGAAGTCTAACAGTATTCCACGTTACAGTTGTTTCCTGTTCCTTAGTATTGGTAATTTTCATTCTGTGTGAGTTGAAAAATTCATGTGTAACTAAATATTGTTTACTTAAAGGAACCTCCCATTTTAAAGATCAAGTAGTTTGTCAAAACACCCTTAGTTTGTTGATGATTTGGTGTATATGCCTTTATTGGAGGAAATACATTTTCTGCAACCTTCTGTCTTAATGATATAACAGCTCAATGGCTGAAAATATATCATTCCAACTCCGTTTTCAAAAAATTATATAGTGGTCCAGGTTTTGTTTGTTTGTTTGNGGCCTCGATCCCAGGACCCTGAGATCATGACCTGAGCCGAAGGCAGAGGCTTTAACCCACTGAGCCACCCAGGCGCCCCCAACTCCGTTTTCAAAAAATTATATAGTGGTCCAGGTTTTGTTTGTTTGTTTGAAAAAAACTAGAGATCTCATTAAAATTTTTAAAGCTGACATTTGTAGGTAGGTACTTTAGTTTCACTTTCCCCAAGACAGCAAGAAATATTCTATAACAGAAAGATGACTATTTTTAGCTTTTCTTTCTGCTGGTGAGGTGGAATAGTGAATATTTTTAGAGCAGTTGAAAGTACAGCCACTTAGATTAGCTCAGTGTTTCTATCATCAGAATCTCAGTAACCTTGTTTATTTTATGTATCTAGGATTTACCTTCCAGTGTTTTGAGTTATGTAAATTGCAACATGATTCCTCTTTCTCTTTTTGGTCTAGCTCATCTCTCTGTGGAACAATATGTAAGAAAACAATGAAATTTTAAAACCTTAACTTTCTCTCTGCACATTTTGTGTGTTTTGAATTATAATTTTATCCTGGCTATTCTGGACAATGCTTTCTTTCGTACAGATGAAATGTTAATAATTGCAACTTACCATAGAGAGGTTGTTGAAAATCTCCTATGAGTACAGTAAGCCATTAATATTCATAAGAGATATTCCCCCATAACCTTTGTAAGTATCCTTAATTATGAACACCACTAGGACATTTCATCTTTTCTCTAAATCAGAGCATAAAGTAAGTGAAAATCTGAGTGACTTCTCTTTTACCTTAAGTGACTACAGGTGTATACACCAATTCCGGCCACGTTGAGAGGTGGAGGTACTACCTGAAAGACACTAATCTTTCATTCCCCAAACAGCCAGCAATCAAACTCTGGTCTTAGCAAAATTTCAAAAGTTTCAAATTACTGTACATTCTAGAAATTTGGAGACCTTCAAGATTGGTCCCAGTGATTCAAAACAGTATAGTAATTAATGCAAAACCCTGAGACATTAATATAATTTCCTGTTGCAGATATGAAAACAATTGAAGATTTCTTATTTAAATGTTATAATCAGTAACTTAAACCATTGCACTCTGGCTTTTGCTCCTCCCATTCCACTGAAACACATCCAGTGGAGATCACCTATAACTTGCTGGTTGTTAATCTAGTTCTCAGCTCTCATCTTACCTGACCTCTGAGCATTTAACACTGTCCACATTTGCTTTGAAATTCTCTTCCCTTCGTATCAAGGACACCATTTCCCCCTGCTTTTCTTTCTGAATTTCTGGCTATTTCTTCCTTTTTTTTTTTTTTTAAGATTTTATTTATGTATTTGAGAGNCCTATTTTATTTTATCTTATTTTTTAAGATTTTATTTATGTATTTGAGAGAGAGTAAGTGAGAGAGAGAGAGAGAGAGAGAGAGAGAGAGAGAGAGAGCGTGCAAGCTAGAGGGGAAGGCAGAGGGAGAAGCAGACTCCCTACTGTGCAGGGATCCTCATGTGGGGCTCCATCCTAGCACTCTGGGACTATGACCCGAATGGAAGGCAGATGCGTTTAGCCTGAGCCACCCAGGTGCCCGTGGCTATTTCTTCCTTGATTTGAGCCTTTAATGTTGGTAGTTCCTCAGGTTTTCTTGTTCATCCCCCTCCTCCTCTGCCTCTCCCCCTCCCCCTGCCTTTTGCTTTAGTCACTATTTTTTTAAAGCAGCTTTATTGAAATATCCTTGGCATATCATAAGCTGCACATATTTAAAATGTACAGTTTAACACATTTTCCTATGAAATTATCACTGTTACCAAAATAATGAACATATTCCTCACTCCCCAAAATTTCCTCATCCCTTTCATTAGTAACTCCTCTCCAGTACCCCTTCTGTTTTCATCCAGCCCCTAGATTGCATGTGCTTTCTGTCACATTCTGAATGTTAATCTATAGATTTATTTGCATTTTCTAAAATTTTATATAATGGGATCATGGGTTATATACTTAAAGGGAGGGGTCGATCTTCTTTTACTCAGGATTATAACTAAGACTTATCTGTGTTGTTCTTTCAGTAGTTTATTCCATTTTTATTGCAGGGTAGTATTTGATTATATAGATGTAACACTAGTCATTCACCTATTAATAGACATTTGGATTGTTTCCAGTTTTGGATTGTTGAAAACAGACCTGCTATGAAAATTGAGACCCAAAACTTTGTGTGGTTATATGCTTTTATTTTTCTTGGGTAAATTGCTAAGGAATGGAATAAATGGGTCATATGATAGATGTAGGTTTAACTTTTTAAGCAATTGTCAAGCTGTTTTTGGAAGTGTTCCCACCAGCAGTGTATGTGAGCTTCCCAGTTGCTCTCCATCTTTGTCAACACTTGGTGGTGTCATTTTTAAAATTTTAGACATTGTACTAGGTGTATATCTCATTGTGGTTTTAATTTGCATTTCCCAGGCTAAACATGTTGAGCCTCTTTTCATATGCCTATCTGCCTTTTGTATATAGTCTTTAGAAAGGTAGCTATTCAGATTCTTTGCCCATTCTAAAAATTGGGTTGTTTTTCTTTTTGTTGTTGAGTTGTAGGAATTCTTAATATATTCTAGATATTAAACCCTTATCAGGTATATGATTGCTAATATTTTCTCCCATTCTGCTTGTTGTCTTTTCACTCTTTTTATGTCCTTCGATGTACATTTTTTAAAAAAGATTTTATTTATTTATTTGACACAGAGAGAGAGAGATCACAAGTAGGCAGAGAGGCAGACAGAGAGAGAGGAGGAAGCAAGCTCTCCACCAAGCAGAGAGCCTGATGCGGGCCTCGATCCCAGGACGCTGAGATCATGACCTGAGCCGAAAGCAGAGGCTTTAACCCACTGAGCCACCCAGGCGCCCTTGATGTACATTTTTAATTTTAATGAAGTCTGATATATTTATTTATTTATTGCCTGTACTTTTAACATCCTATTTAAAGAAACCATTGCAAAATCCAAGGTCATGAAAATTGTTTCCTTCTAGAATTTTTACTTCTTAGCTCTTTTTTTTTTTTTAAAGATTTTTAAATTTTTATTTATTTGACAGAGAGAGAGATCACAAGTAGGCTGAGAGGCAGGCAGAGAGAGAGGAGGAAACAGGCTCCCTGCCGAGCAGGGAGCCCGATGTGGGCCTCGATCCCAGGACCCTGAGATCATGACCTGAGCGGAAGGTAGAGGGTTTAACCCACTGAGCTACCCAGGCGCCCATACTTCTTAGCTCTTAAATTTAGTCTTTGATCCATTTTGAGTTAATTTTTATATATGATGTAAGGTAGGGCTCTAACATCATTCTTTTGCCTGTGGATAACCAGTTTTCCTACCTTTTGTTGAAGAGACTCTTCTTTCCCCCGTTTAATACTCTTAGCATGCTTGTTGAAAATCAGTTGACCATAGATGTGAGGGTTTGTTTCTGGGCTCTCAGTTGTATTTAATTACTCTATGTCTTTCCTTGCAAAGTTTTGTGGAGAACTGGTTGTTTTGAGTATCTTAATATGCTAACTCTAGAAATCAGAGTCTCCCTCTCTTCAGTGATTGCTTTTGTTACTTGTTCAGGGATGCAGCTGTTTTGTATAGTGACTTTTCTCTACTCTTTCCTCAAAGTCTGTATTCCTTGTTGTGTATGGTTTGTGAATTGTCTGTTCCATTTTGTCTTCAGCCAGCCTGTGATCTGACAGATTTTTCTAGATGTCTGGATCTAAAAAAACCAAAGTTTGTATATCTCTTTAAATCTTCTGCTAGATGCTGGAAGGGAAGCTGCTGAAGCTAGAGCAGGTCTTGAAACAAAGGGCAAACGCTGCTCTAGTCCCTTAGGGAACCACCAGACCACAAAAAGTGTACAACTCCAAATTTTTGGAGGACTCGGTTCTTACTGTCCATATTAGCCCCATCAGCCTCTGTAGGAACTCAGGCCATGGTTCCCACAGTCACAGTGGGGCTCAGAAATGGTGGGGAAGAGTTACTGGATCACTCACATAGCTTTTTAAACAAATTTTAGCAGTCTTGTCTATCAAACAACTCCCGTGGTTGCTGTAAGTGTCTGAGCAGGTTTCAAAGTTCTGAAATCACTGATTCTGATAGACTTTTCCTCAGCTCATTGGGTGTTTTAGAGGAGGGACTAATCCTTGGAGCTTCCTCTGTGATGTTATTTATGACCTATTTTGAATTAATGTTTGCATATGGTGTAGTGTATGATTTGAAGCTCTTTTTTCCTTCCGCATGCATGGGCATCCAGTTGTTCCAACATCATTCATTGAAAAGACTATTCATTTCAACTAAATTGCCTTTGTACCTTTATCAGAAATTAGTTGCTCATATATATGTGGGTATATTTTGAGACTCTGTTCTGCTCCATAGATTATTTTTATACTGACTTGATACCAATATCTCACCGTCTTAATTACTGTATTTCTGTAATGTCTTAAAATCAACTAGTGTTAGCCCTTCAGTTTTGTCTTCTTTTTTGAAGTGGTTTGGTTTTTCTAGGTCCTTTGCATTTCCAAGTGAGTTTTAGAAGCACCTTGTCAGTTACCGTCCCCCCTCCTCAAAACACCTAGCTAGGATTTTAATTGGATTACATTGAATCTACTGATCAGTTTGGAAACATCTGATACTTTCTGATCCATGAACAATGTATATCACTTCATTTATTTGAGTTCTTAATTTCTCTGAGTAGTGTTTGGCATTTTTAAAGGTCTTATACCTCCTGTGATACTTATCCCTAAGTATTTCATTCATTGCAACATATTGTAAATATGTTTTTAAAATGTCAATTCCTAATTGTTTGCTCGTAGTAAATTTTTTTTTATTTTTTTAAGATTTTATTTATTTATTTGACACAGAGAGAGAGATTACAAGTGGGCAGAGAGGCAGGCAGAGAGAGAGGGGGAAGCAGGGTCCCTGCCGAGCAAGGAGCCTGATTGCAGGGCTTGATCCCCAGGACTTTGAGATCATGACCTGAGCTGAAGACAGAGGCTTTAACCCACTGAGCCACCCAGGTGCCCCTTGCTCTTAGTATATAGAATACAAGAGATTTTTGTATATCATCTTTACCCACTAAATTCACTTATTCTAATAGCTTTTTGTATATTTTCTACATAAGTCATCATATTGCCTGTGATGGACAGTTTCACTTATTTTCCAGTCTTGATGTGTTTTTGTTTTTGTTGTTGTTGTTGTTGTTGTTGTTGTTGTTGTTTTCTTGCCTTGTTACCTGGGCAAGAATCTCTGGCACGTTGTTGAATAGAAACAAGAGTGATTATCATTACCTTGTTTCTGATTTTTTAGGAATAGTATTTAGTCTTTCACTTTTAAGTATAATGTAGGCTCTAAGTTTCCCATAAGAATTCTTTATTGAGTTGAGGAAGTTCATATCTCTGCCTGGTTTGCTAAGAGTTTGTTTTTTAATCCAGAATGGATGTTGAATTTTTGACAGAGACAAAAATTTCTTTCTACATCTATTAAAATGACATTATGGCATTTCTTTTTTAATCTGGTGACTTGAATATTGGATGTTGCTTCCTGCATTCCTGGGAGAAATCTTACTTGGTTATAATGTACTGTTCTTTTAATATATAGTTAGATTTGATTTGCTAAAGTTATGCTAAGAATTTTTGTGTTTATGCTTATATGAGGTAATGGTCGATAATTTTCTTATAATATCTTTGTCTTGTGCTGGAGTAATACTGACCTCATAGAATGAGTGAGATATATTTCCTCCTTTTTAATTTTTTTGGGGGGAGACTTTGTTTAGAACTTGTATTCTTTTTTAAATGTTTGCTAGAATTATTCAGTTTTTTGAAGCAATTTATGTAGAACTGTTCCCCCCCACCTCTTCAATTATTTGGTAGGTTTTCCTGAGAAGACATTTGGGGCTAGACTTTTTTTTGAGGAAAGATATTTAACCACAAATTCAATTTCTTTATTAATTGTAGGGCTATTCGTGTTTCTGTTTCTTCTTGAGTGCACTTTGCTTGTTTCTGTTTTTCAAGAAATTTGTCTGGTTTTTCTGAGTTGTCAGAATTTTTGGTATAAAAGTGTTTGTAATAGTTCCTTATATGTTTTTAATATATGTAGGATCAGTAGTGATGTTGTCTTTTACTCCTGATATTGGTCATTTGTGTCTTCTTTTTCTTATTAATTTGGCTCGAGGCATATCAGTTTTACTGATCTTTATAAAAAACCACCTTTGGTGTTACTGATTTCTGTCTTTTTTGGGGGAGGGAAGTGGCAGAGTGTTTTATTATATGAGCATTCATTCTCCTGTTGATTGGTATTTGGCATAAGAATAATCTTAATGGGAATTGTGTAACTATGTGATGAAAATGACAAACCCTTAAGGGTATGAATAAATGGAGACAAGTGTACTACTCCAGTATGGCAAGATTGAAGATGTAAAGATATATAAAGAGGTCAGCTGTCAAAATAATTTGTAGGTTTATTGTAATTCTACTCAAAATACCATTAGGTTTTATTTTTATTATTTTTTATTTATTTTTTTTAAAGATTTTTATTTATTTATTTGNATTTTATTTATTTATTTGACACAGAGAGAGAGATTACAAGTAGGCAGAGAGGCAGGCAGAGAGACAGGGAGAGGAGGAAGCAGGCTCCCTGCTGAGCAGAGAGCCCGATGCGGGCCTCGATCCCAGGACGCTGAGATCATGACCTGAGCTGAAAGCAGAGGCTTTAACCCACTGAGCCACCCAGGCGCCCAAAATACCATTAGGTTTTAAAGATCAGAGCAAAACTATTCAGAAGTTCATATAGGTGAATAAATATTTAAGTTGATGTTAAAGTTCTGAAAAAAAGAATGGGTGGAGAGAAACATAACTATAAGATATTAAAACATAATGAATCTATAACAGTTAAGAGCTAGAGTGCCAGCAGCAGGATAAAAAAGACCAATGGGAAGATAGCCCAGAAATGGAACATGTTGGATATAAGGATTTAATATATGAGAAAGGAAACAGCCATAGGGAAGTGAAGGATTATTTAACATATGGTGTTATTATAATGGTAAGCAATTTGGAGTAACAGAAATTTAGATTTTTAAAAATACCACATACTAAAATAAGTCCCAGATGAATTAATAATTACATAGAAACTACAAACCAAAAACCTGAATTATACATTGATTGCACCTAAGAAGTGGGACAATTAGAATTTGCAAAGGACATGGTTGACAGATGAGATTACATAAAAGTTTAACTTGTGTTATCATCCAAAAATGTAGACAAATGGAAAAAATATAGCAGACTAGGGGAAATATTTGCAGCAAATTTTCATAGCTTAATGTTCTTACATATGAAGCCCTTATGCAAATATAAAAATGGGTACAGGACAAGATTGGACAATTAACTAAATAGGAAACCAAACAAAAATAAACAGGGAAAAACTCTTTAATGTAGATTAAACTACTAAGGAGTTACCATGATCCACCCATTAAATTAACACAATTCCCATGCAGGCCAGAGTAGGGTACAATTAGTAGATGCATTAATTACTGGTGGTATTATATATAATGTTACAATCATTTGAAAATCACTTCTGGAGTGTGTCAAGATTCATAAAAATCTCCATACTTTTTGACCCAGAAATGCCACATCTGGGAATTGATCCAAAGAAAGTAATAACTACCCTCCTTTCAAAAAACAAACATGAGCCCAAAGATGTTCACAGAGTTGTTTCAAATAATGTAAAATTAGAAACAACCTAAATAGCTCATCAAGGGAGTAATTAAGATTTTCATTATATCCCATAGATAGAATACAATGCAATAATTAAAATACGGTAATAGAGATTATAATTGAAAAATGTGATAAGAGTGTTTTTTTTTTAAAAGTGAACTTTCAAATTGTCCTTACAATTTGATATAAAAGTGACTGAAAGGAAATATGTAAAATGATAGACAGTTATGATGAAGGGATAGTGGGTCATCCTTTTCCTATTTTCTATGATCCGGTATAATGCTAAGCTGCATGAAGAGAAGTATACCACCCAGATCAGGGGAGCTAATGGACCTGTATTATGAGAAGAACATGGGCTTTGTAGATGTTTAGATCTGAGTTCCCATTCTGCTTCTACTTAATCTAGTATGAAGCCTTGACAGTTACATAACGACTTTGAATATCAATTTCTTTTTTTTTAAATTATTATTTGCCCCAGGGGTACAGGTCTGTGAATCATCAGGCTTACACCTTTCACAGCATTCACCATACATAAACCCTCCCCAATGTCCATAACCCATCCACCCTATCCCTACCCTCCCACCCCCCAGTAACCCTCAGTTTGTTTTGTAAGATTAGGAGTCTCTTATGGTTTGTCTCCTTCCTGATCCCATCTTGTTTCATTATTTTTCCCTCCCTCCCCCCCACAACCCCCCTGAACATCAGTTTCTAAATCTGAAAAAGGAGCAGATACCTTTTTCTTCATTGTTGTATAGATTAACAGTACTTGGTGGTAGTTGTTGATAAAAATACTCTTTTAGTCACATCACATCTGGAATAACATATCAGTTTATAAACAACCATAAATCTCAGTGGCAAACAAGTAAGGTTCATGTCTGGCTTATGTTACTTATTAGGTGTAGATTGGCTGTGGATGTGCTTTACATTCTTTTCACTCTAGAATCAGGGTGGACTGGAACGAAAGATGGTGAAACCAAAGGAGAACTCCCGAAGGTCTGCCTAGAAGTGGTATACTTCCATTCACATTTCACTGGCCAAGGCTAATGTCAGTGGCACTGGAATAATCTTATTTAGAACAAACGTATATACTGTGACAGTGTGTGTCCAATTCTTGCAGTCACTTTAAGGGTGTGACATGCAGAAGTATGTCCAGAGGGTCAGGATGGTGAGTAATTCTGCATCCTCCCCTGAAATACAGTGAGAAGAGTTGAGAAAGAAGGGCTCGTTAATGCCGTCTAAAATACTTGAAGAATGGCTGTCACTGGATGTGATGAATGACACTGATGGTAGAAATTACAGCATTATGTATTTTGACTCAGTATAAGGGCGCAAGGAGGAAAGCAGATAGAAAAGGAAATTGTTGGCTGTTTTAAATATCTTACCTCATTTATATTCTTCAAAATAACCCTATGAAGTTGTGTGTGTGTGTGTTTATGTTTAAATATTGGAGGAGGAAACAGTCACAGAGTGGATAAGTACCTATGGTCAGATGGCAAGTAAATGGCAAAACCATTTTGGAATCTAGGTCTACGTGACCTCATCTCTTTCCACTATATTTTGCTACTTTCTATAGGGCTGCATGCTTTCTTACAATTTAACTGTTAATGTCAACTATCTTCTGCCTGAGGAGGTAATGGCCACTCTTCTCCCACCTCTAAATGGGTTCAGACAAAGTGTGAGGAAAGGCTGAAAAGGAGGTTGGGCTCTAGATTGGTGGTCTGCAAACTTATGTGATCATATGCACCTCTCAGTAAAATAATGTAGCATATATATATGTGTGTGTGTGTGTATATGTATATGTCATATCTATTAAGCTATTATACTAATATTCTGTGTGTCATAAAGCAAAAAACAAGTTAAGAAGTTAAGATTTTACATACAATTTTAGATATTTTTATAGATTAGATTAGAGATTTCATGTAAAATCTCAACTTTTTGAAACTTAAATTCACAGGTAGGTACTTTTTCTTGTATCCCTGTAGATTGTCTTGTGTGCCTTCTGAGACGCATACCCCCAACGTTGAAAGTCATTGTTTTGGATGATATGTTGGACTCTGTGAGGATTCTGTGATTCTGTGACTCTGTTTGGCTTGAGTTTTTCTGAAGGGTATAATAATAGCTTAATTGCCTTTCAGAAAAGTTTTTAAGATAGCCTGTTACCTAAGACAGAACTCTTTTAAGTTCTTCACTGGCACTCATTCATTCAGATTAAGCCTGAAAACCACATAGATGAAAGGTGCTTTTCCAGATAAATTGTAATAACTTCATGAGCATTACAGTCTAAAAGAGTTTGTAAGTAGGGGTTATTACTAAGTAAGTAATAAACCTCATTTCTATGTGTGGCACAAGCAACTGCCTCTTTATTTTAGTCATGTCTTCTTTATCTAAATTTGCATGTGTGTGTCCAAAACTTACTGTACTCATATATTCTAAAATGAATCTGAAATTTTGCCTAAAGAGAAATACGAATTTTTGTACTTGGGTAATTATTTTAGCACTGGTTTAGAATGGAGCCAGAAATCTAAATTAAGCTAAGCCTACTGGATTAAAATCTTCATAGAGAGATATCCTTTAAGAAGCAAAGGAGTTACTTGGATTGTTTGAATGAGGAAATGATCTGCTTTTCTGCATTCTTCTAGTCCTTGGTTATCAGCCATTTGCCTGGTTGGTACCTCACAATTACTGGTTAGTAACTCTTTCTTGGGGATAGATTCTTTAAGAAAAAGCCTTCCCACTTCACAGAAAGCAGAAATGCAAATCTGGCCTTTAAAAGATGCTTCTATATTGAGATGAAATTGTAAATCAGCAGTGATCTTTTCCATTTTTTTCTCATTGTGATACATTTGTAGATTTTTCAGCATGACATACTGCAATTTGGTGGTAATTGTAGGAGAAGAATTGCTTACAAGTCAGGTCAAATCCCCTTTAAACAAGAGATGGCCAAATTCAGCTACTTTTTCTGCATGGCATTAAGTAGCCCACAAGCCAATATTTCCTTGATAGTAACTTTTAGTGATCCTTTTGTTATAGAAAATTACCCTTGAAAAGTATAGTTTAAATAGTTTAGTATTTTTAAATTGTATTCTTTAATTCATTCAGCATTCATTGCTTCTTTGTGCCAAGCACTGAGGTTACATTAGCGCTGATTTTTAAAATATGTATGTAACTGGTATAAGCCAGTAGAATTACTGTTGCTCACAGCAGCATGCTGTAGGAATCCCTGCTCTTACACAGACCTGCCCTTTCTTGCCTGCTCTCTCGTTCTTTTCTCTCTCCCTGCTTCCCTTCCCCTCCCTCCCTTCCTCTCTTCATTCCCTTTCTTCCCTTCTTTTTGTCGCTCTTTCCTTTTTTGAGGTAGTGTCCGCAGGCACATTTTGAAATCAGATCATCTAAGTTTAGGAGAAACTGTCTATGGTATTTACTGTGTAACATTTGCATGGTATAGTCAGGCAGGAGATGATAAAATTCATATTTTGCCTTTAAGACCAAATGTCACTTCACCTGTGCAGATCTCCAGATGTGTATTTTTGTTACTTAGCTTGTCATATGTCTTTAAATGGGTTTATATTTTTCTATTTTAAATAAAATTAATATAAGCATGTTTTTATGCAAGTGTGCTTTTCTAGATGCGCACATTTATATGATTAGGTAATTTTCAATTAGTGTTTCTTTGATTATGTATTTTCTGAATTTGAATCCTGACACGGCTTTTGGAATTAGCCATTTTGGTGCCTATTTCTGTTACATTACAACTGGCACATTTCTTACTTTCCAGTGCTTTAATTGCCTTGTTATCTAAACTCTAGAATACATTTCATTTCAGTTAATTAAAGTCATGTGAATAATTGGGCTTGTTTTTTGTTTTTTTCTGGCTGCTATGTTCTCTATTGATGAATTTGAAGGTAATTAAAAGTATAATTCTTTTCTTCTTTAGCATCAGACAACAGTCAGCGCTTTCGAGAAACCTGTTTTGCATTTGCATTGACACCACAACAAGTGCAGCAGATCAGTAGTTCCATGTAAGTTTTCTTCAAGTGTATCTTGCAGTTTGGCCTTTGAAACCAGTGATGTCTATAATAAGTGATTTTTAAAAACAGTATATTGGGTATTATTGTCACGCAAATATTAGTATTGAAAATGCTATCGTAGTTAATCTGAAGAACAGTTATATCTCTGATAATTTGAAGGACTTTAGGAGTAACAGTATCTTTGAATCAGCTTTCATGTGCATATTTTAAAAATAATTGTGGTTCTTACCCTGTCTTTTCTAGGGATATTTCTGGGACCAAATGTGACTTCACAGTGCAGGTCCAGTTAAGGTACAGTATTGCCTACAGTATATGTCCAGTGTTTAAAAGTTAATATTCCTTAAAGATCTTAAAAGTTATGTTTATTAGGTGTATTAATATATTATATTAATAGAAATTATATAATATTAATATAAATATTAAGTTTAGATGTTTGGGTGAGGGAAGACCTTCTCCTGTTATGAAATATCCTAATTTTATCCAGTTTAGATTTTAATATATCAAGTTATGTACAATATATCTAACCACATTTCTCTATTTTGGTTGCCTTTAGTTGGTTAAGAAGCTCCAGCTAGTGATATCTTTAAATGACATGATAGCGTGAACTTTTTAGAACTATTCTTTTTATGAAAGTGCAAAGGCCTTACCTGTATGGATGACAAACTACTATAAATAAGGAACTAGTACTTAGGTTAAGTGTACAGTGTCTCACAGACTAACAAAAACCAAAATGGTCTAGTTGCTTTGTCCTGTATTTTAAATCATTAATTTAAAAACACTATTCTAGGCTGCCTGGGTGGCTCAGTTGGTTAAGCGTCTGCCTTTAGCTCAGGTTATGATCCCAGGGTCCTGGGATCGAATCCTGCATCGGGCTCCCTGTTCAGTGGGGAGTCTGCTTTTCCTTCTCCCTCTGCCTATTGCTCTGCCTACTTGTACTCTCTCTGTCAAATAAATAAAAAGCTTTAAAAAAATAAATAAAAAATAAAAAGAAAAACACTATTCCAGATTTCATGAGGCATCTCTTGATAGTTTTGCAAAGACGCATGGAAAATTTTCCAGCATGGATTCACAGTTTCCCCTTATTCAGTTTCTTTTCTTAGCTCATTTTTTCTAAGGATAGCTGAGAATTCTTTTATGTTAATGTGTCTCTCTGTCTTATATAAACCATTTTATGGTATTCTTTTTACTCTTTGACTATCCCTGTAGGAACCTAACTGCTCCACACTAGCCTTATCGCAGTAGGGATAGAAGAGGACGTACAAGACTGTTGTTTTCCTCCATAAGCTGATTCCCCTAAATGGGGAGGCTAAGTCAGACAGATGGCCACAGTCTCAATAATTGGATCCGAAGTTGTATGTACAAATTATAAATACATTAGGAGGTCAGAAAAGAGAATAAAGCACCTGCTCAGTGTTTCAGGGAATAATGTGGAAAACTCTGATCTTAAAAATAATGTGATGAAAACAGTGAGAAAGGGTGCCTGGGTGGCTCAGTGGGTTAAAGCCTCTGCCTTCGGCTCAGGTCATGATCTCAGGGTCCTGGGATCAAGGCCCGCATCAGGCTCTCTGCTCAGCGGGGAGCCTGCTTCCTCCCCTCTCTCTCTGCCTTCCTCTCTGCCTACTTGTGATCTCTCTCTGTGTGTCAAATAAATAAATAAAATCTTAAAAAAAAAAAAAAAGAAAACGGTGAGAAAGCATAGGAGAGATTGAAGTCTTGATTTTATAATTTTTTTAAAAAATTTTATTTATTTATTTTTAAAGATTTTATTTATTTATTTGAGAGAGAAAGAAACAGAGACAGAGCATGAGCAGGTGGGAGAGGCAGAAGGCGTGGGAGAAGCAGACTCCTCACTGAGCAGGGAGCCTGATGCAGGGCTCCATCCTAGGACACTGAGATCATGACCTGAGCCGAAGGCAGACTCTTAACCAGCTGAGCCATCCAGGTGCTCTTGATTTTAGAGGGCACTGACAGAGGTTCCTATGTAAAAGATACGTTATTCTCTGTCAGGGGCAGGTGATAATGACTGAATAAATTAAAGGACTAAAAAGTATGATGCCTTCATAATTATATATTGCTGTAATTTTGCTTACTTCTGCATCAGCAGTTTTATTTTGTTTATACTGATATGTGACATTATCATTTGAAACAGTGTTTGTCAAACTGTTGCTTGGAGCCACTCTTAGAGGTCTGTGCTAGGTCTTTTCCCATTTCCTGTCCCCTCCCCCAACCAAAGTAGTACTGCTTTGATCTATTTTGCATGTTTGACTTCTGGGTTAGTTTTCATTTGAAGAAAGAGTCCCAAGACTAAAATAGAGTTTGAAAACCATGGTTTTAGAACAAAAAATCTGGTTCCTGTCCTCAATATTTTATATTAATATACATGCATTCTGTAAGGCAGTAACAGGTATGGTTCAAATTCCAAAGGAATGTTTTTAAGGTAGATCAGCTCTAGCTATTTCAGAGGTTCCAAGGGAATCTTGGTGGTTAAAAATGGTTTAGCCATTTTCAATCCAAATTCATCTCCAGAACTTGATGAAAAAAGAGCCGTTGCATTATATTTCTTAGTTGTTAGATGGTTCTTTGCATTTTGATAAGGTGGTTATTTTTCATCCTAACCCCCTTATCCTCGTTGAGTATACAATCCCTGTGTATTGTTTAAGTTGGGAATGTATACCTATTACCCTAATTATAAATTGTATCTAAAGCATGAAATTTATTTGGTCAGGATTAGGGTCAGTGTTTTCTCTATTAGATTCCTAGTCTGTTCTCATTTATGTACCTGTTTTCCTTCCCCACTACAGCAACTTTCTGCTATTCCTCTTCTTTTCCTTTTGGTTTGTTGAGGTGGCTTTAGATTTTCACCTTTTACTTAAATGAATAGGAGTCAACTTGTCATATAAATCATTCTTTGCTTCAGGCAGCCAGTGTCCATGTTTTAAATTTATCACTGCATTGGAATAATTTATTAAAAACTCTGTGGCATCCTCTCACTGTTGCAGTATAAAGGATTATCCTGTAGTAGGTTTTGCTGGGGTTAGAGATGATTCTGTGAGCTTTGACATCTATGTATTTTCATCTGTTTGCTATGTATATGTCAAGAAAATCTTAATTCTTAACTTATGAGTCCCTTACCCTTTGAGAACCTGATGGAAGCTACAGATTGTTTCCCCATACAGATGAATGTATATATGTACATAGAAAATTGTCCAATTTGTGGATCCTCCCATACACATATTCCATAGCCGGCTGGTCAAGACCCTACATCATAGATGTTGAGGGAAGATGTTTGTGTGTGATGAATATTTCACAGAATTCAGATAGGGTTCTTCTTAACATACAACTTAAAGATGCTGTGAATGTTCTATAAAGGTGGGATGAGCCGGGGACAACCTGGATGGCTTAGGTTGGTTAAGTGTCTGCCTTCGGCTCAGGTCATGATCTCAGGGTCCTGGGAACAGTTCCTGCATGGGTCTCCTTGCTCAGCGTGGGAGCCTGCTTCTCCCTCTGCCTGGTGTTCCCCCTGCTGCTCTTCTCTCTTTCTCTCATAAATAAAATCTTAAAAAAAAAAAAAGGTGGGATGAGCCTCAGCTGTATATTGGGAATTAAGGAAGTTATTAAGATGTCTTAAATAGCAAATTAATAATTTATTTCTTTATCTATGTAAGCATGAACCTAGTGAAAATTTGCAAATTATGTAGCCATCCATAGTCTTCCTAAAAGCTTATGCATTTAATTTAGAAACAAATGTTTTCATGAGTTTCTAAAATAGTATTTTAAATGTATGTGGATATAGTACAAATAATGTTATTTTTCCACACCTTCAGTTCTCAGGGAATAATGGAGTACCTTTGGCTCAGTGGATAGAATTTGGTTTTGGGGATGGACTTACAGCATTTTCAGTACATTCTGCCAAGAACCAAAAAATGACTGTTTTATAAGCAGATAAGTTTGGGAGATACTGTGTATCATATCTCTCTCTTAGAAAGTTACAGTGCACATTACCCTAGCTCTGAGATGTTCTAAATTAAGATAATTTAATTTTTTGAATCAGAATGTCTTAAATTTATTCCACTACAGAGCCCTTTTTTCCTCCCTAAAACGTGCTTAAGCAAATGATTGGCAATATTATGACGACAACTGTAGGTTGATTGTTATGATTATTGAAACTCTGTATTGACAGAATTATTTATTTTCAATTTGTTTCAATATGCTTATTCATCATGTGAAATGTCTAGCTCTAGTGAAGTTTAGCAACCTTTTAGATTAGCTATTGGACAAAAATATTGAGGTCATCCTTAATAAGGAAGTTAAATTTGTCCTTTATGTTTAGGTTTTGTTTATCAGAAACCAGTTGTCCACAAGAAGATCACTTCCCACCCAATCTTTGTGTGAAAGTGAATACAAAACCTTGCAGCCTTCCGGTAAGTTCTAAAAGCTGTTTTTTAAATGCATTGCCAACATAGCTGTCAAATAAGTCATGACAGCTGTTGTTTAATCATAGTTTTTCATTAAGAAAACATCTTCGTTTTGAATATATATTCTTGGGACTGTGTAAAACACTTGTACTAACTATGTATAATTAACAGCTGTGACAGCTGTGGAGACAAAGTCTAGGACTTGGAGTTGGGTGTGGTAATTTTAATGTTATACTGGATTTTGAGGGATAAGAAAAACCTCAGCGGTACTCACGTGAATCTGGAAGCTTGTGGTAGAATAGGGGAAGAATGATGTGTCTTACACAGAGAATGAGAGTGCACGCTGTTATTGGTCATTGGTTTCTTATGTACTTACCCAAGCTCTTTATGAATTCATCCTGATTCTTAAGTTTTAGAGATTTGTAACTTTATTGCCAGTATTATTCTCAGGCTTACTATAATGAAGCTGTAGGGATGTTTAGAGAAATAATCTTGTAAATGTTTGCTTCTCTAATTTTTTTGTTTTTTGCTTCTCTAATTTTTAATGAAAATATTCATATTCTAGTATATAGTTTGTGGGGGTTTTTTGTTTGTTGTAAGTATGGAAGTTGAAATGATTGTGGAATTATTAAGTGGAAATAAATGATATTTCATCCTTAGGGTTATCTTCCACCTACAAAAAATGGTGTGGAACCAAAGCGACCCAGCCGACCAATCAATATCACCTCACTTGTCCGATTGTCCACAACAGTACCAAACACCATTGTTGTTTCTTGGACTGCAGAAATTGGAAGAGTAAGTAAATTTTTATTTCTACCAGATTTTAGTATTGTAAGGAAGGGTTAATCTCTGTGGCTACCTGAGCTTATATGTAAATGATATTGTAAAATGAGTTGCAAATTTATTTTTGTCTCACAATGAATTTTCAGCATGTTCCCATTTAAAAAAATGGGATCATATGGTATCCATTGTTTTATTACCTGATCCTTTCACTCAGCAATTTATCATGAATGTCTTTTTATGTTATTACGTGTTCATCTGCATGGTTTCTAGTGGCTAGGTCATATTCCAGTATAAATATGCCATCGTTTTAGTCTGTTCCCTATTGTTGAGCAGTTAGTTGATTTATTGATTAATTCATTGCTATTTCAAAGACCATCTTAATAGCTATAGCTTTGCACACATACATCATAATTTCCTTAAATTCCCAGAAGTGGAATTCCCGAGTCAAAGAGCATGCAGAATTTAAAGAAATGTTGTATACTTTAACAGATTGCCTTACTAGAGGATGTATAAATTTATTCTCTGACTTTCAGTGTTTATGTGCCTGTTGACTCATACCCTGTCAATGCTTTCATCTTCTTTAAAATCTTTACCAAGTTTAGTAGGTAAATAAAGGCACCATGTTGCTTTGATTAGTGCTCCTTTTATCACTGAGATTGTGAATGTATTTTGTCTGTTGTGATTTACATTTTAGAATTATATCCATATTTATTTCTCTACTACTGTTTTTTATATCCTTATTTATGAATTCTTTATATATTAAGACTTAACCTCTTTCACAGGTTGCAAAAATTTGTTTCTTGTTTGTTTTCCTTTTACTTCTATTTATGTGATTATTTAATATTTAGAGGACTTAAATTATTATAGAGCCAATTTTTAACCAGTTTTTTTTTTTTGGTAGTCTTTCCTCCTCAGTTCCTGTTGCACTTAAGTCTGTCTGTCCTTCCCAAGCTTACACAAATATTTGTTTATATTTTCTTCTAAATTTTTGAGGTTTTTTTGTTTTGCCTTTAAATAATCCATCACAAATTCTGTGTGGTAGGACATAAAAATTTACTTTCATTTTTTCAGTAGCCAGTTGGTCTGATACCATTAACTAAATAAATGCTGATTCAGAAGCTACCATTGCTATATATTTGATTTTTATTTATCCTATGTATTTCTGAATTTTTTAATATTGTTTCTTAGTCTTGCATTCTTTTTCTGGGACAGTTGCAGAGAATGTTTTTTATTATTTCAGTTTTATCATGTTAGTTCATGTCTATTCATTAATTCATTTGAAATTCATTGAATGCTTACTGTGTGCCACACACTGTACTGAAAACTGACGGTACCATAGCAAGAAAAGAAAGTCCTCATTCTTTTAGAGCCTGAGATCTGGGGCCAGGTGGTCACACACAAAAAGGTGAACATACTTATCAGAAGGACTGTGAAGGAGAGGTGCGCAGTGATTTTGGAGTATATTAAAGGCTACTTTGAATCAGGGAGAGGTCAGGTCCCTGACGAAGTAGTGACTGAGCCAAGAGTTAAGAGAAGGGTAGAAGGAAGCAGTTTGGGTGAAAGGTTCAGAGAACACAACCTACACAACAGCCCTGTGGCAGGGGTGAGCCTGGTTCTTTTCAGGAAATTGAGAGGGAGCCACTGGGGCTAGAGTGCAGAGAGAGGAAAAGAGCATTACATAGGATGAAGCTACAGAGAGAGGTAGGAAAGGGCCAAGTCACACAGGGCCTGTGAGGTGCTGCTGTTAATGTTAAAGGATATTCTCTTTCTCTCTCTTTTTTAAAAAGATTATTTATTTGAGAAAGAGCATGCTAGGGAGAGAGCACACGTGTGTGCCCACGCATTTGTGCACAAGCCACAGGGAGAGAGAGAGGGAGGAGAAGCAGGCTCCCGAGGATCAGGGAGCCCAATGCGGGGATGGGTCCCAGGACCCTGGGATCATGACCTGAGCTGAAGGCAGAGGCTTAATGACTGAGCCACCCAGGCGCCCCAGATATTCTCTTTTTAAGCGACAATTTTACAGTAGTATATTTCTGTTTATAAAAGGTCATTCTTCAGAGTGGTAAACAGTTTGAATGGGGTCCAGAATCATGCAGCGTCGCACCTCTTAGGAACAAGCTATTGCTGAAGTATTAGTGGAAGAGAATGTTACCCTAGAGCGGTGGCAGTGGGGCTGGAGAGAAGTCGTGGTTCGGTAGGACTGAGTGAGAAATTACAAGTAGGGGCTGAGAGAACCAGGAGATGTCAAGGATGATTTCTGGGTTTCTGGCTGGATCGAGAAGGTAAATGATAATATTACAGAGATAGAGGAAACACTAAAAAAGGATTGAGTTTAGGCGTGTTTTTTGTCATTGCTTTGGAGGAAGGAGTGTTGGAGAACTAGATGGAGAAAAACATGAGTTCAGTTTTGAAGCATTTGAGTTTGAGATGCCTGAGAGACATTCTAAGTAGGCAATTGATAGTAGACTCAGAGGGAAAGTTTGGGCTACAGAAAAAAATGTGAGCTGAGGGTGAGGGAGGCTGTGAGGAGAGCAAAAGTGTTGGAAGAGTAATTACGGAGAGGGAGCTGCATTCCCCTGCATTGCTCCCCCAGATCTTTCTGGGAATTGGAATGAAATTGCTTTAAATTAGCATATTAATTTATTTACAGTATTTAATATTTCCATTCCAGGAACTGTATGTTTCTCCATTTATTCAGAACCCCTTTTATGTTCCTCAGTCATTTAATAGGTTTTTTTCTTATAAATCTTCCATATTTTTTATTAATTCCTGTGTTTATTGTTATACTTGCTGTTTTAAGTAATCTTTTTTCTATTTTCTAAAGAATTTATTTATTTTTGGTTTATTTTAAAGCTAGTTATTGTTGAATATTTGCTTAATACTTGCATTCATGTATTGGTTCCAACAGCTTTTTAATTGGTTTCTTGGTTTTTCCCAAGAGGGCAGTTTTGAGTTTTAAAAGATGTATCATTATACAAATAATGATAATCCTAGTACTTACATCATAATTTGTTTTTGTTCTCTTGTGCTGGCTAGAACCTGTTGTGCTGGCTAGAACCTTCAGAACAATGTTAAATAATGGGAGTGCTCGTGGACATGCTCAACTTGTTTCTTATGAAAATGAGAATAGTACTAGTACAAGTATTGATGTAATTAATTTTCGACAGAACTTAATTACATCAACAGTGTACTCCTATATTGCTCTTTTGCTGGATATCTTTGTGAGATGTGGATTTTGAATTTTATCAGAATCCTTATTGACACCTATCAAGATTATATTTTTTTCCTTTGCCTAATTAATATTTTATGATTAGGTTTTTGAAATTCTTTTAAATGTTTTACTTCTAGTGTACCTTGGGGGTTTGCCTTTTTGTTTCCCTTTTTGAAGAGGGTATTGAAAAATGTTTTTTGTTTTGTATTAGGTTTTTTTGCTTCTGTGTGAAACGTATAGCCTACCAGGGTGTATACAATGAACTATGAAAGAAGTCTCAAACTACAGCAGAGGATGGAAATGTGGCGCCTGATATATAGCATTAGAGGAGAGAGGAAAGCCTTTCACACCTCAGAAAGAAGACAATATGTTCAGTGATTTGAAGGTGGTCTACTAGGTTAGATCTTTGTATAGACCCCAAAAACATTGAAAGAAAATTGTTCTTTACCAAAGCCCAGAAGATAACTTATTAGATTGTTTTTCTGTCACTAGTTTTAATTCAACTTGTAAGGATACTCTATTAGTTTGTGTAGGATTTCTTACTGTTTTGGGGATTACCTTGCATTATTAGTTACCACTGAGAAATGTTAAAAAATACATCTGCAAAGGAAATAGAAGAGTTAGTGTTAGCTAAAGCTAAGATGGTAATCATGTTACAGTATATAAGTGTGTCAAATGAACATATTATACACCATAAACGTACACAATGTTATGTGTCAATTATATCTCAGTTTTAAAAAGACAATAATTTTTTTTTTTAAAAGAAGAGCCAGTGTAGTGCTTGAAGGAAATAAGTGAACTATATTGTAACTTCTTGTCCTGCCTCAGGGTAATCATTGCATTTAGCATTTATTAAACTTTCTTTGTTTATAGAAAGGTTCTTTAGATACTGGTATAAAGGACACTTCATGAGAGATGATATCTTACTATGGAGAAAATGTCTTGTGTACTTGATAGACAATTTTGATGACTTTTGAGAAGGCATTTGACAAAAACATCTGTGTAATGGAATATTTATGAGTAGTTGGAATTAAGTAGTCCTTTGAAGGTTAGCAGAAACAACAGATTATCTGCCTAGAAGAGATAGCATGCCACTGTGAAGCTTTGGTGTTTTTTTGCTGCTGAATCTCTTTCAAGTGATATAAAATTGAATTCCATGTTATCAGTACAAGTGGTATTTGTTAATACCTGACATTCTTTTTGCTGCTGCTACTTTTTTTAATTTGGTTACATGTTTCAACTAGAGTGAACATACCTTTTCACTGAACTTGTAGTTGTGGTTTCTACTTGATCTTTCCTTAAAAAATTATAAAAAGCCTGAGGGGATTTTCTAGTACTGAAGATTCAAGCTGTCAGTACATAATTTCACAGTGTTAATTAGCATTTTTCCAGTTTCTATCATACTCGAAACATTAATCAAATAAATAATAAAGGTGAATAAGTTTTTTTTCCCCCAGAGGAAGCCTTTTAGTTTTATTTTAGATTGGTGTGTTGTATGCTTTAAAATTTAGGCAAGTTTTATGGTTCCTTGTAAATTAGCTTTTTTGACACTTAATTTTTTTCCCCAGAAAATACGTAACATATGAACATGGATAGATTTCTGAACTCTAAATGAAAATTTGGCCTTGCAGAAGATTCTGTAGGATATTTTCTCTTGTTGAAAGAGGGGAATGCATTTTTGAAGTCTGAAAGTTGGTTAGGAGGGTCAAAGCAAACAGGGTGTGTTATAGCAAGAACTGTCGAGAACTCCACTCCCCTTGGCCATTAAGTCCACTGTTCTGACAGCCCTATTCTTTCTTCCTGGGTTTTAGTGCCAGCTCTGTCACCAAGCAGATGCATGATCATGAGCAAATGATGTATCTTTTTGTTCCTCCTTTTCATGAACCTCTTTACTTAGAAAAATACTTATCCTTTCTGTCTCCTATAGGCCTTCTGCGAGTTTTAAATTAAGTAGATAGTATATGTTAAGAGTGCTTCAGAAATTGTATGTAGCTGTAAGCTAGAAGGTGGGAGTATTTTTCCTTTTGCTTCTTTCCAAATCTCTTGATCTTCCTCTTGATCCCAACACCAAATAGAAAGTGCCCCTTCTCATTGAGATCTCTCTCCTACCCTTAAGAAGCCTCAGCCCTCTTTTCTTCCTCTTATCCAGTCACATACCTGTCACTCTGCCTTGGCTTTATCGATTAATGTTATCTTTGTTCCCTTCTCCTGCTACCATCTCCTCTACCAGTCCTCTGCTGATAGTGGATGTTCATCTATTCATTTGCCAAAGCAGCAGCTTCTCTTTGAGAATCTTCAGTATTCCCTTTATCTGTGATAATGGCCCACGTAGGGTCTTTCGAAACTAGTTAGAAGTATAAAGACAGATTCGATGGTATAGATTTGGAAGCCAGTCTAACTTGTAATTTTTAAATAGTACTATTTTAGACCTGTTGTTACCTACTAAATATGGTTTATGGTGATTTTGACATCTTGCTGGCCTTGGTTTATATTTTAGTTTTAACAGTGTTTTTTTATATATGGGTGCCTCAAAGCATAGGTAGGTAATATAGAAGCATGACATACCTGGCTTTATTGCTTGAAAGTTGCAGAATTCTTTTACTTCTCTACACTTCCCTTTCCTCGTCCATAAAAGTAGGTTTATGACCACCTCAGCAGCTTTTTGGTTAGGACTATATTCTTGTTCATGAAAACACCTGATAGTGCCTGGCCACACAGTAGGTGTTTTAACAAGTGTTAGTTTTCTTTCCCTGTCATTGTGGGATTAAAATAGTTGTATTATTTACTTATATGTGTTGTTTTTCTGCATCTTTTTTTTTTTTTCCAGAACTATTCCATGGCAGTGTATCTTGTAAAACAATTGTCCTCAACAGTTCTTCTTCAGAGGTTACGAGCAAAGGGAATAAGGAATCCGGATCATTCTAGAGCTTTAAGTACGTATAATAAACTTACTTCCTTTATGCAGCTGAACTATTTTGGTAAAGGTTAGAGTAGTATATTTTCAATGAAAGAAATTTCTTTTTTCACTAGACCTTATCATAGAGGATTCAAAACACTGAAAACTTGTTTTCTGAATAAAGTAAATCAAGACTTAGAGGTAGTATTAATATCTTTGTTATGACCTATATTTTATAATCTCTATTTTACTGACCTGAAAAGTAACTTTAAAAAGCCAGTAAATGAATATGGAAGGATATTTTATGAAAACTTCACAAAATAAATGTTTATGAAATTCTAGGAGACAGGAAGGAAATCTTGGCATGTATTTCATGAGAATTATTTTATATTTAAGGTTTATCCAGGAAAAATGTACAGGAGTATGTGATGACTGTATCTCTGCATTAATAAAGTAAAAAGATAGTGGGGTGGTAAAAATAATAACGAAGCAGTTTCAATTAATCAATTATGTAGGCCTTGGACAAGTCATTGTACTTCTCTGAGTTTCATGTTCCTCATCTGTAACAAGAGGTTGTTACGACACGACTTCTAAAACTCCTCCAATGTCTGGGCTCATAGTTATGAGTAACTAGATGGTTCATAGTGTTGTGTAGAATTTGAGATGCAGCAAGGTCTGCAGATTAACCATTCTGACCGTAGTTTTGGGGGAGGAAGGCCAGAGGTTGGCAGCCTTTCCCAAGAGGAAAACTAAGTTCTTCTTTTGTTCTCTTCTTTTTGAGAGATGGATTCTTTATGGATGGATTCAGGGATGGGACTGGACACAGGGAACCAAACTTTTATAGGCATGGCTTAGATAGCTCCTCTCTAAGGATTCTTGATGTGAATTGATAAATGAAACCCACTCCCAGATTTGTAGTTACGCACAATCTGGTTAAAAGAACTAAAGTAGTAAAGCCAGCTTTCCTCTCACTTTACTCTCTGGCATGGCTTTTATCTTTTTTTGCTAACCTGTTTCTGTGCTAGAGTAAGAGATCCCACCACCTCTGAATAGCAGTATACCCTCAATCCTTGAAGGACTTTTCTGCATTAAAAGAACCCTTTTAAAAATGCAAATAATCCTTAGGCAAGAGCAGTACACTTTTGGCTAATGTCTCTGTAGACATTCCTCAAAAGACTGTGTAGAGCTAGAATGACAGTGCTGGTTTGGGATCTAGGGGAGAGGAAGCACCAGTTGGCAGGGACAAAGAAGAAAAGGGACAGACATCTGCTTTGACGGAGAGTGTAAGAGAAGGAATTTTCCCCCCACACACACTTGCTGAAGTCCATCCCAGGTCATTCACTGAGAATCTTCGTATTTGCCACATAGCTGTAGAATCTCATCTAATCAGAAAGTGTTATGGAATTATGTGAGCTTGTGTAGAAAAAGTAATACCAAGAAATAAGACAGATGACAATGTTACATTTAATAATAATAGTAGTAGTAACTGTTCTTCCTCAAGCTCTTCGCTCTTCTTCACTTACAGTTGTAGCACCATCTGGAGGGAGAGTAGGAAGGTGATCCTAGGATTATTTTATTTTCTGGAAGGAACCACTGTTAGTCACTATTCAGCAGCAAAAACTTCTTAATTCAGAGGCTGTTTATTTCATCTCTGATACAGTGCTGTAGGTAGAGAGTAGTTGCAGAGTGGGTGGGAATTTTGTGGCAGTTTGTATCTTATCTTACTTACTGGCCTGGAGAACCAATAAAAAATTAATTTGGATCCTACTAGTAAGACATTCATTGTAATTGACTAAAGAACAGATTGTTTGCCTTTATACTATCTGTAAAGAAATAACTTTCTGAATAAATTAATTGTGTAATTAAAAGATTGTATAAAACAACTTGACAGAAGAAAATGTTGACAGGTTTTCCAAGATATTTTTGAACAATCAAATTGCCTAAAAATATATTCATTTTAAGTCATTCTTAATCTTATTAGTAAATTCTGCTGGCAGAGTTGTATTCATCAAATCATGTGCCATTATGTTCTTGAAAGAATAAACTTAGTAATATTGAGACTTTTCACAGAGACATCTACTCTGATTCATTGGATTTAGTAGTTTTTGTCTTGTGGTTTCCGCCGTTTTGTAGAGTTATCCCTTCTATCCCCCAAAGGCCAGCCCTTCACTGATTTTTAGTCACGTTCCTATTTCCTCTCTTTCTTCCCTGCAGCAGTCACTTTAAACCTTGGCCATAGTTTACTCAAACGCTACTCCCCCTCTCTCAGCATGCTACCACTGCAAGAAAATTAGGGCTATAAGATGTGAATTCTCTCACATGCCCATTTCTTCCTTAATCTTAGTGCCACCATAACTGCTTTTCAACTTACCTACACTTGTACCTATCCTTACTTACTCTCTTCAGTCTCAGAAGGAAATGTCCCTTTTTCTGCTCAGAGTTAATCTTTTATTCATTTATTCTTCTCATTCAAGAAATTATTTTAAGAGTCTACAATGTTCCAGGCACAGGAGAATATAGCATTAAACAAGACACACACCGTCTCTGTATCCCTCAGAAGTTTGCAGTCTGGTGGGAAAGACAGAATTAAATGATTGAACGAGTCATTAATGAATTACAGTTGTGACATGTGCCTTAAAGAAGAAAGACAGGGAATTCTGGAGGTAACAACAGAAGAACAGAGTCCTCTCTGGTGCTGTGAAGTTTAAGAGAAGATTGTAAGGGTGAGGAGGAGTTAAGCCCCAAGATGAGAGGGGAATATGCCAAGAGACGAGGCCAGTGGAGCTAGAGAAGAGGTAACAAAAGAGGACAATGACCAGAGAGATAGCCATGGGTTGAGTTCATGCAGGTGACATAAAGGTAGATGATAGAAAACCCTGAAAAGATTTTTAAGCAGAGTGACATGATCAGATTTGGGCAGTAAAAAGGTTGCTCAGCAGACCAAATTGAAGAGAGGCTGGACTGATAGGATGAGTTGTTAGGAACCTGTTGTCCAGGGAAGAGATGATGGTGTCTTGAACATATGTAATGGTGATTGACATAGGTTGATGGCTTGAGAGCTGTTGAAGGGTAGTGGTGGTGGCAAATTACATGTGGGGAGTGAAGGGAAAGGAGAAGTCAAGGAGGGCTTATATGGTAGTGCCGTTTACTAAAATGGAAAACAGATGGAAAAGATTGAGATACAGACGAAGGATCAGAGTGTATGCTCACCCTAGTATGTGAGGCATCCAGGTGGAGCTGCTCAGAAGCAGTGATATGAGACCTCACTCCCTCATTTATCTGCTCTCTGTCCCTCTGTAAACTCTTCCTGTCAGCCTTCCCTGTCAGGTCTTTTTTCATCCTTTAAAAAATACAAAAACAAGCTGTTCTCTACTCTAGATAGAGCTCTGTGCTCCTCCTGTTGTCCTCATCCTACTTTCTTCAAAGAGTGGTCTACACTTGCTGTGTCTATCTCCTCACTGCAACCCATTGTGCTCTTTTAACTTGGATCTTTCCACTGATGTCACTACTGACAGTCTGATTGCCAAATTTAAACTTCCTTTCCAGTTTTCATCTTAGATATTTTTGCTGCATTTCCTATCAACCACTTTATCCTTGAAAGTCTCTTCTCTATTTCTTCTTAAGTACGTGCCTTCAGTGGATTCTCTTGAGGGAAGCATCCTAAATGTTTGTTTTCCCTGCGGTGTCATCGTGGTCCACTTTTCTGCATACTTTACCAAGAGATAATCACATCTAGTTGTACGGTTTAAATTAGCATTAACTCCCAAATACCTTCATCCCAGACCTTCCCCTGAATTTCGAATATAGATATGTATAGCTAGCTAAGTGCCTTAACTGAAACCACTGGTTCCACTGGTTCCTCAGATTCAATTATTTAAAACCAAACTCAACGAATCCTATCAAACTTCCACCCTAAATATTTCTCAAATCCATCTTCTCTCTTTCCTTACCATTGTTGCCCTTGTTTAAGTGCTCATATTCTGCCTTTATTTAAAAAACCTATTTCTAAAGTAATATATCCGTCTTCATTCTTGGCCCCTCTTCATACTCTCTCGTGGTAGCAACCTAAGTGATTAATGCAGATCTAATCTTACCATTTCCCTGTAATTCCATAGCTTCTTAACATCGATGAAGTAAAAACACCCAACTTTGTTAGCATGACAGATGCAGCTTTCCATGAAGTGGCACCTGCTTACTGCTTCCTAGGGTCATCTGTATTTACCCTTCTTCTTATATGTTATATTCCATAAATACTGAAATCTTTTATGCACTGCTCTGCTAGTATTGTTCTCCGTGCCTCTGAACTTTTCTCTTCTTTGCCTGATTCTAGTTATCCTTCATGTTTCACTTTTTCCAGGAGGCATCTCAGAGCCCCTGGAGTGGGTGAGCTGACTTTCAGCTAGCTCCCTGAACACATTTGCATTCAAGCACATTACAGATGATCCCACTGAGCATCTTTACTCTGTCCTAGACTCTGAGTTCCTCTGGGCAGGAATTTAATCTTATTTGTCTTTGAATTCCTAGTGCACAGTTCCTGGCACATAGTAGATCCTCAGATTTTTTGTTAAGGTAAACTGATTAAAAGAGATGTAGGATGAAAATCCTGTCTCTGTGCTTCTGTTTCCTTGCCTATAAAATGAAGTATTGGCCTTAATAGGTTCAGGTGTTTACGGCCTTAAAGTTCTAAAAGGATGACTATAAAATAATCTGATATTAAGGAATGACAAATTATTTTTAAAAAATCAACCTTAAAGGGGCAGAAATAGAGATCTGTAGTGATGGAAATGTGCCTTTGCACTGTCCCATGTGGTAGCTACCAGTATCATGTGGCTCTTGAGCTCTGAAATGTGGCCAGTGCAACTGAGGAGCTGAATTTTAAATTATATTTAATTTAAATTTAAATATAACCATGTGTGACTGACTAGTGGCTACTGCTCGTAGGTCATGACAACAGAGGTTTTTTAGAAGATTAAATGTGGCTTGCTATAACTTTATTATAGGTCATATAATAAAATACTGTTACCACTGCACTCATAGTGACACAGGAAAACTTTAATTCCCGGAAGACTTCCCACACGTTGGTTGATGTTGCAGGGTAAATATTATGACTTGTCTTTATTTTTTACTCCCTTTCCCACACATTATAAGGATTTGCTTACTTTATTTTTTCTCACTTGTGATTAAATTTAACATGATTAAATTTCTCCTCTTTTTTCCTCTTCTCCTCTTCTTTCTCCTCTTTTTTTTTGGTTGTGTTTTTTGAAGTATAGTTTACAAAAGTAAAAATTCACCTTTTTAATTGTACAGTTTGATGAATTTTACAGGCTCATGGAATCATGAACCACTGCCACAATCAAAATATAGAACATCCTTCATCCCAGAAAGTTCCCCTGTGGCCTCTTGCCGTTCATCTCATCCCCTTATTCCCAGTTCCCGTAACCATTGATGTGATTTCTGTCTCTCTAGTTTTGTCTTTTCTAAAATGTCAGTTATCTGAAGTCCTGTAGCATGTAGCTTTTTATTTTTGGCTTCTTTAACTTAGTAAATGCTTTTGAGGCTCATCCATGTAGTTTGTTCTTCTTTATTACTGAGTAGTATTCCATTTATCTGTACCATCATTTGTTTATCCATTTATCAATTAGTGGACAATTAGGTTGTTTCCAGTATTGTATTATCACAAGTAAAGCTGCTAAAATATTTACATTTTGCTTATGGATTTCCCAGTTTTGTAGACATAAGTTTTTATTTCTCTTGGGTAAAAATTTAAGGACTCAGATAGCCAGGTTACGTGAAATGTGTATGGAAAACAGATTGGCAGTGTCTTATAAAATGTATATGCCATTTGTGCACTCTTACCAATGATGTATGTGATTTCGAGTTTTTCTCCATCCTCACTAGTGCTTGATGTTGTCAGGCTGCTTTGATTTTTGGCTGTTCTGGTCATTGTTTAGTAGTATCTCATTTTAGTTTTAATTTTCATTTTCCTAATGACTAGTAATATTACATGCTTATTTAGTATCTTTGTAGCTGCTTTGATGCAGTGTCTGTTCAAATCTTTCCCCCATTTCTTTTTATAGTTTGTACTTTTTGTATACTGTGAAATCTTTGCCTAACCAAGGTCACAAACATTTTTTTTCTAGAGGTGTTTCCTTTTTAGTTCTTAGATGTAATTCTGCAAATTATTTTAAGTTAATTTTTGTATATGATACAAGGTGAGGTTAGAGATTCATTCTCCTCATAGAGATACCCAGTTGTTCCAACATTTGCTGAAAAGACTATCTTTTTCTCCATTTAATTACCTTTCCAAAACTAGTTGTCCATAGGTGTAGAATCTATTTCTGGACTCTTGTTATTTTCCATCGACCTCTATGTCTATTCTTAGGGCAATACAACAGTCTTGATTACTATAGCTTGATAGTAAGTCTTGAAGTCAGGTAGAGTCTTCCAACTTTGTTTCTCAGAATTGTTTTGACTAAGTCAGCATTCTAAGTCAGATGTATAAAAAGATGATACAGTATGTCAGCTATACTTCAATTAAAATAAGAAGAGATAGTTGATAGCAACCAAATAGAGTTTATTCCAGGAATATTAGGTTCATACAATATGTCTGAAAGTCAATCAGTATAATTGACCTTCTCAGCAAACTAAAAGAAAAAAGAAAACAAATCGTATGATCATCTCAGTAGGTGCAGAAGAAACATGTGGTTAAACTTCAATATCCATTCATGATAAAACTCTCAGCAAAGTAGAAGAGAAGGGAACTGTTTCAGCCTTGCCCTTGAGATCCTAGCTGGCACAATAGGCAAGAAGAAAGCATACAGATTAGAAATGCATAAATAATTATTGTCTTTATTTGAAGATGACTTCGTTGTCTATGTAGAAAAAAATCCAAAGAATCTATTAAAAAGCTACTAGAGCTCAAGATGCCTGGGGGGTAGCGCAGTCAGTCAGGCGTCTGCCTTCGGCTCAGGCCATGATCCCACAGTCCTGGGATTGAGTACCCTTATCAGGCTCTTCACTGAGCAGAGAGCCTGCTTCTCCCTCTGTCTGCTGCTCTCCCTGCTTGTGTTCCCTCTCTATATCTGACAAATAAATAAAATCTTAAAAAAAAAAAAGCTACTAGAGCTAATACATGAATTTAGCAAGTTGCAGAATACACAGTTAATTTATAAATAATCAATTATATTTCTGTTAGCACCAAACAACTGGAAAGTAAAATTCAAAAAAACAAAGTATTTACTATAACATCCAAAAATGCAAAAGACTTAGGGATATGTCCCACAAAATTTGTGCAGTATGTGTATGATGAAAACTTCAAAACAATGCTAAGAGAAATTGATAAAAGACTTGACTAATAATGGGGAGATATATCTTGTTAATAGGGCAGAACACTCTCAGTATTGTTAGTGGAGAGATGTCAGTTCTCTCCAAATTGACCTATAGATTAAATTCAATCCAATCAAGATCCTATTAGGATCTTTAAAAGTATCTTTACATGAAAGGATTGACTAAGATTGAGCCTATAATGGCAAAAGCAAAAGGCAAAGCTGCTTTTTTTAAAAATAGAAACTGACAAGCTGATATTAAAATAATTTGCAAAAATTTTGCCATCTCTGAGAGAAAGTGAACATATAAATCACATTTTAAGTAGCAGTAGCTAATATTTATTGAATATAATATTAGGTTATTTTAAAGCATTTTCTGTGTATTTGTTCACGTAAGCCTCAGAACATTGCTGTCAGGTGCTGTTATTCCCATGTCTTGGCTAACATCTGGATTCTAAGTTAGGCTGATTGTAGATCCTGTTGCCTCTTCTGTTTCAATTTCTTTGGGAAGTACTAACTACTGAAGTTTGTTTTGCAAAGCATTGATATTACGGTCTGTGGTATTCCTTCATTTAGGTGGAAGTTTAAATAGATGAAATTCAGACTGTTCCCATTGCTGTGGATAGGGTGATGAAGGAATGCAGAATGTTTAGTAATCATAGTTCTATTTACATATTTATATTGTATGGCAATTATTTATTACCTTTAAAAAATACTGCTTGTTAAATGTATCTTTATAAGAAAGGATTGACTAAGATTGGGTCTGTAATGACACAGGTATACTTTCCATAATTTACATATGATACTGTATAGCATAAGTGATGTGGTAACTATATTTTCCAAACTAAAACCCAGGGGTTTTAATGCCTTTTCAGGTGTGAGAGGCAGCCTATGATTTCCAATATTTGGAATTTCCAGGCCAAATGAAAATGACTTTTTACTCTGGTGTCAGAGTCATACTTGGAGCTTTTAAAAAATGACCCATTGGTGTCCCTGTTCCCCATTCTGATTCATTGGGCAATGTAAGTTAGAAAACACTGTAGGTAGTTCTGATGTGTATCATGGTTGAGATTCACTAATTTTTGGAGACAGAACATCTAAAATGTGGACCATTTTGGGGCATCTGGCTGGCTCAGTCAGAAGAAGAGCATGTGACTCTTGATCTCAGGGTTGTGAGTTTGAGCTCCACGTTGGGAGATTACTTCAATAGATAAAACTTCAAAAAATAAATAAAATAAAATGTGGACTATCTCAAAAAAATTTTCAGATTACAGTGATCGCTATGTTTAATAACAGTGGGACTCTTAATTCTCAGCACAACAGACATCTACTCTGAAATCATTCCTCCTTATTGGAGTACTTTTCTGCTCCCTATCTTAATTCTATATATGATAAAGATAATATTAACTCTCTGGTTACACTTAATTGTGCCACAGCTCTGAAGTTCTGTGATTGACTAGGTACACAGCCACTATACTTTGCCCCCACCTTACACAGACTTCAAAGGCATTGTGGAGGCAAAATTAAGCTCAGAGAGGAGGATTGACTTGTCTAAAATAGCATAATTAGTTTATGGATAAATAAATATAAAAGTCGATTATCTGGGGAAAAAGTAATTGAACTTTTTTCTTTTCATAATTTGAAATAAAGTTAGTGTTTTCATAATTTAAAAATAGAATAGAAAAATGGAACTAATGTATTAACCTACCAAATATGTTATAAAAGAAAATATTTATAAAATAAGGTAATAATAATTTATTTTATATATTATCTGAGCTTTGAAAAAATTTATAAATGTTAGTTTTATAGCCAGTATTGATTAATTTCTTTAAAAATAATATTGGCATGAAAGATATTGGTCATAGTTTAAAAGAAAGAAAAACTTTATCCAGTTTCTTAGAGTTTATAAAAGGAAAAGGTTCTTACATTAGTTGAATGTGTCAGCTTACTATAGAAATTTCCTTTATGTTACTACAATGCAGTTTTTGTTCCATGGATGAGAAATAGGAAACTTATAGAAAATATAGTCGGTCTGTAGATATATGGTTGTTTCTCTTCTTTTGCTTATGATAGAAATTATAAACCATGTAATTGTTTTTATTTTTCCATTTAGTTAATTGGAAATAATTAAACAGATTATTTTTGAGTTTTTTTTAAGCTTCCTCATTTTAAGTTCCTTGTTCTTGTTCTTATGTTGCATCACTGATGTATTTTTAATAAACATGTTCTGTTTGTTTGTTTTCTCTTCAATGAATGTCAGTTAAAGAGAAGTTGACTGCGGATCCAGACAGTGAAATAGCTACAACCAGTCTAAGGGTTTCTCTACTATGTCCAGTAAGTGTTAACTAATACTTGCTTTCCAGAAGTTCAACATACATTTTTCCCCTTTTATGAAGTATTTCCAGTATTTGCAAAATGATGTTTGCTTTTGAAATATGCCCACCTTTGTCACAATTTCTGAAAAGTAGAAAAGTAGTCATAGGATTTGGAATCTAACCAAATTTTTAAGTCTGTAAAAATTTCCTACTCCTAGTAAGCTGTGTTTAAATATTGCTTGTGATTAATGATTATCTCTCAGACTCAAGTGTAAATTCTTCAGTTAAGGAATGGGTATTATCTTGGTATATTTATTAAAATTGAATTTTTAAAAATACTGCCCTTTTGAATAGAAATCTAGCCATGATTTACCCACATGTTCAGTTTAACCATTTGCCAACAATGACTACATTGTAAGAATCCACTAATTAAAAACTGTTCTATTTACCCTGAATAACTGAATTGGTTATGCATATAAAAATAACCTAGAAATATTTTTAAACCAGAAAATGAGGTCAGAATCAATCATTTGTACAAAATGAATATAAGGTCCAAAACATCCCAGATGATTAAACTTGTAGTGAAAAAGTTTTCCCCAAAAATGTGTTGTTAATATTTATTTCTTAACCAGTTTGGTGTTAGGTCCACCAGTTGCAAGAGTGGTAATTGAATGTGGCTTTCATACAAAAGTATGTGAAAAAGTAGGAGTAAATTACTTTGACATTTTAATTACCTTTTGTTCTACAATTAATCAAATTAATCATATCCAAATTGGGGAGAAAGTATAAAGAATAAGAGGACACAGCTGTTTCCTGATTTGCCTGGATTGTTCAGGCAAGCCTGATACTGAAAGCTTTTAATATTGAAATCCTCCTAATCTAAGATGAAGATGAAGTTACTGTATTCTTTTTTTTTTTTAAGATTTAATTTATTTATTTGACAGAGAGAGAGAGAGATTACAAGCAGGCAGAGAGGCAGGAAGAAGCAGGCTGCCTGCCGAGCAGAGAGCCTGATGCAGGCCTCGATCCCAGGACCCTGAGACCATGACCTGAGCCGAAGGCAGAGGCATTAACCCACTGAGCCACCCAGGCGCCCGAAGTTACTGTACTCTTAAACAAATAATTTAAACAGAAACTAAATTTTATTTGTTCTACATCTTAGTCTTTTATAATTTATAAAATCTCAAACATAAGATGAAAAAGTCATTAGCTCATGAATTAGTTTATAATACTGTATTTGATGTAGCTCTTAAAAAAACTTTTTTGTTTTATAATGCTGCTAAGGGAACCCCTATTTGTTATCAGGCTTTTGTAAAATTATAGAATTATAGTGGCATTAATAAAATCCCCCAAATCCTATTATTTTCTATATATCCTTCTATCTTTTTATTCCTTACAATAGCCAATCTTTTTCTTAGGAAAAATATTTTGATTCCAGCCTTTTTAATGTTGTTATTAAAAATCTTTTCCAAATATATGATGCAATCATGGGCAGAACTGAAAGGAGAAATAGAAAGCAACACAGTAATAGTAGAAGACTTGATACCCCACTTTCAGTTATGAATAGAATAACCAGACAGAAAGTCACTAAAGAAGCAGAGGACTTAAACACTATAGACCAATTGAACCTTAATATGTATATGTATATGTATATGTATATGTATAATACTCCACCCAACAGCAGCAGTTTACACATTCTTCTCAAGTGCACATGGAACATTTTTCAGTATAGACCATGTGTTAGGCCACAAAACAAGCCTTAACAGGTTTTAATCATACAAAGTATCTTCTTTGACCACAGTGGGATGAAACTAGAAATCAACAGAAGGAAAACAGGAAAATCCACAGATAGGTGGAAATGAAACAGTACACTCTTAAATAGCCAAAGAAGTTATCACAGGGAATTTAGAAAATGGAGACAAATGAAAAAACACAATACAATAAAACTTATGGGATGTAGCAAAAGCAGTAGGAAGAGGGAAGTTTATAGCACTTAATGGTTACATTAAAAATCTGAAATCAACAACCTAACAGTATGCCTCGAGATGCTAGAAAAAGAAAAGCTAAACCCAAAGTCAGTAGAAGGAAGGAAATAACAAAGATCAGCACAGAGATAAATGAAACAGAGAATAGAAAAACAATAGAGAAAAAACAATGAGACCAAGAGTTGGTTTTTCAGAAAGGTCAACAAGATTGACAAACCTTGAGCTAGACTAAGAAAAAAAGAGGGGAGACTCCAATAGCTAAAATTAGAAATGAAAGAGAAGATACTACAACTGATGAACTGATTCAAGAGAAATAAAAAGGATTATAAGAGACTACTGTAAACAGTTATATGCCAGCAAACTAGATCACTTAAAAGAAATAGATAAATTCCTAGAAACATAACAACCTACCAAGACTGAATCATGAAGAAATAGAAACTTGAACAAAGATACAGACTTAGTGAGGAAATTGAACCACTAATCAAAAATCTCCCAACAAAGAAAAGCCCAGCACCCCATGGCTTCATCAGAGCATCCTACCAAATGTTTAAAGTACATTTAACACCATTCATTTTCAAACTCTTCCAAAGAAATAAAGATCAGGGAGTACTCTCAAACTCATTCTCTGAAGCCAGCATTTTCCTGATCCCCAAACCAGACAAAACCAAACAAATAAAAAAATCACACATCATGACCAAGTGGAATGTAAAGATGGTTCAGTATACAAAAAGTTGAAAATCAATGTGGGGTGGCTGGATGGGTAAGCATCTGCCTTGGGCTCTGGTCTTGATCTCCAGGTCCTGGGATTGAGCCCCACAGCAAGCTCCCTGCTCAGCAGGGAGTCTGATTCTCCCTCTCCTTGTGTCCCTCCCCACTGTTCACACACACACACACTCTCTCTCTCTCTCTCTTAAATAAATAAAATCTTTTTTAAAAAAATCAGTGTAATATACCACATTAACAAAATGGACAAAAACTACACGATTGTCTCAATGGATGCAGAAAAAACATTTTGCAAGTTCAGTACTCTTTTATCATAAAAACACTCAACTCACTAGGAATAGAAGGAAGCTTCTGCAACATAATAAAAGCCATTTAAAAAAAACTGACAGCAAACATGATACTCAGTAAGACAAGGATGCTCACCCTCACCACTGCTGTTCAACATGGTACTAGAAATTCTGGCCAGAAAAATTACATAAGAAAAAGAAATAAGACATACAAATTGGAAAGGAAGTAAAATGATCTCTGTTCATACATGTCATGATCTTTTATGTAGAAAACCCTAAAGATTCCACAAAAAACAAAATAGAGTTGTAGGATACAAAATCAAAATACAAATTTAGTTGTGTTTCTAAACACTAACAATAAACAATCCAGAATGGAAATTAAGAAAACAGTCGTATTTACAATAGCATCAAAAGAATAAAATATTCAGGAATAACCTTAGCCAAGGAGACAAAAGATTTGCACACTGAAAACTGTAAAACATTGCTGAAAGAAATTTAAGACGTAAATAAGTGGAAAGACATCCCAGGTTCATTGATTGGGAGACTGAATGTTGTTAAAATATCTATACTATCCAAAGTGATTTACAGGTTCAGTGCAATCTCTATCAAAATCCCAGTGGCATTTTTTTGCAGAAGTAGGAAAAAGAGTTCTAAAATTCCTGTGAAATCTCAGAGGACCCCATAGAGCCAAAAACAGTATTTTAAAGAAAGCAGGTTTGAGCCCTCACATTTCCTGATGTCAAAACATACAACACAGCAACAGTAATTAAGATGGTGTGATACAGACATAAAGATAAATAATGTAGACTAATGGAACAGAATGGAGAACCTAGAAACAAACTCTTGCATTTATGGACCAAGTTACCTTTCAACAAGGGTGTCAAGACTACACAAGGGGGAAAAGACAGTCTCTTCAACAAATGGTGTTGAGAAAAACTAGATAGCCACATGCAAAATAAGGAAGTGGGCCCCTTACTTTCTACCACATACAAAAAAGAACTCAAAATGAATTAAAGACCTAAAACATAGGACCTTAAACTTTTAAACTCCTAGAAGAAAATGTAGGGGGATAACTTGATTGAATTTCACAGTGACTTCTTAGACATAACACCAAAAGCATAGACAGCAAAAGCAGAAATGGACAAATGGACGACTCGACAACACAAAACTTAAAAACTTCTGCATATCAAAAAAAAATGAGAGTGAAAAGACAACCTCTGGCATGGGAGAAGATCGTTGCAAATCAGGTATCTGATAAGGTATTAACAAGATAAGAAACTTCTCCAACTCAACAACAACAATAGTAAACAACCTGATTAAAAAAGGACTTGCGTAGACATTTTCCCAAGTTGCTAAAACACATGGAAGGATGTTCTACATCACTAATCACTAAGGAAATGCAAATCAAAGCCACATGGGTTATCACTTCATACGCGTCAAGATGGCCACTATCAAAAGAACAGAAGATACCAAGAGTTGGTGAGGATGCAGAGACACTGGAACCCTATGCCCTGTTGGTGGGGATATAAAATGCTGCAGCTATTGTGGAAAACAGTGTGAAAGTTTCTCCAAGAAAGTAAAAATACGTTTACCATATGATCCAGCAATTCCTCTATCGGGTATATATCCAAAAGAATTCAAAGCAGGATCTCAATGAGAAAATTTGCACAGCCATTTTTATTACAACATTCACAGTAGCCAAGAGATAGAAACAACCCAAATGTATATTGGGTGATGAATGGATAAAAGAAAATGTAGTATATACATCCAGTGGAATACTATGCACCGTTTAAAAAGAAAACCCTGTCATATGCTACAACATGGATAAACCTTTAAGTCATTCTCATGAGCAAATAAGCCAGTCACAAAAACATAAACACTATTGATTCCACTCATAAAAGTGTCTAAAGCAATCAGAATCATAGAAACAGAAAATAAAAGGTGGTTACCAAGGACTGAGGGGAGGAGGAATTAGTGTTAGTGGGTGTTACAAGATGAAAAAGCTTGAGAAATCTCTTACACAATAATGTGATTATACTTGATACTACTGAATTGCATGCTTAAAAATGGTTAAGGTGGTAAATTTAATGTTGCATGTTTTTCAACCACAAAAAAAAATACAGGCTGCAGAGTCATGCAGTGGGTTCTTAAGTAACCAGATAAATGGTTTTGTTTTGTTGAGAGGGGCAGAGGGAAAAGCAGACTCCCCGCTGAGCAGGGAGCTTGATCCAGGACTCTGTCCCAGGATCCTGGGATCAAGACCTGAGCTGAAGGCAGATGCATAACCCACCGAGCCACCCAGGCGCCCACCAGATAAATGTTGTAACAGATTATGGTGTAAAGGAAGCTGGCATTTTTTTTTTTAAAGATTTTATTTATTTATTTGACACAGAGAGAGAGAGAGATCAGATCACAGGTAGGCAGAGAGGCAGGCAGAGAGAGAGGAGGAAGCAGGCTCCCTGCTGAGCAGAGAGCCCGATGTGGGCCTCGATCCCAGGACCCTGGGATCATGACCTGAGCCGAAGGCAGCGGCTTTAACCCACTGAGCCACCCAGGCGCCCCGTGCTGGCATTTTTTTAACATTTAGGAAAATGGCTCACAAACCAAATAAGTGGAAGATAGAAGACAAAGATTAAAAAAAAAAAAGATAACCTACTTATTCTACCCTCCCTTCCCTATGTATTTTCCTCCTCCATGTGATTTCTTCCCACCCTATTCCATTATAAATTACCAGTTCAGAGACTAAGAAGTTTAGAAAAGTACAGAAGCTTCATTTTCCATAATCACCAGAAGAAGTCTTTTCTTGAATCTCCTTTTAAAAGCGTTTACAGTTGTTCTAATATATGTGATGTTTGTATCATTAGATGAAGCATTTATTCATATAGATAAGCACTGTAATATAAATCTTGATGTTTTTACTTCTAGAACTAGTTTTGAATTTTATAGTTCAGGTGACCTTTATCTTATTAGAAAATGTTGATCATGTTTTGCCTCTTACACCTCTTAATTGAGTGGGCCATCTTTAATTTTCTTACCATATTGTCTGTTTTCTCCCTTTTTAGTTGCAATAGCCATCTGCTTTTAAAATTCAGATTATAGAAAAAAATAACTACATATATATAATCCATAATTATGATACTTTTATAGATTTCTGTTTGGCTAAAGGGAAAATCCCTTTACAATTATTCTGGAACATCAAGGCAATATATTTTAGGTACGTTTTATTCTAAAAAGTAAAACTTGGTGATGGCAACTCGTCTATATATCAAATTTATAGAATAATAAAAGAGATTTGTTCCCTTTGAAATATGTAAATATGACGTCTGACTGTGCATTTGAATTGCCCTTGTTTTGATGTACACAGCTCAAAATAAATGAGTTTCTGTTGTTTGTGTGCCATTTAGCTAAAGGCAATGAAAATAATTAGAAATGTTTTTGCTCTTTGGGAATTTTTTAGTTCTGATTTATTAAAAATACAGCTGGAAGAGGGTTGCCTGGATGACTCAGTTGGTTAAGTGTCTGACTCTTGGTTTCGGCTCAGGTCATGATCTCAGGGTCGTGAGATCGAGCCCCACGTCTCTGCATCTTCCCTGCATCCGGCTCCATTCTCAGTGGGAAGTCTGCTTGGGATTCCCCCCTGCCATTTGTATACTCTCTCTCTTTCTCTAAAATAAATAAATCTTAAAAAAAAAAATACAGCTGGGAGACTGTTTGAGAACCTACTTTGTAAGATATTTATTCCCAGACCTATGAATTTCAATACAAATGACTTAGAATTGATAGAAGAAAAGAAATTCCTTGGAAATTCATTTATGGAATATTGAGGAAGATAATGATGAAGATGTGAAATTATTCTTGATATTACTATTTCTTTTTATGAGGAAAAAGTACATATTACTTTTTAGGGTCCTTTTGATATAAACTAGTTTAAACATATCTAGGTGTAGGGTATTTTCTTCAGCAGCATCCTCAGTTACTAAATAGTACTATTATATGTTATAGTAACATTAGTGACACTGGAAGACTTGTTCGGGGGCTGTCTTCAGAGTGTTTGTTTGCAAATGATGTGAATATCCACATGTCCTGAAGAGGAAAAGGGGGAATTAATGATTATAAGATGAAGATGTTTAAAACTCTGCTTTTGGGCGCCTGGGTGGCTCAGTGGGTTAAAGCCTCTGCCTTCGGCTCAGGTCACGATCTCAGGGTCCTGGGACCGAGGCCCATATCGGCTCCTTGCTCAGCGGGGAGCCTGCTTCCTCCTCTCTCTCTGCCTGCCTCTCTGCCTACTTGTGATCTCTCTCTCTGTCAAATAAATAAATAAAATCTTAAAAAAAAAAAACAAAAAAAAAACCCCTCTGCTTTTCTCCTGATACCACATTGGAGAAATCAGTGTCCATTTGTAGATAAGTGCTTAGGATTTAGAGGTTGTTTTTAAAATCAGAAATATGAGGAGTATTATCACATAACACTTAGTGATTCTTTGAAGCAAAGCGTTTCTGTGACAGCTAATAAACAGTGCATTTGGAAGTGAACTTTTCTGTACCCATTTATAAATGTCTTTTCTGCATCCTTCACATAGCAGTGTTCCTTAAAAACTCTGGGTAAATTTGTCAGTGTGGCTGACCATAAGGGCTTGAGAGTAGCTCTCTCACCGAAAAGATGAGCTGACAAGTAAGGATTAGAGGGAGGAAAGTCTGTGAGATGATTGTTTAGAGAATAACTCCTTGTCGGAGTGTAAGTTCTGCGGCCTATGGCCTGGATTCTGAAACTGGCTTTGTGTCTTACCTTATGCACTGTCTTCATAAACTCTCCAAAGTGGCCTACTAATTCTATGATACGTGGACTTTGTCTACAATTACTGTATTTGTCTAGGTTTTTCCAGTCTGCATTTTCTCTACTTAGTATTTAAGCATTAGAAAAATACCTGCTCGGTAGCAATTTGTATTGCACAGGTAAGTTAAGGTCTGCTTTAAGATATAAAAATGTAATTGAGCACCACCAAGCAGATCTTTATTTGGAAAATGTTTCTGGACTAATGCAACATGTCTTGGCCAGCATTAAATATATGATTCTTCTGTTATAAGGACTAGTTTGGTTTTTTTTGCCATTTCATCAGGTGCCTGTGTAAATCAGACCATAAAAATTGAGTCGTCGAAGAGTAGATGGCAGTAAAGAGTCGTTTAATCTTATGTGAGCATAGAATGGAAGAACAATTGAGCTGAGATACAGGTGTCTCCCATTAGCTTACAAAGTGATTTGAAGCAGAGAATGTTTTTGTACTTTGACTATAATGGGTGACATATATTGAGCATTTACTGTATGTCAGGCATATAACATAATTTAACATAACACATAACATGATTTAACATAACATAATACAACATAATTTAAATCCCACAATCTTATGATGTAGATGGTGTTTTTATCCCCATTTTACAAAGCTGAGGCTCAGGGAGACTAAATGAGATTCAGGGTTTCCACATTAAGTAGCAGGGCCAGGATTCAAATCTAGGTAGAAAACTCCAGAATTCATACTCTGGCCTGCCTTGTAAAGTACTGCTACACTCTCCATGAGTGGTCCCTCCTAGAGCTGCTCAGTGAAGCACATCCAAAGCCTTATCAGTCCACATACATGACCTGCTGTATAGCACATATATTTCCAGGTGTCAGGGATAAGGAATTGAGTCTGATGTATTTCTCGTAGGAGGGGACACATACATAAACAAGTAGCATATAATCATGCACAGGGTGGAGTTAGGCACACACACAGAGAAGGGAGCAGTCTGTTTGCTCTGCGTCTCTTCTGTCCATCTCTCTGAAACTGTAAGCTGGCACTGCTCTCTTCTCATCACCTTATAGTACGGCCTGGGTCCCGTTTTCTTCTTCATCACTACATCCTGTTGAAGTAAGGAGGAAACAGTGTTACTTTGGAGATAGAAAAAGAGGCCCAGAAAGGTTAAGTGCCTTCCCCTAGAGGCACAATAAATCATTGGTACCAGAACAATAATTTAGGGCCACAAATGACAGTTCATTTCCTTGGTAGACTTCCTAGGAAATTGCACGTTTCCCTGAAATTCTTCTAAGCCAAAATCCTGTTCCTCTTTCTTTCCTCACTTAACTCTTGTCCTTTTCAAGCCTTTATGTTTTTCAAGCTTTGCAAGTATGTGGGAAATTCTGGTTAGCAGACAGTGTGGTTATTGAAAGTAGATAACTTCTCTACTGTATGGCCATTGTTGCCTCCAGGGGGGCCCATAGTGGTAACCCAGCTGTGCTCTGTGTGGTGGCCTCCAGGGAAGGAGCTGTGATGTGACAGCTCTCCGAACAGCTCAGGGACCGGATGAAGTCGGTTTCATTTTTCATAGGACAGACTCTTATTTAACCTCAGCTTAAGCAACATTTGCAAGGTGAGAAGAGAAAGTCTCATAACATGGTGGAGATGGTAGAGGTCTAGGGATGTTTGCTGAATTGTCTGTGATAGTGCCCAGTGAGAGAAGAAAAACAGAGTGCATGCTCTTGACTTCCTTCTCAGAGCTGCCATTTGGCAATTCTGCCAAACATCCTGAGGAGTGCTTGCCCGTCGTTCCGTTTCCACATGTGAACTACCCTCATTCAAAGATCAGGTTGGATGACTTTGTAGCCTCCAGTATTTAATAAATCATTCTTTTTCCATTTCCCAAATCCCTAGTAAAGTGGTTCTTAACTTTTTTGAATCAGAGACTACTCTCAGAATTTGGTGGGGCGCCTGGGTGGCTCAGTCAGTTAAGCATCTGCCTTTGCCTCAGGCCGTGATCCTGGGGTCCTGGGATTGAGCCCTGCGTTGAACTCTTTGCTGAGCAAGGAGTCTGCTTCTCCCTTCTCCCTTTGCCCCTACCCCCCTCACTTTCAAGTGAATAAATTTAAAAAATCTTGAAAAAAGAATTTGGTGAAAGTGCTTTCTCTGGGGAAATGTACAGACTTGCAGAATTTTGCATCTAATTTTAAGGAGTTTGTGGTTCTTTCCCCCACAAGCTGATCTGTGAGCTTTGGTGGGGGAGGGGAAGAGGTGGAACTAACCTTTTCTAGAGACTTTCCATAGTCACTGTGTGTAATATCTAAATAAATACTGTAATTTTTTAACATGTAGGTTTCATAGAAACGTGTTTAATGTTCTTCCATATTGATGAAAAGTAAATGTAATATGCTTTAAGTCAGAATACATACACATTGTGTTTCAGGAGATTTTTATCAAAACTTAAATTGAATAACAGTTGTCTAATATTTACTTTTGTCTCCCTCTTTTAAAGCTTGGTAAAATGCGGCTGACAATTCCATGCCGGGCCCTGACATGTTCTCATCTGCAGTGTTTTGATGCAACGCTTTATATTCAGATGAATGAGAAAAAACCAACCTGGGTTTGTCCTGTCTGTGATAAGAAGGCTCCATATGAACACCTTATTATTGATGGGTATGTCAGTTTTTAATGTGTTTCCTTATACCTTAGAGTGACCATCTATTACTTGGATTTGTTATCCATCAGGTTTAGGATAAAAATTCTATAGGTAGTATTTTCTGAGTAATATATTTTTAGGATTTTCCTTATTCTAGAAATCAGTACTTTTTAAAGTAAGTAAGTAATATTGTGAGCATTTTTCCTTTTTAAGTTGACGTCCTCCTGTTTGGGAAGCGCCTGCTTTACCATCTTTGTCTCCTGACTTTAACCATTTAAAGTACCACTGGTTCTGAGCAGGGTGTGCTTACAGCTATTCCTCACATGAATGCATCTACCCCCAGCCATGTAGACCATATCAGAGAAAGAGTGAAAGCATTGTGAAACTCTAGTTAACTTAAGCTCACCCAAATTGGGCTTTTTAGTGGAAGTTAACCTGTTTTTGCAGATGTTTCTCGTGCTTCAGTCATGGTTCATGATACCTATTCCCCACCGTAAGGGCTGCTAAAACTGATCAGCATGCTGAATAGCAGCTTTCTGTTTCCTCTGAAATACTTGTCTTTGTCTTTCTTGTCCGCCTACAGCATCACAGCAGTCAGGGTTTTTGTGTTGTTGTTTTTTAACACTCCTTTGTTTTATCTGTCATTCCAGAAATCTTGGAGTGTTCTCTAAATGTACCCCTTATCCTTTAGCCTCCTTCCTTGTCCTTTTTGCCACTGAACAAAGATAAATTGTGGAAAGAAGGATCTTCTTGGTAGTTCCTGTACTCACGAGCAAAACACTTAAGGCAACTTATCTACAGCATGTAAGAAAACTCAGGAGTCTGAAACTGTACTATTAGAAAGCGTGTAATACAGTGTCACCTAGAGCTTGAAAGATGGCAGACCAATCATGGGAAAAAAGTAAATGTGTCACTTAAATAAATGTTTTATGTTTAATTGTTCAGAAGTGACAATGATCACTAATAAATTTAAAGTAATATTTTACCAACGCTGTATATTACATAGCTTTAGATCCCCTCCTCCATCAATTGGGATCTTTCTTTATTTTAAAAGCCCCCCCACATACACACACACACACACACACACACACACACACACACACACACACACAAACACACATCTGTACACACATTTAAGGAAAAATTGAAAAACAGGAAAATAAAAGGGCTTTATAGTATATTTCCTGATTTTTGCTTTTACAGAATTGTGATTATACAGTATTAATATTTTTTATCCTTTGGTTTCATTTCAGAATTTGACACTTTGACACATTTTTTTTTTGTTGCAAATCTCATTTCTTAATATCTGCATGATATTTTTCAAGGAGATGTAACATTCAGTACATACCTTTGTATGTATTGCTTCAATAAGATATCCTTACTATAGACAGTTTGGACAATGCACAAGAATATAAAGGAGAAATGATGTCCCCACTCAGAAGTGTTTATATATCGTTCACACACAGAATTTTATTTTCACAATGTAGAATTTTATTTTCTTGGCCTCTTCCCATTTTCTGTGAATATTTTCCCATATTATTAAAATATTTGAAAACCTCATTTTTCATGGTTATATAAGGCACCTTGTATAAGGTACCATAATCTAAGTAATATTTCTCTAAAATAGGCCTTGATTTTGAGAACAAATATAACTTGTCTGTTCTCCTTTCTTCTTTCTCGTTTTTACTTCTACAAAACGTAGGAGGTCTGAATGTTTTTTGAACAGCAATACTTCTAGTCTGTTTTCATTTAGAATGTGATATTCAGAGGACCACGTGTTTTTTGTAGCTTGTTTATGGAAATCCTAAAGTACTGTACAGACTGTGATGAGATACAGTTTAAGGAGGATGGCTCTTGGGCACCTATGAGATCAAAAAAGGAAGTACAGGAAGTCTCTGCCTCTTACAATGGAGTTGATGGTGAGTGGTGGTTTTCCAGAAGGGTGGGGCAGTCTCCCTGCTATTGGATAGCCCTGCTTTTCAGTGTTAAAACACATATATTTCCGGGGGCACCTGGCTGGCTCACAGTCAGCACAGCATGTGATTCTTGATCTTGGGGTCGTGAGTTTGAGCCTCACATTGGGTGCAGAGATTACTAAAAAAAATAAACTTTAAAAAAAAAGTATACATTTCTGAAAAACTCAGCAGTTTATGGGTAGCTCAGTAACTCTTAAATTATTGATTAAATGTTCGGAAGTAGTAGAGAACTTTTAAATTCACTTTGCCAGCTTTTAAAATTTCGAGATATGAGATTTAAAAACAACATAATCTAATAAGTCATTTCTAAGGTCATGCTTTTGAAATGGTATCCTTTTAAATTTTTAAGAGATTTGGTAAAGATTAATGAACGTTTCTTCTTTATGTTATTTTTCTGGCTTTTAGTATGTTTTTGCTGGAAGGAAGCTATGACTTTTAAAAAGTATTACCATACATTTCTTAAGTATCGCAGGTACATACGTAATATATAGTCTTTACCCTCAAGCCGCTTTTATTCTGAAGTAGACATACATTTTGGTCATTTGCCCTAATTCAGAATTGTCTTTCAAAAAAACATAACAGGGTGCCTGGGTGGCTCAGTGGATTAAAGCCGCTGCCTTCGGCTCAGGTCATGATCCCAGGGTCCTGGGATCTTGGCCCGCATCGGGCTCTCTGCTCGGCAGGGAGCCTGCTTCCTCCTCTGTCCTCTCTCTCTGCCTACTTGTGATCTCTCTCTCTCTGTCAAGTGAATAAATAAAATCTTAAAAAAAAAAAATAACAAAAAAACCCTATAACAACCAATAATAAGTAGTAGCTTTAAGCTTAGGGGACCAGAGCTACTACTGTCTGACCCCAGCAATGTTGTTCTAAACTGTAATTGATAAACTAATCCATAAGGCACACGAAGGAAAAAGAAGTGTTATAGGTCTCTTTTGCCTTGTGTTTTGATTATTCCCACACAGGATGCTTGAGCTCCACATTGGAGCATCAGGTAGCTTCTCACCACCAGTCCTCAAATAAAAATAAGAAAGTAGAGGTGATTGACTTAACCATAGACAGTTCATCTGATGAAGAGGAGGAAGAGCCGTCTGCCAAGAGGACCTGTCCTTCCTTGTCTCCCACATCACCACTAAATAATAAAGGGTAAGTACTGAGACCTTGAAAAGTCATTGTGAAAGTTAATTTTGTAAATACGATTTAAAAGATCTGCCAAATGAAATGATTATGCATGATTGTAAAACTTAACTTCGTAGTCAAAGAATAGGTTGGATTTTCCCCAGGTGTGTGATATTCTTGAGGGGCTGGGATAATGCATTAAAGGAATCCCTTGGATAGAGTATTTATCATACCAAAAGATACTGTAGTGCAGTGGTTCTCAAACTTCGGTGTACAGCACAATCACCCAGAGGGCTCATTAAAACACACATTTCTCCCCTATTCCTCCATGTCTGATTCAGGAATAGGGACTGAAAAAGCTTATCTCTCTGATCAGTTCTTAGGTGATCTTACTGCAGCTCGTAGGATTTAAAACATTTTCTCAAACTGGAAATGTATGCTGTAGGATTAATCCTGAGTTGAGTCTTTCAAGTAGAAAACCTCGGAAGACCAGAGGAATATGTTAAACCTGCCTCAGAGTGTGTGAGGTTGGCAGTGAAAGAAGTCAGAGCCTGAAGTCGCAGGGCACATTGCCTTCTGTTTTGCAAACTCATTTCCCATATTTCCCATTAGTCTCATATCAGTAATAGTGTACCTTGGTTATGCTTCAGTTCAGTTTAGCAAACACTATTATCTACTTTAGGTAAAACACCCTGTGCTTAACATGGATGACAATAAAATGAGTAAGTACAGTCCTAACCTTAAAGGTTTCACATTTTGTGGAAGATAGTGAAATAAGTAGCTAGCTCTAGCTGTACTCTTAAATAGGCTCAGCCTCATGAGATACAACACATCAGGGATTCTCAACAAAAAGACTTCATGTTTTGCTGAGGCACAGTTATAGCACACTAAAGGTAAATCTAGAAGGAGGTGTGCCCCCTTTTAGGTATGTATCAGGAGAATGACGTAGCCTGTTGGAACTAAATAGGAGCTATTCAAAAACTCGCCTTCCAACAAACAGTATGCCTGAAGAAGGAATGTTAAGTGAGAGAAGGAAGGTCCACAGAAGGCACTGTTGCAAGATTTCAGGGTTCAAGAGGGAAAGTTAAGACCAAGAGCAGGCATTTCCATGTTTGGAGTGAAATAATTTTCAGGTTTGAGACTGATGAGATAGAAGATCTTCTGTTTGAGAATATTTGTAATTGTTTGAAAGGTAAAGTTGAAACAGTAAAAACATAATAGCGATAAATGTATCTCACTTGTTAAAAACTTTGTTTCAGGAATCTTCATAATACAATCAAACCTGTTACACAGGTTGGTATTTTCACCCTAGAGTAGCTTAGCACACATCAGACAGCAATAAAGACATTAATAGCAGTATCATTATTCTTAAAAAAAAAATGAATTATCTAAACTCTAATTGTACTTTAAATCCTACTTGATGAAGATTTACCTCTGATGAAAGTCTACCCTGATGGCTGCTAACAAGCCTGACCTTGTTACTACACCGACTTATTTTATAAATCTGAGTGGGAGAAAAAGAAAAGTCAAATGGCCAGAAGCTGGTATAGCTAGAACAGGTATCGATAGAATCTTGATTCCAAGATATTTTATATATCAAACCATACTATGACCAAATACATCTTATCATTATTTCTTTAAATACTATAATTGCAACATTAAAAGATATTTCATAAATCTCTGGATGTATAAATACTTTGTGGATTAAATGTGCCATTGTGTGTAAGTTAGTTCTACTCTTTAGTGTATTTATAGTAGTCACATATATATGTGAACTGTGTGGTAATGTGAACTTCTGAGTGTTTAGAAATCTAATATTTCAATTCTTCAGATATTTGCTTTGCTGTTTTTCTAAAAATAGTTGTGTTTATTATGTTTAGAAAATTACATTAGATGCATTAACTACTTCCTGAGCTTCCCAGTGACCAAGTAAACCCAGATATAGTATTTACAAATGTCAGACCTTTCTCTGTTTTCAGATAAAAACAAGCAGCCTTGGGCGCCTGGGTGGCTCAGTCATTAAGCCTCTGCCTCCGGCTCAGTCATGATCCCAGGGTCTTGGGATCAAGCTTCGCATCGGGCTCCCTGCTCAGCAGGAAGTGTGCTTCTCCCTCTCCCACTCCACCTGCTTGTGTTCCCTCTCTCACTGTGTCTCTCTCTGTCAAATAAATAAATAAAATAAAATCTTTAAAAAACAAAAAACAAAAACCCCGCAGGTAGCCTGAAAGTTTATGGCATTTTTAGAAGGATAATGCCATATTCAACACTAGTGGCCATTTTACAATAATGACTAGCCGATAAATAAAAACCCTAAGCATATTGTATTTGTTATGGTGCAGTGTAAAGGTGGAAATGCATTTCTAGAATATTACCACAAAATTGAAAAGAAAGTTGCCAGCCAGGAGTTAAAGGCAGACATTAGTAAATGTAAAACATTTTGTTGTCTTCAGCTGCCAAGTGTTTAGTATTCATCCAGAAGTTGTTTTTGTGTGTGTGTGTGTGGGGGGGTTTGCTGTTTGGTATACCAAGATGTTTTCAAAGGCTGGCATTTCATATGCTTTCTTCTCTCTTGTAATCCCTTAGGCATTGTCAGAGGAGACAGCTAATGGAAAATGGTACTTTTTATAGATGTAAGAGGTTTAATTAAGTTTCCATTAGACAAAACATTTTTATGAGGTAGATGGGAGTATATTTTATGCTTCATATTCCATTCATGAAAATGTGATAGATGGTCATAATTAGAACTCTATTCCTAGAAATCCAGCCTTGGCCTCTTTTGAAATATTCTTATCTTGCATTGCACCATTGAAATTGGATCTCCACACCCAAGTACTTTATATGAAGTTTTACAAGCAAAAACACCCTCTTTATACCTTCTTTTCTCTTTATTTTCCAAAATGTACATGCCTTTTAGCCTCTTCTGTGGTTGGGATAGGACATGACCCTTATGTTCACACTCAGAGCTATTAGAATTCTTTTTTTTTTCTTTTCAAAATCATTTCAATTCTTCCTTTTCTTTTTCATTTCTTTCTTGCTTTTTACTTATTTTTTTTTTGTAGGAAAAAAAAGATTTAGGGACGCCTCAGTAAGTTAAGCAGCTGACTCTTGGTTTTGGCTCCGGTCATGATGTTGGGATTATGAGATCAAGCCCCTGGTTGGGCTCCACACTTAGCATGGAGTCTGCATGGGATTCTCTCTCCCTCTGCCCCTCCCCCGTGCTCACTCCGCTCACACTCTCTCTCTCTCTCTGAAATAAATAAATAAATCTTTTTTTAAAAAGATTTAACTTCTCAGCTACTTAAACATTTTATGCTGTTCTTCCAGAATCCCCCCCCCCTCAACACACACAGTTCTGTTCTCCCTTTAAAACCTCTCCACCACCTGTTCATTTTGGAGCATCTCTTCTTGTCTGCTGCATTCATTCATTCAGCCGGCCTTGTATGTAAACAGTGTGCTGATGAGTGTGCGGGGCATTAGGGATACCAGGATAAACAGTTCCTTGTCTCTGTTCCATAAAGCTTACAGGTCTGGGGCCCAGCTGTTAAATCCACTGCTCAGATTGCTACCGTCCCCCAGGCTCATCTATACGTGTTTTCTTTGTGAGGACATACCTATACTTTTTACTAGACAGCACTCAGTACTTATTTTTAAAAGGTTTCGGAATCTCAGCTGCCATAGATGTCTTTTGCTTGTCTCTCACTGGAGTGGTTTAGCCGTGCATTCCAAAAGTGTAGCTGAAACAGCTTGTGACTTATGAATGTTGGATATACTGTTGCACCCATCCATTTCTCCCTATAGCCCCTGCAAAGTGCTACTGTATATGCAAATTATTTCCTAGTAATTATGATAGTCTAAATTACATATTGCTTTGCTTGTCTTTTTTTTTCCAGCACAAAAGCTAGGATTCATTTTGTGAGAATCGGTCCCTTTGTTAAACTTAAAAGTTCAACTAACTCATGAAAATTATGTGAACCTTTCCTTCTTCTAGCATATTAAGTCTTCCACATCAAGCATCTCCAGTGTCCCGCACCCCAAGCCTCCCTGCTGTAGACACAAGCTACATTAATACATCCCTCATCCAAGACTACAGGCATCCTTTCCACATGACACCCATGCCTTATGACCTACAAGGTGAGTCACCAGTTCTTCTCTGTTTCACATAACATTATGAATACCTTTCATCTACATCGTCTTCCTCCGGGTGAGTCTAAGGAAGGATGGAAAGATTGCTAAAAGGGGGCTTGGGCCTAGGGAACTGGGGGTCATAAATAAACAAGAGATATAGTTTCTTGTTTGTACCTTTATCAGTATCTAGTGTTTTACTACCAGTAGTGAAAGTCATGTTTGATGATCTTTAGGTTTTGTGAGCTTCAGAATAGTCTGCAAGTTGCTTTGGGGTGACTCTCAGTATATTGCTTTGAATTTTGATTTTATGAAAATTATTCATTGTTCCCTGAATCCAGTTATAGTGCAACAGGCATGTGGGTAACTATGTTGTATTATCTTTAAAGTAGTGCTGAATTGAGACATTGAAAGTTTTAATTTTTGTTCCAGTGAACCTGATTCTTCCTTTTAAAGGTAGTTTGAAATGTCAGTATACTCACTGCACAATGTATTTTGAGTTGATAATAATCATTTACATTATCAAAAAATTATTAGTTCTCCTATATCTTTGTAATTTAGTAATTTGTATATCTAGGAACATTTTTATTCCAAAAAGCTATACGTGCCCATTGTAGAAAATTTAATACAAAAAAATGTAAGGTGGAAGTTTTCTTCCGCCCCTCCCCTACAGAAGTATCTGGTGCAAAGATTCCTGGAAGCTGAGATAGCTGAGTAGATTCTTAGTGATTGTTAAGAAAACTCTCTTTGAGCTCTGTTCAGTAGAACTTTCCTCAGTGAGGGAAATGTAATTTATAGTGGCCAGTAGCCACCACATGTGGTTATAGAGCATTTGAAACATGGCTAGTGTGATCGAAGAACTGAGTTTTTCGTTTTATTTCATCTTAATAAATTTGGATACACATATCATGTGGCTAAGTGCAGCCCTGTTTTTCACTCAAGCTACTGCCAAATCTCACTGTCAGGAACCACGGTGCTGTCCATTTTGCAGGTCCTCATGTTATAATCTGTTCTAGTGTAGATAGTGGATGCATCCCCAAAGTATTGGTGGTGTTGTCATATTTTTCACTACATCTGCTTGTTGTCCTTTCCCCCAAGTTGAGATCTCATAATAAGGCATTTTATTCATGTGGGTTTTCTTGTTCTTCATTACATTACACATTGAATGATATGGACAAGTATGGGAATTAGAAGGGGCACCTTGCATTGACTTCCTGGCAGCCAGGAATCAGAGCTGGCCCTTCTGTGATGCACCACCCCAGCAACCAGACACCCCTCAAATCTCTTCCCCTCCCTTCTTCCACTGGAGGGTCTCTGAGTTAGAATCTGGTACAGATAGTGGCAAGCAGGCAGATTTGAGAAAGAAAAAATCAGTGCTCCAACTTGTTTAACTTCTTTCTACGTAAAACTTCTCTCACCCATAAAATAAAGTCAGAAATATGACCTACCTTGTAGGTGCTTGCAAGGAGTAAATTTGAGTAGTTTGAAATGTTACTTAAGAGGAGTCGATGAGAATGTTTGGTGAAAAGTGCTGTCAGTTTAAGGGATCAGTGTTGGATCCAGCAGGGCAGCCATGGCCCAGATCCCACAAATGGAGTTACAAGGAGGGCAAGTCATGACTAAAGCTTGGACTTCAGCCTTGGTAATCTAGAGATGAGAGAGGTGTACAACATTCAGCTCCACTCTTCTTGTTTAAATTCTGAACGACTTTAGAATTAGCATTTTAAGATTTTTTAAGATTTTTGTTTGTTTCTGGAGTATTGGGGGCATTAGGGAGAGTTTTTCTTTTGTTTTTCAAAACTAAAACATTTTTTTTTCCTCACAGGATTAGATTTCTTTCCTTTCTTATCAGGAGACAATCAGGTATGTTATATGAAAAAAATGCTGTTGTTTTAATTGCACATTAAAATATTTATAATATGTAGCTGAGAGAGAAGATACATTTCTTAGGAAATTCAGATTAGCCTAACTCATTATTGTTAAGGTTTTATGAATTTAAATAAAAATCCCCTTGTTTCTACTGTGTCTGAGTATATAGTAGGAACAGTATCTACTTGTTGGTTTCCAGTACTTTTTTAATAAACAATCAGGGCAGTAAATCAATTGATAAATTCTTGGCCATATATCTCCATAAGAGAAAGAGGGTAGGCTGTCTTTTTTCCTGCTGGTTCTAAGCATATGCCTCTTTGGAAATAGAATTTTGGGAATTGTTTGCATTACAGATTAAAACAAAAAAACAGTACCAGTTTTATTTTGCTATTCCCCCCCCCCAGTTTAAAATACAAAAATGTCTCAAGATCAAGGATGCAATCATTACATAAGACCATGTGATTTTGCTAAATGTTTTATTAGGTATTTTAGACATAGCAGATATGCAGTATATATTAAGTTTAGGACTCTAGGGGCACGTGGGTGACTCAGTCGGTTAAGCCTCTGCCTTCAGCTCAGGTTATGATCTCAGGGTCCTGGGATCGAACCCTACGTATGGCTCCCCACTCAGTGGGGAGCCTGCTTCTCCCTCTGCCTGCCACTCCCCCTGTTTGTACTCACTCTCTGTGTCAAATAAATTTTTTTTTTAAAAGATTTTATTTATTTATTTCACAGAGGGAGAGAGATCACAAGGAGGCAGAGAGGCAGGCAGAGAGAGAGAGGGGGAAGCAGGCTCCCCGCCGAGCAGGGAGCCCGATGCGGGCCTCGNATCATGACCTGAGCCGAAAGCAGAGGCTTTAACCCACTGAGCCACCCAGGCGCCCCAAATAAATTTTTTTTAAAATTGTTCAAATTTAGGACTCTGTTCTGCTGAGAAGATGGTTTACGAAATAGAACTGATGGGTTTTGTGTCTTCTGTTCCCCGCCCTCCAGCATTATAACACCTCCCTCCTGGCTGCCGCCGCCGCAGCAGTGTCAGATGATCAAGACCTCTTACACTCGTCTCGGTTTTTCCCATATACCTCCTCGCAGATGTTTCTCGATCAGTTAAGTGCAGGAGGCAGTACTTCTCTGCCAACCACCAATGGAAGCAGTAGTGGCAGTAATAGCAGCCTCGTGTCCTCCAACAGCCTGCGGGAGAGCCATAGCCACACCGTTGCAAACAGGAGCAGCACAGACACGGCATCCATCTTCGGCATCATACCAGACATTATTTCATTGGACTGATTCCCTTGCCCCTGCTGCTCCCAACCCCCACCCCAGATTAAATGAACTTGGCAGAAAGAAGAGAACTTTGTGCTATGTTTTACCTTATTCTGTTTAGAAAAGTACACAAGCGTGTTTTTTCCTTTTTTTAGGGAAAAAATTAAAAGAAATGTACAGAGAACAAAACTATATTTTCAGTTTTACTTTTGTATATAAATCTAAGACTGCCTGTCTGATAAAACACTTGTAAAAAAACAAAAAAAAAGGAAAGAAAAGAAAAAAAGAAAAAAAAACAGTACCCACAAACCACCTTCAGTTCATTTTTTTTCTGGATTCTGAAGATTTTTTTCCATCATTTGTCCTATGGTTTTGGTTTTATTTTCCTTCAATGACATTATTTTATTTGCAATAACAGAAAAGGAATTGCATGTATGAAGTTTTAAATTGTGGGCTTTTCTTTGTTGTGGGGAGGGGGCTGGGGGGGATAGTTTTCATTTCCATTTTCTAAAAAGGACAGACTTGGATTCTGTTTGTGTGTGTGCATATTTTATCCAGCCTTAAGTTATAAATCTCATCTGTCCCACTGCATTCCCTGTGTATTTTCAGGACCTAGCTCGTGGGGGTGTGTGTTCAGTGTGTGTGTCTGTGTATATTTTTCTGTTGTTACTGTTCCTTCTCCTCCCAAGTTTGCATTCAGTTGATAAATCAGTTGCCTGCTTCTTTCAAAGTGCTTTGAAGGTCTTGAACTCACATATGAGCATCTTTATTGATATCCCAATTGCATGTTCTCCATCACATATTCTCTCTTATTTGCTAGATACCCCCTGAGAATATGTTTTAGAGATTTGGAGTAAAGCTGTCTGGATAAGGAGTAGGCTTGGCAGACCTGTGAATAATACACTTTAGTCTAGTTCTTTCTTCTAAATTTGGATTGCCAGTATTATGTATTTAAACCAAGTCTGTGAACACCTGCCTTTTTGGCCACAGGGTAACAAGTTTTCATGTAAGATCTTCATGCCAAAGTAGGAAGTAAAAATAGCTTAGAAAGCCGTGTTGGGTGTCTTGTGCAGCTGACAGAGGTAAGGTTACATCACCTCGAAAAAGAAAGACAGACAGTCAGTTATCCTAAAAGTAAATTCTCTTTGGAAAATACAGTGCACCACACATGTCAATCTAGAAATCTGCTATCTGATAAACAGTTGAAATGCAAAATAGGCTTGATCCTTGGTCATTTTTACTCTCTGGATCTGAGTGTACTTCTTTTCTTAGCCTAGCTATTTTGTTTTATTTTTTCTTCACCTTGTAAAGAGAAGCATGACATAGGAAGTCGATTTTTTCTTTCTCTCTCTCTCTCTCTCTTTTTTTTAGAATTCATGGATCAATCTGATCTATTTATTAATAATGGAACATGTAAATATAGTGAGAACTGTTTTTCAGGAGATGAGTGTGGGTTGGAGGGAAGGAAGGTGGTTCTACTTGTGTTCCAAAATCCTTATTAGAAAAGGTGTGACGTTCTTCATGGAGCACCTTCATTTCCACACCTGAGGGTGTGGAAAGTATATTCTAGCTGATGGAGAGGCTTAGCTTTTTTAACAGGAAAGATGCAAAGAAGGGGCGTAACAATTACCAGTTTCCCAGGCTGGGTTTTTCTATCACAACTGTTCGGGTTCTCAGAGTTGATAAAGGACCACCTTTGTGTATAAAAGTGTCGTTTCAACCTTGCAGTGGTAACAATGTGACCTGCTTTTTCCAGGTAGAATTCAAGATGGCTGTATCTTCAGTTGTATGATAAAATTAACGGTTCACATGACTGTGTGGCATCTAAAAATAATATCTGTTTTTACAGCATCTCTCTGCCACTAAATTGTTGACTTGAATTTTGAAAAACAAGTTGGTGTTGATATGTATATGTGTGTGTGTATATATGTATTTATAGACAAGTGTGAGTGACACGTGAGTTCTATAGTCTTCCCCTACGCATGTGTATTCCACACATACATGGCTGAGTTATAGTCACTAAACAATTTGCAATAAAAACAAAAGATTCATTGTCAGTGAAAACAGGAATTAGTTTTTTAATGAATCTGCTATTATGGTGAGTAAACTCTTTAAGAACTCTCATAGCTGTATTAACTTAGGCTAATGTTTAATGGTACCATAATTTGTGTCTAAATTCAGATTGGGATAGAAATCACTCAAGTTGTGGGGTGTTGCTTCTTATTTCACACTGTAATAGGAAACATTTCTGTTAATTCAGCTACCTAAAATGAAGAGCTTTCTGTATTCTGTGTTTGTTTTTCTGTCGTCGTTAGTGGTCTCAAAATTCTGATCAATAACTTTGTGTATGATGCTGAATTCTAAACTCTGAACGATCCAGTTGAAAATCCATCCCTCTCCTTTCTTCAGCCCAGTTTTGGGGATGGTGAGCTTCCCTCAGTGTCCTGCATTATACCAACCTAAGGGAAGAACAGGTAATGGGGAGAAAGAAATGTCTGTCTAGTGGCTTTGGTCATGTCTCCACAGGAGAAACGAACCATTCGATTGTTTTTTGATGTTAGTTCATTCCACTCTAAGGAGTGTGTTTCTTTGGAAAGTTGTTGACTTTCCCAAGTGTTGCCTGAGTGGTAGCTGTCGCTCTGTTGGTCTCATGGTTGATACTGGTCAATCAGACTGTCATTATCTGTACTAGTTACTGGTAGAGTCATGCACTGCACTGTTCTCTTCTAAGTTAAAAAAGAAACGCATAGTCCTTCCATCTGTTTTTTCCTTAGCCTCCCCTCACTCCCCCACCCACACCAACATTGACATGCTGTCTGCGGACAAATAGCGATTCTCAGAGTCTTTTGGCAAGTTGCCACCATCCCCTTGCCTTGGTCGTTCATAATAGGTGTGCATATGATTGTGTTTCTGTACAGTACTCTCTGTGTGTGTGGGGGGTGTGTGTATACAGGCACACATCTCTGATAAAATAGCTGTTTGACTTAGCAGGGTTGAAGTGGCTTTTAATTATTTTGTGGGCATTATTGGACACATCTTTTTAAAACAATCTGAACCATAACCATACCACACTTGGTTGACTATTTGAGCATTAAAATTTTTCTTCTGTTAATTTAGATATTACCACATTTCTGTATCATTACTGACTTAAGAAAGAGTACACTTAAGCTTCTCATAAATGTGATTTCTTGGCAGATTTTCCTTAGAGTCAAATGTCTGAAACTGAATGAAAAGATATCCCAATTTTAAACGAACTAATTGTGGAAAGAACATTTTTAAATGATTTCAAGTTTAAATACATAAGACACTTCAAGATCTTCAGGATTTTAAAGCACATTTAAAATTATTTTAGTAAGAATTTTGTTTTATCAATACATGTTGAATTGTTTTTTAATTAAAAAAAAAACAAGAAGCTTAGATTTCAGAAAGAGGGAGGGAGAATAGCTGGTGGTCCCAGAGTGTGCTGCTGTTAATTGTTAATTAACAAAGGGGAAATGTATATAAACAGATATAAAAGTTACCATAGATTCCATGAACTTAAATCTGTGATTCATTGCCTTAAAACTTTCTCTCTTAGAATTTCCATACCGCATGCCAAACCAGTAAAATGGCTTTTAAAAATGTATAGTAGACCAATGTCAGTTTGTATAAAAGTACCAAGTGAAAATATTTATTACATGCATTGGAAAAAAATTGTTTACCTATTGAATGTTACCTGTTTATGTAGAGCTCTTTAGATGTAATAAAAGAAAAGCCTTCAGTTAATTTGTCTTCTGTAAAATATACTGTGGGTATTCAAGGGACGATCCCTATGAGCTAAATGATAATGTTTTGTGCTTCCAAAGCACCTTTCATCCAGAGATTTCAAAGCATGGCAATTAACTAATTCTCTTGCAACATGCTTTGAGGTAAGTAATGCATATACAGCCATCGTTCCCCTTTCTTTCTGAAATATGGCAAGCTTTGTACTGAACCATAGCATCTGTTTAGTTTTAAGTCTGTTTAGTAATCTGCAGTGTGAGTGCTAAGAGCAGTGTGGCCTTTTTTGTAAACAACTCTAGGTGCTAAGTAAACCAACTGGAATTTCAGGAATGAACAAGAAACCTGGACGTGGGGTAATATAAAAAGCCTTTCCTGGGGTAGAGGTTTACATCAGGACGTGTCACAGGATCTTAGAATCCCAGCCACCAAACACCCTTAATTGGGACCACCGAGTCAGCGGAGATAAGCCCTGGGTTCTGAGGATCACTGCACACCACTTAGGTGCTTTGGGCAAGCTGTACTTCAGATTCCTGTTTGGCAAATGAGATTAATGGAATTTGCTTTAAAACCATCCTGGTACCATGCAGTGACAGAGACATTTAAAAAAGCCTTGAGGGAAATTACCCTTATTTATTCTGGCCCAGAACTTCCTTTTCCTGTCCCATCTAACTCCTAGGTATCCACTGTCTTGTCCGTAGTATTCCAGATCAGCTGTGCAGGACTTGCTTTCTAATGTCCATGGTGAGTCAGAAAGAGATGTGAGGGTAAGCCCTTGAACCTTCCCTGAAAGTGAAATACAGCGCTTCTCTATGGGGTGCCTGAGGAGCCTTCAACTTAATGAAGTTTAAGCACCCGTGTGTGCCCCGCCCCCACTTTGGCCTCTAGAAGGGTCCTGGGAGTAGCCCTAGTAATTATGTGTTTCTATTAGCGTATTCTTGAAAGAAGGTCATCCAATAGGCTAAACCTTAGACCGCACAAAACCTGGATGTGCCCCTCTGCACCATGTGAACCTGGGCTCCCCCAGCTAGATGGTCACGACCTCACCTGCTTGGTGTCTGAGCCATTTACTGCCTGCCCCCTGCAGGACCCTTCTACAACTCCTAGGAATTCCTGCTCACCCCCACCGGCAGTTACATTGCTGGGAAAATGAAAGTCTCTCCTTTCCCGAGGACCTTGGTTAGATCTGAAAGCCACAGCATCGTGAGATAATTGGCAGATTATCTGATCTGTGCTGATCTGTCCCCTGCAGTTTCCCTGGTGCTTAGCCCTTAGATTTGTGTTTTGTGTAACGTCCCAAAAGACACTCCTCCCTCTTCATTTCGTTTTCTTTTGCTTGAGCCACTAAGGCGCCATCAAACAAGCCACAGCCCAGAGAGCCCAATTTTGAGACATATAAGGATGAAGATCTCTGTACTTAGAGCTCTGGCCTCCCCCTGCTCAACATGCTGGTTTGGGACTCCAGCCCTTTTTGGGGCTGTGCCTACGATACCAATGGATCCACAAATGTGTGAGCATACAGGCAGCACCAGCCTGGCACCTCCTGGCTACATACCTCACTTAAAACCCCGCTCCGGCTGGAAGAGGTCCCGGCGGGGCTCTTGCTGTCTCTTGGCCATGGCCTGTTTCAGCCCTGATCAATTTGCCCCACTTGAGCGGACCGTCCTAGCACCGTGACCCTCTCGGATAGATAACAGGAGAGCTCGAAATTCCGACGGGAGCTCCTCCAGCTCAGCAAGGCTCTGATGAGCACAGCATGTCACATCTGCTGTCCTGCTGTGTGGGCTGCAAAGTCCCATCGCCCTTCCCGCCGGCTAGCTGATGCAGCTTGTTTCAACGTGACCATGTTCGCTCTATACTCTGGTTATGAATGAATATGCTGAGCCATGTCACTATGTGTCGCACCGGGAATAAGAATGTGTAAAGTGGCCCGGTGGTGCTGCCAGAAATGTTAACCATACTTTTTCATTTGTTTGTTTTAGCTCTTTGCTTGATGCTAGTTCTCCGCTTAGCACTGGCTTTACCTTGGAAGTGTGGAAGATGGTTCCAGCACCCAAAAGCAGAATAGTGTCTTGGTAGACTGCCCTTTTTAGGAGACGCACCGCCTTGGTAACTCAGGATTGCATAGCACTCTACAGTTTGCAACGGCGTTTTCAAGTCATTCTCTCAGACCACCCTCACTCAGTAGGCTCCATGAGGTAAGAAGTCGGAGGCCACCTTGAATTTAGGGATCCGACTGAGGCTTTGAGGGGTGAAATGACTTCCCAGAGTCACATAGCTGGGAAATGGCAGAGTCAGAACTGGAACCCCGGCCCAACTCCAAACCAAAGGCTCTCTCAATGCCTTAAAGGGCTGGACTAATGGCAGTTGTGAAAATCAATACAAATCTTTTATTAAAGACGTCATAATGCTCGCCTGAAACCGTTTCGTGTCACTGCTAAGTCACCCCCTGCTGCAGTCAGCTCATGTCATCATGCTGCTGCATTGACCAGCCCCCCAGGGTGAAAGAACCCTTTTCTTTTTAAAAACTTCGCAGTGTGAGTTTTCAGGCCCAGGGGGAGGCTCTCGCAATTCTCTTCATTCAGTAGTCCCACGCAGGAATGGTGATCTTGTGGATAAATTCATCGTACTTCACTTTGCCATTTGGTTCGATATTTGCTTCCCTGAAAAGATCATCCACTGCAATAAATCACATTAATTTTTCAGTTTGGCTATCGTGTTACATTATAGGACATCGATTTAGTTATTGGGGGTTGGGGCTCCCCAAAGGTCTTTCCTTGTGTCCAATGGACCGTTCCCATAGGCCAGGAATAAACCAGTGAACAGAATGGGACAACCCACCCCTATTCCTGGAAGACCCCTGATTCAGTTTTGAGTGAATCGGGCTTCCTGCAGGAGCCCGGTAGAAGGCAGGGAGGTGTGCTAGTGATTCAATCATTGAAGCCACCTTGTGCTTGCTTGCTTTTTTGTCTTTTTTTTTTTTTAATGAAAATATCTGAGCCCTGTGCCTGTATTTCCTGAAACATTTGATATGGATTTTACCTTCTATAGCCCACTCCCTCAGCCTCCCAGCAGAACAGACCCCCTCAGCAGCTCCATTCTGGGCCACCCTGCCATGGCTCTGGCCTGTCCCCAGCCTGCCTGTCTTCCCTTCCCGCCCCACCGCAAGCGGGGACTTGGTGACAAGTGGTGTCTGCCACCATCACCTCTTTTTTAAAATGTGTGTGTTTAGGGGGTGGGGGTAGTAGAGAGAAAATAAACTCAACTGTGTCTAAAGCTCAAAGTGTACAAAACTGTCATTGTTCTCTGACATTGGTCAAAAAAAAAATCACTTCATTTACTTGTTTCTTCTGGTTCTGGATTCTAGGGACAAAATACTAGCTTGTCCCAGATGTTGGCAAGAAAGGCCATTTCAGCCTCCATTTCTCCACAGTGGCCTCTTGGGGCCAACCTACCTTTGGTTCTTTGGGCCTAGCTGCTCCCCTTGCAAAACCTGTTTCACTGCCCTGTGTCAGCTTCCCTAGTGCTAGACGTCCCTGACACATGATTCTGGGCAGTTGGAAAATCTCCTGTGATTCTCTGCTTAACCATCCATCCTCCTCTAAAATGTAATTACTATGCTCTGTGCCTAAGCTGATGGTAGTTCTGAGTATTTTTAGAATGTTGAGGGGACTGTAATTTATCTTATTTCATGGAGAAGCTTCTACCCATCAGCCATGGGTTCAACCCTTTCCAGTGGACAGGTCCAACGGCAGCGGCAGCTCGAGCATACAGGCCCCTCCTGTCCACAAGGGTAACTTTTTCTGGGTACAGCAGCCTTTCACTCTGAACCCACAGAGACCCCCGGGGGGCTGAAATCAGCCTGTTCCAGGCCTTAGAACGGAGGCCTCCCTGGCAGCCTCTTCCAGCCTTCAGAGGATGCTTCTTAACAAAATTGAAGATGTTCTTTCAGTCACGCAGGGTAAAGGATTCCTACTTCTTATATCATCTTTCCTCCCTGCCACAGCAAGAGGAAGGGAAATGGGTCTTCCTGCTTGTCTGGAACACATTACCAGTTTGCTTGAAATGTTTCTTCCCTGGTTAAACAAGCAAGAGATGGGTGCAAGTCTGGGGGCCATGGTATTGCTTTAGACAGAGATCATTAACTGCAAGAATGAAGGCCTCGGCTGCCCCCCCACCCCTGCCAACACTCCAGCTGGAACAGAAAAGGCTGAGCCGTGTCCTCAGAGCCTGAGCGCGAAGGAGAGGCCGTGCTTCCCCCGTTCACATGAACACAGCCACAGTGAAAGATGAGCTCACGGTCGCTGCCAGCCCGAAAAAGCAGGGAGAGCTCGGTGTGCCGTCCGTAGCGCTATTTTTAAATGCTTAGCGCTGTGCCTTCGTGACGGCAGATAAAATCTAAGTAGACTGCTTTACGAAATGTTAGCTCCTGGAGGGACCTGAGGGATTGTCTATTGTACTGTCGTTTCCCAACCAGGAAACCAAGGAGGGTGAGAGAGGTCAAGAAACGCCTCTGAGGGCCCCCAGAGTGAGCGGGGGGCTGGGCGTCAAATCGAATTCAAGCCGCCGGTTTGTTGTGATTTAACCAAAGGCTAAAGGTTCACCTTTCCTTCCACCCGCATGGGTCCTAGCCCAGTGCTCCCTCCCCGCGAGAGGCAGGCCCAGCAGCCTAACTGGAAATGCCAGCCTCTCTGGTGGTGGCCCCCGGACGACAGCTATGACAGGACTGAGGGGCTAGGCTGGAAGAAGGCCGGCTAACGGCCCAGCATGGGGGGTCACCCCCTACAATGGCCAAAGCGTGTGCCCAGAAGACCCTGTCCCTCTCCCTGCTCCAAGGCAGGAAGAGCCACTGGCCTGCCGTAAGATGTGAGCCAAAGACCACCGCAGACGATCCTTCTAGAAGAGCTCTTCAAACTGGCTGAGTCGTGAGAAGCGGGGCAAAGTAGCATCTCAGTTTGGAAACTCTCGGCATTAGCAACAACTTCAGAAGACAGCTTTGGCAAGGGTTCAAGCCCCAGCTTCAGTATACGGGGGGCACTGGTCCCTCCAAAGGTCATGTGAGCACTAAATGAGGGCCCAAGTAGATCCTAGCTGGCTCTCCCCAGGCCTTCCCTCACCCTGGCATACTTCTCCCGTCACTCTGCAGGTCCCTATGTCTTCCCTCAGGCTCGAGTTCACTGAGCATGACAGCTAGCCGTAGCCATCTGGGGAGAGCATCACATGTGGTGTCTGCACAGTCCTGCTGACCGGGCTTTGCTGTCCTTCCCCCGGCCCCCTACTCCTCCCTCACTGTTGTGAAAGAGGGACTCCAGCCTTTACCTTCCTTGTGGGTGAGCTTCTCCCCCAGTTGCATGAGTTTGGACCGCAGCTCAGACGCCATGATGTAGCCTTTCTTCTCCTTGTCTGTCATCAACATGGCCAAAAGAATTTCTTTCTTGGGGTCCTCTTGTTTTATTTGCGTGTGCATAACGGTCAGGAAAGTGGAGAAATCCAGCTCTCCATCTCTCTCTGGGAAACCCCCAAACACAGCAGAGTGAGCAGGGAGGAAAAGGCTCTTCTTGGAGAAGCTAAATGGCCTCCTACCCAAGCCTTTATGGCCAGCTCTGGGGCCCCCTGCCTCAGGAAGTGCCATGCTGGTGACAGTGTTACCGTGAGGGGGATGCAGCCCCTCCTGTGGAACCCCGCCGTGGATCTGCCTCATTAGTCCTCTCAGGAGCCCTCAGTGCCTGGGATGACCGTTGCCCCATTTTGCCCACTAAGGAGATGGAGGCCCCACAGGGCGGTGGCAGGACCAGGATGGGGCACACTTCCTCTGCTCCCTTCTGGGGGCTCCCCTCCTGCCCTGAACTGGAGAGAAATACTCTATGCATCTGTCCTTCTTGGCAGCCCCTGCAGCACATCCACAAGGACGGACAGGTGCCCCCTCCCGAAGCGTCAAGCCCCATCCCCACCCCCTCTTCGGCCTTCCCCCCCACTGCAGCCAGCCCTAGTCTCCCCAGCCCAGGCCCCTCCTCCAAGCATGCCTGGAGGCCTCAGCCCAGACCCTGGCCAGCTACAACTGCAGGAAATCAGAACTTCCCCTGACCACAACTTCCTGTTTGGAGGAGACAGAAGCCAAAGGAAACCACCACCCCATTCAGAGCTGGAAACGGGGATCTCAGTCTCTGAGCACCCCATCAGCCAGCTCCAGATCTTCAAAGGCACCGTCCCACCACCACCATGGGCTCCCAGTGCTGCTGCAGGTATGCTCAGAGTAACCCTAGCTGATGGTGCTAACCAATCGGAAAGGGGGGAAATGAGGTCCAGGCACTGAGAAGTCACCTCTGGGCTCCAGGTCAAGTGCACTTTCCAGTCCACCTCCTTCCTCTGACCCAGGCTTTCCTTCCTGTGTGTCCAACTACCAATGCAAACATCCTCCCCGGCCTCTGACACCTCTCTGGTTTTTCTCATTTTTTTTTTTAAATAAAACTTGTTTCTGGTTATAAAAGTTCTCATCCTCAAACATACAAGAAACAAAGGGAATGAAAATCATCCCTAATCCCATAACCAGAGAGAATGATTATGGTAGCATCTTGGGTGGATTTTCTTCTACCTCTTTTCTCGGAGTGTTGCATAGTGTTTAGGAGGTCAGTCTTTGAAAGCAGAGTCGGGTCCCAACCCTGATTCCACCACTGGCTTAAGAACTTGGGCAAATTACCTAATGGCTCTGCACTTGATCTTAGCCAAAAGGCCGAGAAGCGATCCTAATGGCTCTGGACCTTGATCCTTACCTGTAAAACAGGAGGATGGTGCCTACTTCACAGAGTTGATTGAGCTATGTGACATGTGACAAATACTCTGTGAAGGGAAACTGTTCTATCCTAACACATGGAATCACCGTTAACACAGTATTTACCGCAGGTTTGTGATAACCTTGATGGAATGCCTAGATCCTCTGGTCCTCTGTGACAGATGGGCATGTCACTGGTTGCTGTGGGATTCCAGGAAGCCTGACTGATACACAGCACACCTGGCCAGATGTCTCCACAGCTTCTGCTGGTGAGTTCTGACTCCCACCTGCCCCCCAAACGTCTAAGGTCTTCAGGTGCCCACCATCTGTACCCACCTGCTAGGCCCCACCCCGAGCCCCCAGCTGCAGGACTTGGAGCCTACCCCCAGCCCAGATGGTGTATGCCCCTCCAGCAGCCAGGTCTGGCCCAGCCCACTCACCGATCCCGTGGGTCTGCAGGTGCCGCCGCACCTCCCCTGGTGTTGGGCTAGCCCCCAGGCACCTCATCACCACCATGAGGTCAGCGGCTTTTATCTTCCCCCGCTGTTCCTTGTCATACAGGGAGAAGCATTCCTTGTACTCTGTGCACAGCCCAGAAGGAAGAGTCAGCTGCATGTAATTGCTCTCCACCTGCATGCCTTTTCTGCCCTCTCTTCCCTTCCCTTCTCTCCCCTTCCTTTCCTCTTCCCCTCCCCCTTCCCCTTGCTGACTCTCCTCTTCCCCTCTTAGAGTTTCCAGATACAGCAAATAAAAATTCAGGGCTGCCAAGTGAAACTGAATTTCAGATAAATAACGAGTGCATTTTTAGTATAAGTATGTCCCACATTTTGCATGGGATATACTTGCACTAAAAAGTTTTTGTTGTTTATCTGAAATCCAAATTTAACTGGGTGGCTGTATTTTTATCTGGCGACCTTATCTCCTCCCCCTCCTGACTTCCCTTCTGCCTCCTCCCTCTCTCTCCCTTCCTGCTTCTCCCTCCACCCTTCCTTCTCTTTTCGGCTCTCCTCTTTTCTCCCCTTCCGTAACTGACTAAAACCAACGGAAAGCAACCCTACCCTCCAGGGCCAGCCTTTGGAGACCAGGAGTCTAAAGCAGGGCATGCAGACTCTAGGGTACCTTTGCAAAGACAGCTTATGTGGGAAACCAGGGAAATAATGCCTCTGGGTTACTGAGAGGAGCAGAAATCCCCCTCTGGGAAGGCCTGGCGGAGGATGGCTGTCCAGTTATCATTACATCTGTGGGCACTGCTGTGTCCACTCTCTAGCCCGCCACCTCCAGGCTGCTGAACCCTCAGGCTGTCCTCTGACACAGCCCTGGTCCTGTTCTTAAATGCTTCAGGGGATCTCCCAGGCTCTGACTGAATCTGGCTGGCTGCTCTCCCCACCCCTTCCTCCCCGGAGGAGATGCAATGGCTGCCAGAGCTAAGGCTCCTCTAGTCCCAATCTCGTGGCAGAGCAGAGCCCAGCTCCCTGCCCTGGGGGCACGGTGAGGCCAGCAGGGAGCTGGGGGAGATGCCTGGGCCCCACCACCCAGATTTCCATACAGGCTGGGGAGGGGCTGCCAGCAGAATTGGTCGAGAGCTACCCCGGTGACTCTCCAACCCCTGAGGCCCACGGCAGAGCCCCATCGGGGCCTCTCAGCACCCAGCTCCCCTGTTCCTCACACCACCTGGCTGGTGCCTTGGAAGCCCGCGCCAGTTGCTCCTCAGCTGCTAATACCAAACCCAACACAGGCTCACACTACTTCCCCCAGGCCCTTGTTTCATCCTGCCATGCCCCTGTGATGCCCGATGCGGTGCCTCTACTGTTCCCCTTGTGTGGAGGGGCTCCTGAAGGCTGGGGCGGCTGAGGGCCTGGGGATGGGGGTTGGTTGGGGGAGGCAGTCTGGTCCCCGAAGCAGCGCTCCACCCAGGCCACTCTGATCCTGGATTCCCAGCAGAGGCCACCAGAGGGCAGAAGGGAGTAGGGGGAGGCTGAAGGAAGGCCCCCAGCTCCTGCCCTAAGGGCCCCTTCTTGTTCCCCAATGAAGGCCTCTCCTTGAGGATTTCAGGGGCGCTGCTAATAAACGACAGCTTCCCTGGTGGGGTTTAGGGACAATTAGCCACCTTTGTGCCTGTGGAGAGGTTGAAGGGGAAAGTCTAGTCCTTTCAGAACTTTCCAGAGCCTGGGTTTGGAGAGGGCCAGAACGCAGACATGACAAGGGGGCAGGAACTGAAGTGGCCCAGGAGAAGCAGCACCAGAGCCCGGCCTAAGATCCCACCTTTGGTTCCTGCAAAACCTAATTCCCTCCAAGAGGGCCCCGTGCCAGTGGGGGTGGTGCCATCACTGATGGAGGGGGGCACCCTGCATGTAGGGCTTAAAACTCCCCCAGCACCCTTCCTGGGGACCTCTCATGGCCACCCACCTTGTCTGCTGAGTTTGCCCCCTGAGACCCAACCTATGACAGTTGTCCCTGCCTGGCGCCCCTGCTGGAAGGGGGGCCTCACACTCCTGGGACCTGGAATTGGCCAGGCTTTACAGACGGGCAATCTTCCTCTCCCACGTGGATTAATAACTGGGACCACGCCCCTGCCAGCAGCAGGGCCAGGGGCAAACGGAGTCCCATCTCCTAACAAACTGTTAGATAAAACAACGTTCTATCTTCCTACATTGGCAAATATACCATCGAAAGACCTGGCAGGCCAGATCTGAACGGGGACTCCAGGGCTGGAACAGGCCAGCAGGCTGTTCTTGCAGCCGCTCTCCAGCCCCCATGACCCCCACACCTCCCTGCTCCCCCCCTTTCTGGCCTTTTCTTCTGACGGCCAGGCCCTTTAACCTCCTATATATGTTACTGCTTTTGTTGTCCCCCTCCTCCCTTGAGTGTGAGTGAGCAAATGGATTTTGTCTGTCTCGTTCGCTGCCATGTCTTAGCGCCTAGACCTGGGCTGGCACAAAGAAAGGACTCGTATTTGGTGAAGGAAAGAATAAATTGGTTAAAAATCCCCCTCAGGTCTTCCCTTCGAGAATGCAAAGGCCCTGGGGCAGGAGAGACGCCTAGGATAACAGTGTGTGCTGGTGCAGGTTTAACAACCAGCTCTGATGATGTATGTACACAAGTTGATTACGACTTTTACAGACATAAAGGACGTGTAGCACACCATTTATAAGTAATGATACAATGTGCACTATTCTTTATAAGTTCCGTTCTAGCCGTCTGACTGGCACGGGTGAGTTTTGCCAACTCTCATGTCCTTTGCCCGCCTACAGTTTGCATTCAACCATGGTTCGCCGGGGGAGGCTGCATGCCAATGAATGTATTGTCATTAAATCTGGTAAGTGAGCTACCATTACACTATTTCTCACCCTTGTACAAATTACATTCATTAAACTGAAACCTCTTTCAAATCTATGGCACTGGTGATTGTGCAATACGGTTATTTGAAAACATTCACTGTATAGATGCAGGGGTTGAAACACTGTTTAATGCTATGTTATTTAATAGTGGCTGATTTTAACAAGCAGCTCAAAATATTCGAACCCCCCAGCTCATGCTAGCTAGAGTGAGTCTGGGTGACACCTGGCCTGAGCCAGGCCCAGCGTCGTGTGTTTGAGACATCCTCTCTGCCCCTTGCTCTCAGTGTCAGTCTCCCTGCTTCACAGAGGAGAATGCTGAGGCTCAGAGGTGACTGGGCCCCCAGTCTGCTGCCTCCAAGACCCCCGCCCTTCTCACTCTGGTGGGCTACCTCTGTGCAGTCTCTCATTCATGAAACATCAGTGGCCACTTTCTTTCTTTCTTTCTCCTTCTTTCTTTCTTTCTTTCTTTCTTTCTTTCTTTCTTTCTGTTTATTTATTTATTTGAGAGAGAGAGCATAAGAGGGGAGAAGGTCAGAGGGAGAAGCAGACTCCCCGAGGAGCCGGGAGCCCGATGCGGGACTCCATCCCAGGACTCCAGGATCATGACCTGAGCTGAAGGCGGTTGCTTAACCAACTGAGCCACCCAGGTGCCCAAGTCGCTGCTTTCTTAATGTCAGATACAGGGATTCGAAGGGAAGCGTCCCTTCTTCCCTTCTGGGACTTCCACAGATCCCAGAAGGGAGGGTCGCTGAGCCTCAGGACTAGGTGTGGGATGGTGGAGGGGGGTTCCTGAGGCTGACGGCTGGACTCCAGCCTCGAGTTACCATTCAGTCTGCCCTTAGACGTGGGCAAGAGAGGCCATTGCCCTGGGCCTTATGTTTTCACAGTCCCTGCTCTGGCTTTCTTCTTGGGGTGAGGATGGCGAGCCATCTAAGATAAAGTACTCGTCTGGAGCCTTAAGCCCCCACCCCCGACCACTCTAGTCCAAACTCCGGGGACCCAGAACTCTGGCATTCCTGCCCAAGAAACTTTAAGCAAACCTCCAGCCCCCATGGGACCCTAGTTGGGCTCTGCCAGGCCCTGGGTTCTGTGTAACCCAACTCTCCCCTCCTGGCCTTCTAGAAACACAACTCCATGCTGTGCTACACTGAGGTCGGCTGGGCGGCGGCGGGCCGGCTAGAGGCCTCGGGCAGTAAGTGCCCCAAACACGGCTTGATGTCAGGGCACAGGGGACTGCAGAGGCCACCTCAGCCCACCCCCATTTCACAGATGGGACCACTGAGGCCCAGAGAGTAGAAGTGCCTGCCGGAGACTGCAGACCAGGGCTCTCAGCCACAGCCGGTTAATGGCCGCAGGCCCCATCTCCCATCCCTCCCAAATCCAGCTGTCCGGTCCTGGAGAAGCACCTAGGGGGCGGCCTCTCCCATCTCCCCACGGTAAGTCCCACTGACAAAGGTAACACCCCCACTTCCACCTCTGAGCCCTACCCCCACCGCCACGGCTAGTGCTGTTCCCCGCAGCAGGCGGCCCCCTGCCCGTGGGTGGGCCCGGCTCTCCCACCAGCCGCCCTCCTTCCCTCCCAGAGAAAAAACGAGCAGAGCAAATTGCCTAATGAGACCCACATTTTGCTGCGAGTTGCTAATTAAAGAGCAAAGCCAACCTACCATTAATTTGGTCCTGGGAAAGGAACTTGGCCTGGATGAGAGAGAGGAAGACAGTCAGGGAGGCGAGCCGGGGAAGGCGCCTCCCGTACCCCCAGCCCCGGAAAGCCAGGCTCCACGACTCACCATCCTGGGGCCCCGGGCTGTCGCCTGTGGGCTCGAGGCTCCCACGACTGCCCGCTCGGTCCCCTTCCTCCTGGCTGCAAGTCCAAAGGCCGCCGAGCGGGGCGGAGGCCCCGGTCATAAATCCGCCGCTGCCATGGAGACCAGGCCCGGCGCCCGCCCCGGGTCAGATTCCAGCTCCCCCAGCGCCCGGGTGCCCCGGTTGTCCGCGCGGCTTCCACTGTGAGTAAATGGGGCTGCAGGGGGCTCCCCCACCACTCTAGCAAGTGGACACACGCCGCGGTTCCTTCCTGGGGGGCCCTCCGCGGACGGGGGCGTCGGTGACACCCAGAAAGGGGGTGCCGCAGGGGAACCTTTCTTGTCTCTCCCCTGGGGCTAGGCTGGGGGCTGACAAGTCCTCCTAGGTGTGGGGCGCTTTGCACTCTTCCAGAGGACCCATTGCACAGCACCCTGTGGGCGGGAAGGAACCCCTGCTACGATGGTACAGCCCGGCAATGGGCGCCCCCACTGCCACGGCCTTAGGATGCCCTCTGGAGAAGGGGCCCAGGCTCCGTGCTCTTCGGCTGGAGTCCAATCCTTGCCTCAGGTCCGTTTGCCGAGTGACCTGGGCGCGTCATTTCACTGTGTTGTGCCTCAGTTTCTGCGCCGGGCCTCATCCCAAGGCTGTCCAGAGAATCAAAGGGCCAGCACACAGTCGGTTCACCCCTTCCTTCCTTCCGGGGACCCTGAGGGTAGGGGTGGGGTGGTGCCTGCACTGGGGTCTCAGGCCCCACGGTGAGCTACCCCGAGGGGCTCACAGGGAGGCCTCTTAGGTGACTTCCCCCAGCCAGAAGGGCTCCTCTTCTTCATTTCCCTCTTCTCTCCCCAGAACCCCAGCAGAAGCTGCTGACTGTCCCCATCTCCTCGCCCCGGAAGTGGGGTGGTTCCCTTAGGGCTGCGCCCTGGGCACAGCCGGGTCTCACCCTTGCTTCCTCCGCAGCGGCTGGCTCCGGCTCCAGGGTGCCACCCGCCTTGTCAGGACTGCCACGGAGGGCTGAACAGGCTGCACCCTGCACAGGGGGTGCCTGGGACCTGGTGAGGGGCTGCCCGTGCCTGCAGGAAGGGGGACCTCTTGCCAATGTGTACAACATGGACAGGGGGCCTGCCCTTGGTCTGTTCTCCCTCCCTCCTCTCCTGACCACCTCCACATGGAAGATTCTCTCTTCCCCCAAATGATGTCTCCTGAGTCACCTCTTCACGTCTGTTTCTAGACCCAGAGAATTTCTGCTGGAGGGTTTGACTCCTCTTCGTCAGGGGATGTAGGAGGCGTGAGAGGAGGGAGCTTCTGCTAACAGCCTTTGGGGAGAAGTGAGGCAGTCAGGTGGGGCCTTGGAGGTGGCCGGGGCGGGGGGGACAGAGCTGAGGCTCGTGGGGAGGCCTGCAGAGGGGCCGGGCTGGAGCGCTCACTCGGAATGACCCTGTGTTTGGGAAGGGGCTCATGGGGGAGACAAGGTCTTTTCTTAGGTCTAGGTCAGTCAGTGCGTGATCTAAAACACCTGCTTGGGGAGGGTTGGCTCCATGAGGGGTGGCTACAAAAGTCCATCGAGCTGTAAACTTCACTGTGTTGTGTGTATGCTACACTCAACTCAGAGTGAAAAATAGAAACCCCCCCTCCAGTATGGCCTGGGGCCTGAGACTTCGTTCACCTGAAGGGCCCCATCACCAGTTTCTGCCGCAGCCATTAGAATGGGACAAGAATTTGTATTTTCTTCCCATCCTGATGCTGCCAGTCAGGAGCACACTTTGAGAACCACTAGCCTCCAGTTAGCTAGATGGAGTGAAGCCAGGTTGCAATTAAGAAGTATGTCTAGGGAAACGTTTCCAACAAACTGCCTAAATAGAGTCGGTCAAGAAGGACAAGAAATCTCCGACTCTACTAATTTGCTGTGATTTATTTCTATTCTAAACATTCACTTTCGTACCTAATTTTTTTACTTTTTTATTTATTTTAGAGAGACGGGGGTGGGATGGAGAGAGCGAGTGAGAACACATGCGCATGCACTGGAGCCGGGAGGAGGGGGAGGGAGAGAATCTAAAGCAGACTCTCAGCTAAGTGCTGAGCCCAACGAGGGGCTCGATTTCACGACCCTGAGCTTGTGACCTGAGCCAAAATCAGGAGTCAGACACTTAACTGAGCCATCCAGGTGCCCCTCATACCTAATTTTTATTCACTTTTTCTTTCTGTTTTCTTAACAGGGACCCCACCCCCCACCCCACGAAGTTGTATAAGCTTCAGGCCCCACACCACCAGGCCTGTGCCTGCTCATAAGGCACCCAGCAAGTCCTGCTGTGGAGAGCAGGCCAGAGACAGGGCTGGAAGAAGCAGTGTCCTCAAGGCAAGGAAGGAATCCAACGAGGTTACGGAGCCGGTGGGGGCGCAGCCCACGAAGATGCGAGCATTGACCATCCCGTCCAGCACGGCCCTTCCTGCGCTGTCGGCTAACAGGAGCCCCAGTGAGTCCCGGGGGTTGTGGTGAGTCTGAGACACCGAGGGAATAAGCGACTTGCCCAAGGCTCAGTGCCAACCTCCAACAGACCCGCCTCCCCACCTCCCCCCAAAGGGCACCCTTCTCTGTTTCAGCCTCTGGAATGGGCCAGCAGCAGAGCTGGGAGGCCTGAGGGGCCATCTCTGAGAGGCAGGCCTGGACAGGCACTCTCCTGGCTCTCCACCCCTCATACGTCCCGGCCTCCTCTGAGGAGAGCTGGGACTGACGGGGAGGAGGCCCTTTTTGCCCCCCACCCCCAGCATCCCACCAGGTGGCACGGAAGACCAATGGGTTGTGGCAGTGCCTGTTCTCAGCCACTGAGAGCCCTCACGCCGGCCACTCTCTCCCCTGCCCCGGGGTCCTCCCTCCTGCCGCCCCAGTTCACACCCAGAGGGAGAAGCAGCCGCCAGCCAGGTTGGGCTCCACACTGGTCTTTATTCACACCTCTCTCTGCCCATGGGACCCGGGGCTGGGGGACCTCTAAGGGGGCTGGTGAGGGGCCCCAACATGAAAGGAGCATCTGAGGCACGGGACTCCCTGAGAACACAGGAGAGGAGGCAGGGCCCAGGCAAGGCAGGAGGCCCCTGAGACCCACAAGCTCATGGAGCCAGCGCTGGCTGGGAAATGAGACTGGAGCCGGCAGCCATGTGGGCAGGCGGGCCCAGGGTGTCCTGCTGGGAATGAAGCTTCCCTTTTCTGGAAGCAGGGCCACGAGCAGAAGGCATGAGATTCAGGCTGAGACAAGGCCTATGGGGGAGAGTCTCCTGATCCCCCTCCCAACATCCCCCAAAGGCCGCTGGCCCCGTCGTGGGGCTCAGGGAACACTGCAAGTGCTTGAGAACGCAGGCTCCAGCTGCAGCTCAGACAGCCTGGTCAGGCTGCCGGGAGGGGGTGCCACAGTTCTGGCGGGGAGCAGGGAGACAGCTTCTGGCAGAGGGAAGCCGCGGGCACAGGAGTGGGCTGGCCTCTGGCTCTCCAGGGTTGGGGCGGCGCGGCACTCTGCGTGACCTGAGTTTGGGCGAGGGTGTGGGTGCACATACCCCTCCTGGGGTAGCAGAGGGCAGTGACAGGAGAGAACGAACCGTCCATCCCAAGGCTGCCCCAACAACCAGCCCACGGACACACTTTGGGTCCTGGTCCCAGCTAGTGCAAATGAGGCCCAGAGGAGGGATGTGCTTTGCTCAACAATACGCTGAAAGTTAACTTAACCTTTGTAATCTGGCCTCCAGGGTCAGGGAAGGTCTGAGGGGTGAGCCGGGTGGCAGGTGACATGTCCAGTCCCCTCATGGCTGCTGCCCCACCCACCAGGCCTACCCAGCCTGGCTACCAGAAGCCACCCCAGGAAGAGACCAGCCCTGAGCAGTGAGGGTGCCTGACTCCAGTCAGGTGCACGAGAAGGCAGGGCCCAGACCTTGGCCTGGACACATGGCCTCAAATTATATCCCAGCCTGAAAGGTCCAAACCAAAGAGAAACTTGATCCAAATAATCGCATATTACGATGAGGCATTCTGCATATAGGTGTGCACGTGCGTGCACACAAACACACTCACACCCCTGTCCACATGCACAATGTGTACCCTAATGTTCTGTTACCAGTTACACACACACACACACACACACACACACACACCCCGTCCATGTGCACGTCTATCCCTACCAGTGTGACGACTGCACACGCATGGCGGACACACACGTAGGCGCCCACACGCACACATGCACGCATCCCCCTGCTCAGACACACTCTCTGGCCCATCGCCTGCCAGGCAGAGCACTGGCAGCTGGTGCCAGGGACTCAGCGTCGGCTGCTGATGTGGAGGGTGTAGAAGGCCCAGGGCTCGGGGACATAGATGACACCCGGGTACTTCTTCCTGAGCACAGGGTCATTCCACAGCCAGGCGACCCACAGTGCCACAAGCAGGAGGGTGAGGGCGAAGGAGTGGAAGAGGAAGAGGCCGTTGCTGTCCAGGAAGAGGCACTTGCGCTTCTGGTGCAGGACGAGGGCCAGCATGGCGAAGAAGGTGAAGATGAAGAGGATGAAGATCTGGCCCTCGGTGACCAGGTACCTGAAGAGGCCCGTGGGGGAGGTGAGGCTGCATGCTTTCTGCCCGGCCTCCCTCCCTGTACCCACACACCGGGCTGTCCCCGATCAGGCGGAGCAGCTCACCTCAGGGGAGGTGCAGGGAAGCATACCACTTGGTGTCACAGCCCATAGGCTGCGTACTGATTTGGCTTGTACAGTGGCTATTTTTAAAAATGTTGAGTTTGTTACCAAAATTTACATAACAGATTAGCATAAAATGTGGACATCTGGTTTCTTTGGTCACATCAGGCCTCTATTCCCACTCGACAACAACTGATTAGAGGAGAAAGCTGTCCCCTCTAGAAAGAGCATGGTTCTGTTTGCCACAGTCCCCACCATTCCCTGCTGCCTTACTGGATGCCTACTTGATGCCTTTCTGTTACCGGCTTGGTTCCTATAGGCGTATGAGTTTGGGAATGCAGCTGCAATTCATAGAGGTTGTCGTTACTGTCTCACTGAGGGCTGGGACAGTCTCAGATGTCCCAGGGTCCTCTGCAGCTCCTAGGGCAGTACCTAGCACATGGTCAGGAATCGAGTCATATTTGTTGGAGGGCTTCTGAGAGGTTGTATGGTCCACACCCCTGCCTCTAGAGAGGAACACGAAGCTGACCCATTCCGCTCAAGGAATGACAGCTCTGCAGCTCAGTGGGCTGGGGGACCTTGGGGACTTTACATGACATCCTGGAGCTTCTGCGTTCTTAGAAAGGGGGCATAAATGGCCCTATCTCTCAAGACGTAAGAGACTGACAGAGCTGTGTACGTCTCTTACTTGGAAAAGCACGTTGTCCAACAAACGGTTGCCTCTGCACTAACATGCTGTCGGGGAGAACTGGGCAGGAAGCCCTCTGCGTGTCGAACCACTTTCCTTCTTGCTGTGGTTGCCACTCATTCTTTTCCATCCCGTCCTCAGGGGCCATACAGATTGGCCCTGGTCGACCCATTCCACTGGGCCGGGGACGGACCCAGGGGCGGACTCTAGGGAACTGGCCCTAGGAGGCAAGCTTCCCATCAGAGAAGGGTCCAGTCCTTCCTATGACACCCACAGATGCTCAGGGGGAGCCTGCCCCAGGGCAGAAGTGACAGAGAAGTAGGGCCTGACTGAGACCTGAGTCCTCTGAAACAGCACATTTCAGAGCTCTGAGAGACACAAAGAAACCAGGCAAGAGACTTACCCCTTATCTGTCCCTGTCACCTTCATAGCGCTTTATAGTTTATGAAGCCTCTTTCCCTCCTTCTAGATCCTCACCATCTCCTGAGAGGGAGACAAGCAGGGACTGTCCCAATGTCACAAAGGAGGAAACTGAGGCCCGCAGGACTCTCTGGGCTTGATATTACAGGTGGGTTCTATTGGGCTTCACGGTGGCACTGGGCTTCCGGGAGGTAGGGCAGAGGAGCCTGAGAATGGAGGGGGCATTCAGGTCTGGCTTCCTGGTGACAGAGAGGCTATCACAAAGCACTGTCACCGTCCCCACTAGACAGACGTGGAAGCAGGAGCCCAGAGAGGGGCTGTGGTCAAGAGCCCATTTTTACCACCTGGCTCCCCGAGTTCCCCCACCCCTCCCCCAGGTCTGAGGTGCACTCACCAATAGTACAGGCCACTGGGCATCACCAGGAGCAGGGCCGCCCCCGGCATCGAGCTCTCAGCTTTGGTGGGAGTGAAACAACCACTGAAGTACATGAAGAGGATGAGGAAGAAGGGGATGTACCTGCAACAGGGAGGCCAGGGCCTCAGAGGCCTGCCCAGCCGCCCTGTCTCCCCTCGGCCGGCCCTCGTCCCCACCTGTCCTTGTGCTGCGCCCTTGCACCATCCCATGCAGGGTGAGTCACGGTTTACCAAACACCTGGGTTAGGCCAGGGCGCTCATCCCTGCTGGGGCTCTTCCCGTGCGGGAAGGGGGGCAGGAAGGAAGCGGGCAGATGAGGCCTGCTCCCTGTACATGTAAATAAGAGGCTCAGAGGCCGCGGTGTCGGGGGGACCCTCCCACCCGGCCCTGGACACCTCACTCTGCGTGGGTATGTGTGTAGGGGGTGCGTCTGTCTCATGCTGGCCCCCCTCACACCTGGAACAGGTGTACCCAGCAGGGCTGAGGAGGGAGAGCCTCCACGTCCAGGTAAAAAAAAGAGAGAACCATACCTGCTGGGGTCCTCCAAGGGGCTCTGTGAAGCCCCCTCACCCGTACCCAACCCACAGCCTCACCCCTTGCCCCCACACAGCATCTCACCCAAAAGTACCAGCCTCTCTCCTCTCCACACAGGCTGCTTCTCCCACACCCCCTTCTCTCAGCTACCCTGTCACCCCCGCCCCACGAGGCCCCCATACCTCCCAGCCCACCCCCTCCTCCCTTCCCAAACTTCCCTGGGAAGGGTCTCTGGCCAAAGGCCTGTCCAAGCCCCTGGACTCACTGCCAAGAGGGCCAACTGTGCCTGTTCTAAGTGGACCCCGGAAACACGAGTGTAGGCCTGGTATGACGGGAGCCAGCCACCTCACTCAGGGGTGAAGCCACAGGGTGCAGGGGTTGCTGGCCCCCCCACTCCCCGAAAACCCTCTCAGTGGCCCCAGCTCTTGGGAGGTGGGGGCCTGGCTCTCCCGCGGCTGCGCACAGCTGGGAGGTTTCCGCCGCCTACGGACTGAAGGGGGGCCCCTCCCGGGAGCTCGAGTGGTGGGGCACACAGCCCCTTCCCCCATCAGGTCCAGCTGGCCCGCCTCGGCTTCGTCCTGACCCGGTGGGGGAGCCCCCTCGGTGCCCAGCCGCACCCCGCCGCGGCGAGAGGGCCGGGACTAGGCCCGCGCCGCGCCCCTCCCCCCAGGCTCCGGCAGGGCCGGGAGGCACAGCCGCTCGCTGCCCTCTAGTGGCCGCCGCGGGAACTGCTGCGCTCGGACGGGGAGGGCGCAGCGGCCCACGCCCAGAGGCTCCTGCCGTGTCCTCCGGCCGGGCCCTGGGGAGACAGGCCGGCTGGCGCTGCCTTCCTGGCTGGGACTGGCCCCGACACTCACCACATGGAGTGGCCCAGGTACTCGTCGTAGTAGTAGAGCAGCTCGAAGGAGTCGATCTGCGGGTGGCAGGCATGGCCGGTGAGAGCGGCAGGGGCGCCAGGGCGGACGCTGGGGCCCACGCAGCCACCCTGGCCCGGCCCGGGCCTCCCCCCAGCAGCCCTCACTCCCCACCCTCGGTCCTGCCCTCTACTGCAGGGGGCCCGGGGGGCAGCCCGTCGAAGGGCCACTTCCTAAAGTGTCACGGGCAGCCTGGTTCGGCGGGTACAGTGCCCTCACCTAGCAGAAAGCCTTTAGCGGGTCGGGCACAGTGACGGCTGGGGGTGATCTCTCTGGCCTCAGGGACAGACTGTGCCCACAAGGCTTTACATGTGGTGGGGGAGGCGGCCTCACCAGCGTCTCTGGCTTGAGATTCTTGATGACCGGATTCTCCCGCACGGACAGGTGGTGCTGATAGCCACTGAAGAGCAAGCGGTGGTTCACCGAGTCGCCCACCAGGTGGATGCTGGCGCCCATGACGAAGGTGATGATGCTGAGGTAGACCATGGAGCGCGGCAGCGTGCGAGGGGATCGCTCCATGAGCTGGGGTCAGAGGGACACCCAAGAGCGTGACTCCGCCTCCACCACAGCAGGAGACACCCCCTGGTCCCTCCCCCGTGCCTGGGCTCGGATGGATGCCACCAGCTGAAGAGTCGCTGCGAAGCTGGGTCCCTGTAGCAGGCTGAGCCAGCCTCCAGAGTCTCCTAGGATCCCCGTGAGGCCAGCAGGAGCTGGGAACCAGCAGCCCCCTTCCTCGGAGAGCACCCCCAGCTTCAGAGGGACGAGCTGATTGCCCAAGTTCGCACACTAGCCCTGTGTGGGCAGTGGCAGCCAGGCCTTCAGCACCGGCGTCCAGACTCCAGGCCTGCCCTCTCCCTGCCCCCAGCTGTGCCCCTGGCTGGCTGGGCTGGCTCAGTGCGGCAGGACGGTCTCATTTCTGAGCCACTGGTCCGTGGTAAACACAAAGAAAATGTCAGGGGAGTGGGGGTAGGGTGGGGAGGATGCTTTGGAAATGAAATTGTTTAACTTAAGACTCCTCTGAATTCTAATTTTATACTCTTCTTTTGGTGATTAAAAACATCTTTCTAGAAACAAAATGATGGGGATGGTAGATGGTGATAGTTGTTTTAAGAGCCCTTATTTGGACATGCAAAGCCAGCAGCCCTGGCTAGCTCTGTGCTCCCAGTGACATCTCCAAGTCCCAGATCCCCAAGCCAGAGTAGAGGTCACCTCCATTGCTGCCACCTGGACTCTACCTGCCTTCCCAACTGGTCCCTGACTTCCCCCAGACAACCAACCCACTCACTCCTTCTGCCTCGGCCTCCCCAAATGTACTGTAGCTTCACAAGCACAACCTTGTCTTCAGGTCCTTTTGCTTGCTTCAGTTCCCCTGGCAAACAAGGCTGAAGCCCCAAACACCCCTCCTTGTGAAGGGCTTCTCCCTCCCTCCTGGCCAGGCCTTTGATGTGTCCCTTGATTACAGCCTTCGCCCCCCAGGCTCAGGCAGGGTAGGCCTGCTTCTAGCTGCTTCCATGACTCCCAGCGCTTGGCCAGAGGAGGAAGGAATGAAGGTGGGAAGGGAGGGCAGGGAGCCCGGGACTTTACCTTGAGCAAGAGGAAGGGCGTGATGATGTTGTAGGCCATGTGGAAGTAGTCCCCCACGCTCGGCTTGTTGAGTGGAAACCATTCGAGAGGGAACACCAGCTGCAGAGCAAAGGGAGGAATGGTGTTCAACCAGGCAGAGCCCCACAAGGCCCTCGGGGATCAGCCCCCACCTCCTCCACCCACACTTAACTCTCTGTTATCTCTGGGGATCCTCTTGGCAGCCCTGGGGTTCCCAGACAGAGAAACTGAGTCCCAAAGAAGGTAAATGGACCTGTCCCCAGGCACACTAGTAGATGCAAACCCAGGGCCTGACTCTGGGCCCCGCTCCCAACGGGTTCTAAATAAATGTCCCTGGGTATTGGTCTGGGAGCTGGAGGCTACTTTGGGACTTAGTGGTGATCCTTGGGAAGTCCTTCTCCTCTACGGGCCTTGGTTTCCCCATCTGCGACATAAGAGATGTGACCCAGGTGGTCTACTTGGGCCCTTAGGGGTCTGACACTTCAGGTCCTATGATGATGAAAAATCTCCTGACCACAAGGCCCCATGCTCTATGCACTGAGCAGATGGGCTGCAGGTGGACTGCTTCCAAATCAGATCAAAAGTATACATTAGGAAACAAAAGGAGAAAATAAGTGAGTTCTACAAAGTAGCTTCAGTTCTTTCTTTCTTACCCTCCCTGAGCTAGGAGGCAGGCCAGGGACAATTCCTTTGCCTGGCAGGCCCTCTCTTATTGGTCTACCCCAGTGAGTCCTGGCCTTGTCGGGGTCAGTGTGAAGACCCCCGTGCAAAGTCAAAACATGTTATGACCCCCCCCAAACTATACTTCTAGGATCTGTTGATTGAGAACACAGGCAATGACTATAAATTTCAATCGAAATTGTAAATGTTTCTTTTAATTCAGAAATGCCACACTAGTTAAAACTAACCCACATGTATAAAACTCCCAGGATAGAGGACTCTGTTCCTCTCTTATCCAGTGTGTATCTCTGTATCTTCACCTATATCAAGGTATATATATATCACATTGGTTGGATATATATCACATCTTCTTTATCCATCCATTTATGGATGGACACTTAGGGTGCTTCCATCATTTGGCTATTGTAAATAAAGCTGCAATGAACATAGTGGGGCATACATCTTTTCAAATTGGGGTTTTTGTTTTCTTTGGGTAAATACCCAGTGGTGGAATTACTGGATTGTATGGTATTTCTATTTTTAATTTTTTTTTTTTTTTTTTTTAGGAAACTCCATACTGTTTTCCACAGTGGCTGCACCAATTTGAATTTCTACCAACAGCACATGAGGGTTCCTTTTTCACCACATCCTTGCTAACACATTACTTGGCCATAAAAAGAATCTTCCCATTTGCAACAATATGGATGGACTAGAGGATATTAAGCTAAGTGAAATAAGTAAGAGAAAGAAAAATGCCATGTGATTTCACTTATATGTGGAATCAAAAAAAAAAAAAAACAAAACCAAAAAACAAATGAACAAACAAACACAGAAACAGAATCATAAATACAGAGAACAAGCTGGTGATTGCCAGAGAAGAAGTTGGGAGATGGGCAAAATAGGTGGAGGGAATTAGGAGACACAAACTTCCAGTTATCAAATAAATAAGTCATGGGGCTGAAAGGTACAGCATAAGAAATATAGTCAATAACACTGTAATGATGCACTATGGTGCCCACACTTAGTGTGGTGAGCATGGCATAATGTATAGAACTGTCATTATGTTGTACACCTAAAACTACTATAACACTGTATGTCAGCTATAGTAAATTTCTTTTAAAAAGGTATATATGATGGCTGAAATACTCTTTGTGATAGCAAAATACCACGAACAGGCTGACTCTTCAACTAACTAGGAAAGCTGAGTACATTATAGCACACCTTTACTATAGCAGGTGAAGTAGCCATTATCAGGAATGACACCTTATAGGTACTGAAATGGAAAGACAGCCATCATATATTCTAAGGTAAAGCTAGCAAGTTGTAGAATAAGGCATAAAGTAAGATCTCATTTCTGTTAGAAAACGAAAAGGAATATATAATATGTTTGCAGGAGCAGAGAAAGGAGTGGGTGCCTGTGCCCTAAACCATCAGGGGTGGGACAGGAAAGGGAGACTCTAACACTTCTGCATACACCCGGGCATTAGCTGACTTGTTAGAACCACTACATACCACTTTTATAACTTGAACAAACTTGGTTTTCGTTATTACAGATTTGGGAATGCCATGCCTACATTTCAAAAGCTCCAGTGTATATACGAGCTTTTCAAATGCCCACTCTCCTAACAAGCCCACTTAGGTTGCTGGGCAGGCTGGAAAAGTGATTCGCCCTGCCAGAGACCACCATGGCCAGCTGTGGCTGCGTCCTAAGGAGTGTGGGTAGGGGACAGCCGTGAACCTGCTCCGAGCCTCATTTCCCCCTCTCCATAGCATCAGTGTGGTGGGCAGCTCCTTTGGCCCCCAATATGTGGGACCTTCATGCTGGAAGGGGGATCAGAGCAGCCAGGCCAACTAGCCTCCTTACAGATGAGTGAACCAAAGCCCAGCAGACAGTGACTTGCCTAAAGTCACCCACAAAGCTGACCAGGTACCCTGACTCCTGGCTCCGTCTCTTTTCTTTCTCCCACACTTAAACAACATGTAAACCTTACAGAGAGTCACAGAAGAAACAGCAACCACCCCAAACCCACAGTGCCGCCAGAATAGCTTTTTTTCCCCCTAAACATTCATTTATTTGAGAGAGAGAGCGTGCACATGCAAGAATGAGCCAGCAGAGGGAGAGACCCTCAAGCAGACTCTGAGCTGAGTGTAGAGCCTGATGTGGGGCTCGATCCCAGGACCCTGAGATCCTGTCCTGAGCCAAAATCAAGTCAGCTGCCTAACGGACTGAGCAACCAGACAGGTGCCCCAGAAGGGCTTTGCGTAACCCCCTTCGAGTCTCTGACCTATGAGTACAAGACGTTGAGACTGTCACCGATCTGCAGTCAGGCGGTACGCACACCACTGCCACACCTCTCCTCTCCTTAAACAACCCAGGCTGCTCTAGGGCACCCATGATTCCTGGGCCATGGCCAGATAACGTCTTCTATACTGGATATGGAAAGCTGATTTACTCAGTCCCTACCGCTGGACACTGAAGTCCCATCCAAGGTAAGCAACATTGCAAGGAACACCTTTGGGTACAGAGGCTATTGTCTTCTTGCTGATTACACAGTCAGGGCAGATTCTGGGAAGGGGTCTTACTGGGTCAGGAGGGATGAATGTCTTAGGGTTCTGGATATATCCATGACAGGAAGGGGTTAGGCTCTGGGGCTGGATGCCTGCATGCTGATGCTGGCTCTTCCACATGCTACTTGGGTGACCCTGAGCCACTGACTTGCCCTCTCTATCCTTGAGCCTTCTATCCCATCTATCCCATCTATAAACTCGAGATTAGTAAGAGGGGTGAGGTGAGGATTCAGTAAGTTTAAACACATAAAGGGCTTAGAACAGAGTGAGCACTCAGTGTACGTTAACCACTATTTCTACTTTCCCATTATTATCATTCCTTCAATAAAAGTGCATTGAGGGGTGCCTGGGTGGCTTAGTCGGTTGAGTGTCTGACTCTTGATTTCAGCTCAGGTCACGATCTCAGGGTCCTCAGTTCGGCTTCCTGTCAGGCTCCACACTCAGCATGGAGTCCACTTAAGATTCTCTCTCCCAAAGGGGAACCCTCCTACACTGTTGGTGGGAAGGCAAGCTGGTGCAGCCACTCTGGAAAACAGTATGGGGGTTCCTGAAAAGTTGAAAATAGAGCTACTCTACAACCCAGCAATTGCACTACTGGGTATTTACCCCAAAGATACAAATGTAGTGATCCGAAGGGGCATGTACACCCAAATGTTTATAGCAGCAATGTCCACAATAGCCAAACTATGGAAAGAGCCTACATGTCCATGAACAGATGAATGGATAAAGAAAATGTGGTATAAATATACAATGGAATATTATGCAGCCATCAAAACCCCAAAATTTTGCCATTTGCTACAATGTGGATGGAAGTATATGTGCTGCCGAAGCGAGCACAACAATGTGGATGGAAGTAGAGGGTATTATGCTAAGTGAAATAAATCAATCAGAGAAAGACAATTATCATATGATCTCACTGATATGAGGAATTTGAGAAATAAGGCAGAGGATCATAGGCGAAAGGAGGGAAAAATGAAACAAGATGAAACCAGAGAGGGAGACAAACCGTAAGATACTCTTAATCTCAGGAAACAAACTGAGGGTTGCTGGAGTGGAGGGGGTGGGAGGGATGGGGTGGATGGGTGATGGACATTGGGGAGGGTATGTGCTATGGTGAGCACTGTGAATTGTGTAAGACTGATGAATCACAGATCTGTACCCCTGAAACAAATAATATGTGTTAATAAAAATTTAAAAAAATAAGAAAAAAAAGATTCTCTCTCTGTCCCTCCCCCCATGTGTGCACATCTGTACTCTCTCTAAAATAAATAAATCTTAAAAAAAATAAAAATGCATCAAGTACTTATGCCAGGCACTGTTCTAGATGCCTAGTTGTCATCTTGACAAACTGCTTTCCAAAAGGGCTTTGCTAATTTGCTTTGTCACTAGCAGGGACAAGGTGTCTGTTCCAGTGTTGGATATAGTTATTGTTATCACACGCACACACAAATTAACAACTTGGTTCATGGTGATATCTCACTCAATGTGTTCACATTCTGTTACCTATTTATCTATCTACCTATGTCCTTATTACAAGCCAGGGGCTTGGAGTGCTCTTCCAGTATTAATCCCTCTGGAGGCCCCACTGTCCCCTGATGCATGGAGTATCCTGGAGGGAAGGGCATGGTGTCACGAGATAGCACTCAGACTTACCTGAGGATCAAAGTCATACATAACATGCAAAATCAGCCTATACTCTTTACCTCCAGAAAGACAATATTATACCAAGGCCATGGGGATGCTCTGCTTTCTTTCCCACGTCACGTTGTATGGTTGGTGATTTGGTTAAACCTGGGTGTGTGGGGGGGGTGGAGTGGGCACAGCATCCCTGTTCAGGGCCACCAGTTCCCCTGTGAGAGTCAGGGCACAATATGACTATGCAGGCCCCCAGGACCCCCACTTGCTGACATAATCACAGAGCTAAAGACATGTAAGCATCCAGGTCTATTCTCGCAGTTTACTTGTCTAAGGTCACTTGGCTAATTCAAGTCACATTGTGTCCTCACTGCTGGGAGGGGCTCTGTCCATGGCTTCACACTCACCATGGCAATGGGGCGGCCAAAGTCCAGAATCCAGTTCTGCAGGGTGAAGTAGAACCAGAGGTCAAGGTGGAAGGGAGCTGTGCCAGCAGCTTCATCAGCCTTGATGGTACTGTGCCTGGGAAGGAACCAGACAACAGGGGTTAACTCTTCTCTCCTCCCATGAGAATCTTCCCCCTGAGATGAGCTCTAGAGAGGTATGGGGATTGGAGGGCAGGAGGATTAATTTCTAGGAAGAGTTTTGCTGGAAATACTGGCTCCGAAGCCAGGGGGAACATGTCCTGGGAATGGATTCCAGCTGCCCTGATGTTAGCTTAGCTCCTCCGTGATTCAGGAAGGAAACTGCCAAACCAGTATTGGGTGTTCTCGCCTATAGAATGACGGAGAAATGAAATGTGTCAAAGGATGCAATGTGGCTGGAAAATGCGAATCATGATGACAGATGACAGCAGTGAACCTTTATTGAACACTTACTACAGTCCAGGCACATGGCATGCATTATGTCATTTAACTCTTAGTCCTCAGAGAAATCCTTAGAGGTTGGAATATTACCCCCATTTTACATAGCCAAATATTTGAGCCTAAATGATTAGGCTCCATAGCTTATAGTTTTAAGTTCTCCGCCATCATCATGTCCACTGTGATTGGGCCCCCAGATGGGCATGTGATCTGAGCTGAACCAATCAGAGCCCTCAAGTGAAATGGGCCTTATAGACCACAGACTGGGATCAACAGGCCCTTTCCCTCAGTTCCTGAACTAGGAGGAAGTAAGAACAGGGCTGCTGGTGTCACTCTTCTCACTAACCCACAGTGCAACGAGCCAGCAGGGGACAAGGTGATGCAAGAGACATGGCAAGAAGTGGAACGCCATCTGACAACACATCCTTGGATGCCCGTCCCTCCTGCAAAGCAGTTAGCCGTCTGCTTTTCGCAGAGGAGCTTCAGTTCAAGGGCCAGTGCACATACCACTTCCTCCAGGAAGGCTTCCCGGATGAAGCTTTTCCCAAAGCTGCACCAGCCCCACTACAGAGGTGCTTCATCTCTAACTCCCAGTCTAGCCATGACATCATGGGCCTGGAGTTTTGCTTTTATCTAGCCCTTCAAGAAGATAAGCGACTTTTAAGGTTCTCTCAACTCACCCACCTCCTCATCAGAGTCCAAATCCTCTTCACAATGTCCCTGATATGTCTCGCATGCCTCCAGTGATGAGCGGCCTGCTACTTCCTAAGATGACTGAGGTGTGAGTTTTATTGTTCTCTCTGTGCCCAGAACAGAGCTGTGTGAGTGGCCCATATTACCCAGAGCTCTCAGCTCAGCCCCTCGTTTATGCTTAGTGATTACTGGCTGATTTAAAACCATCTCAAGGGGCGCCTGGGTGGCTCAGGTGTTAGGCATTTGCCTTTGGCTCAGGTCATGATCCCTGGTCCTGGGATCAATTCCGGCATTGGGCTCCCTGCTCGGTGGGGAGCCTGCTTCTCCCTCTGCTCCTCCCCTTGCTTGTGCTCTTTCTCTCAAATAAATAAATAAAATCTTAAAAAAAAAAAAAAGAAAAAAGTAAAACCATCTCAAATACTAGTTACTCATTCTTTTTACTGGCAGGTATTAGCTTAGAGGCGACATGAAGGTCTTCCTCTTAGTGCTACCGTTGCTTCTGTAATCCTTTTCAGCCAATCGAAGAATGGCTCACAGCAGGCTGGTAGAGCAGCCCAGAGGCAGAGAGGCAAGCTCCTGGGGGAGGGGGAAGGGGGGGGTCTCATCATCCTCTGATGGCAGGCAAGACGGGGGGTGGGGGAGCTTTCTTGGGTCAACTAAGCCTTCTTGTTCCTACTTGGTGCCTCCCCTCCAACCCCACCGCCCCCGACTCACTGAGTACTGAGTGTGCGCTGTGCTCGGAGCTTCACCTACACCATCTCACTGAATGCTTGTGGCAATACCAGGAGGTCGCTCCCCTCTTGTGTGACAGATGATACTGAGGCTCACAGGGGTTGAATGCTTAGACTGCCCACATAGTAAGGCGCTACTGCAACTACTCTTTTTGTCAGCCTGTTTCCCACTCCATGCTTCTTCTAGTAAGAGATGATGCTTCCTTGGGCACAGGGAGGGCCAGTGACCTAAGCCAGCCCAGGGGAACTTTTCCAACGAGAGCTGGTGGAAGGAGTGCCTTCCTTCTGGCGCTGGGGTGCTAAGGATGCAAGTCCAGGGCTGCCTGTGGGCAAGGTACCAGCCTCAAAGGACAGCCAGGCGAGAATGAAGCAAGCCTGCAGAGAAGACCAAGGGAAAGGAAAAGGAAAAACCCGGAGAGTTCCAGGCAGCCCCCAGGTGATGGTTTGTCCATAAGCTAATACCTTCCTTTTTGCTAAGGGTGCTGTAGTTCACACTGGCTTTACGTCACTTGCAACCCAGGAGTCCTGAACAGCATGTATTCAAACCCATATCTATATGAACTATATGCGCTCTAAGTAGTTTCCTCTTCTGTTTCTATTATAATAAACTACATACCATATGAAGAGATCAAGAGAGAGGGCTAAAGCAAGGCCTGGGGCAGTAGGCAAAGTCTGCATGAAGGAAGAGGGCCTGAAAGCGTGGATGGGTGGATTTAAGCACGCAGGAGAGTGGGATTGAAGGTCTGGGGTGGAAGGGAGGAAGGCGCTGCATGGAGTTGAAGGCCTGGGCTTATTAACAGGCAGGAAGAGAAGTGAGGGACTGGCTGGGCTTCAGGCTGAGCAGATAGTCAGAAACTCACGGTCAGGACTCCTCTGAGATGGGTCTGAGATGAGGGACTGGCTTAGAGGGCCCACCTGCCCTTCCCCTTAGTGACTGTCAATCAAGGCCTCAAAAAGCAGATGGTGAGAACCTCCAGGCCTGAAGAACTTGGTGGGAGAAAGAGGGTAACAACCCTCAGTGTCTTATTCTGGAAACCTCCAAACTGGACAAGGAGTAGGATGTTTGCTATAGAGGAGAAAAGTATTTTGACAGCCTGGGGAAGCTCTTAGGTATGGGCCTCTGAAAGCTGTGGATACCTAGCATATAGTAGGGGCTCAGTAATTATTTCCTCCTCTACCCAAGGGAGCACCTCAGTTAATGGTTTCCCTGTCAGTAGTCCAGCCTGGCTTAGCAAGGCAGGAAAAAAAAAAAAGGGCAGATACAGGCCACTCAACTTGGAAATCAAGACTGGTTAACATCTGACTGGTTTTCTTCTGTTGGGGCTATGACCACAAGAGGGAGATTATGGAGGGTGAAGGCATCCTCTCTTCTAGTCCTTGTCCTGGGGATGAGCAACCTCAAGCCTGTCCCAAGTTCCTGACTCCACAGACTTTACACAGTGAGCCCCCAGCCTGTGCCAGCTCTAGATCTCAGTCATCAGAAACTGCAGCTGAGAATATCAGTGAATGGCAGGTAACCCAAGACAAGGATGGCCTTTTCTCTCCTCCACAGCTTTACAAGTCTACCATATGGGGGGAACTGATACCATGACAGGTGGGGAATACATAATATACACCTGAAATATTTAAAGCAGTCAGCATCTGCAGGATTGCCTGGCAGAAAAGGAAGGACTCAGCCACAGTGGAGTCAAACAGGGACCCATAAATGGGAAGTATAGAGGGATTAATTTTGGTTCTGTATAAAGAATGGCAAAATACCTGACACAATGGAAAGCTTGAACAAAAAATGAGAAAATGAAGGCAAATAATAAGAGGGAAAAAGAAAGGCAATTAGAAGCCCCAGGAAAACCAAAAACAATATAAGAGAGCATACGGTAGGGCGCCTGGGTGGCTCAGTGGGTTAAAGCCTCTGCTTTCGGCTCAGGTCATGATCTCAGGGTCCTGGGATCGAGGCCCGCATTGGGCTCCCTGCTCAGCGGGGAGCCTGCTTCCCCCCCCCTCTCTCTGCCTGCCTCTCTGCCTCTTTGTGATCTCTCTCCCTCTGTGAAATAAATAAATAAAATCTTTAAAAAAAAAAAAGAGAGAGAGAGCATACGGTACTACTGTTAAACATTCCTTGGCTTTGTAGGGAATGTTTACATGGCTTAACTAAAAAAATATTGTATACTGATTTTCAAAGTTTAGAATCCACGCACACACAAAACATGAAAGACAACTATGCCTAAAAACAGCAAGTAAATACCATTAACCTTGAGAACATGAAAGCAGAACTAAGGAGTACAGGAGTTGGAGAAAAGGGTAGGGAAAGCCAAATGTTAGGGTTGGGGACTATTATTGTCCTTTGAAAAAGGAATCAAGAGATACTGCCCATAGTTCCCAAAAAAGGAAATAATGGTGTATGCATGTTTCCTAAGGCTACAAAGGTTAACAGAAAAACTAAGAATAGTTTAAAAATGGAGAATAGATGAAAAGAACCATCTTGTGAAGATGAGGGAGGTATAAGTGAGCCAAATCTAACAGGAAATCAGCAAATATTATCTTAGAAAGTACAAATGATAAATCAAGGGGCACCTAGGTGGCTCAGTCAGTTAAGTGTCTGCCTTCGGCTGAGGTCATGATCCCAGGGTCCTGGGATCAAGCCCCGTATCAGGCTCCCCAATGACCAGGGAGCCTGCTTCTCCCTCTCCAACTGCTGCTCCTTCTCCATGTGCTGTCAAATAAATAAATAAAAAAAACCTTTTTACAAAATGATAAATCAAGAAGTGGCTGTTGAGCATAGCTTTTAAGAATACGGACTTTGGAGACCACCTGGGTTCACATCCTAGCTTTGCCACCAACCAGATCTTGAGCAAGTTCCTTAACCTCTCTTGGGCCTCAATGTTCTCATCTATAAATTGAGTGATACCAGTAGATCCTATCTCAAGAGTTGTGGTTGAATTATTAAGTGCAAAACTTTAGAGTAGGCTCTGGTTCATGGAAAGCGTTACACAGTATTTGCTGATATTATTTTAAAATATGAATTTAATTCTAATAGAAACAGCTAAGAGAAGCTACTGTGGTTGTCTCTGGAGCCAGGGAAAGGTGGAACAGAGAACCACTGCTTTTTACTCTAAGCCCTTCTGTGCTATTTAACAACAGGCATGTATTACTTTGATAGCAATACAAAAACAATCAACGGAGCAGGCAGAAGCTGGAATGGGCTACCTTGAAAGATAGTGAACACTGTGTCATTAGAGGTGTGTAAGCAAAGCATGGATGCAGCAGAGGAAATCCAAGCATCTTAGGAACTGGATAGGTTGATTCTGCCTACTGTCTTAAGCAACAATGATACTGAAAATGGTCCTAGAGGAACCCTACAAGGGTGGCAGGGGTACCCAGGAAGTGAGTCAGTCCTGTGCCATCCCCAGGGAGCACCCGGTAGTGAGCTCCTACAGGAGTAAAGAGGCACACTGCCCCTCAGCAGCCCAAGTGGAATAGTACAGAAGCCCTGAGTTTAGACCCTGGTTCTTGCCAGCAAATGATGTAACCTCTCTGGGCCTCATATACAAAATGTTTTTGCACATATACAAAATATGTATATGTTTCCACTTACACAAAATAGAAAAAGATCGAGTCAGATACTGCATACAGAAGCCCCACAAATGAGATAAAGTCGGGTCATACCCAATACCCACAGATTGCTCTAAATGGGCCGCCACCGTTCAGGGCAGTCAAAGACCCCCAGCTTGAAGAGGATCCAGAACAGAGATGGCCCTCAGTAGCAGGAGAAAGAGCTATCCCCACAGCCAAGTCTCTCAGACTTCTCACCTCATCCCAAATCATACCACAAACTTCCTAAAATTGACTCGGAGCACACTAGTGCTCAAAAGCATTCCATGGCTCCCCTGTGCTTATCAGAAAAAGGCTGCGTTTTTAATCTGCCATTTAGGGCAGGAACTAGGGTGAGGCAAGTGAGGCACATAGGGCCCAGCATTTAAGTAGGCACATGGGTGCCTGAGAGTGAGCACCTTAAATTTCCTTAAAATTTGCAGTCTAGGCCTTCACTATAGTCCCAGCCCTGCTGCCAGGAAAGGCCCTTCCCGGTCAATCCACATCCTCTTGCCGCCTGTACACTAGAAAGCTCCAGTACCACTGATCAGTTGACTCTCCCCAAGCTTTCCACCACCTCCTCCTCCAACTGAAACGGCCTTTCCTCCCTGAGACACCTACTGAATACTCTGAGGCTCAGTTCTAGTGCCACTTCCTCCACGAAGCTCTCCAAGACGACCTCTTAGCCCCTTCTGGCTTCACCTTACCCACCCCTTTAGTGCCTACCACAGCACTGGGCACACCGAAGATGCTATCTGGCCTGTACAATAGCATGAAGGCAGAATGGAGCGAGAGACTAAAAGGTGGTTTCCATGCTTCTTCTTCTGCCCCTCTTGGTCTCAACTACATAAACCAGTAACTTCTCCTTAGTGAGAAAAGGGAACGGCCAAAAAAGTGAGAAAAGCCCTTGGAGCTTCCACACACTTCGCTGTCTCCTGAACTTCCATTCTCACATTCTTGGGGTGAGGAGTGAGCCTCCCGGTTGACACCAGCATCCAAGTCCGATTCTGCTTGAAAGGACCCCGAGAACTTGGAGGTGGCTCCCGGGGCGTGCGAGTGCGTGGCGGGCAGTGTGTGCCAGGGTCCTGGGGCCCGCCGCCCCCACCCCGAGTTTCTTGGACCCCTAGACTGGTCTCGCCCGAGGCGCAACTGTTCTCGGGCCGGCCCGGGAGGCGGGGGGCTGCCGAGTCTGCCTGGCCCCAGGGCGCCCCCAAGAAGAAAAAGGGCTGTGCAGACGCGGCCCAGGCGCCAGGGCGCGGCGACGGCAGCGCAGGGGAGACGGACTCCGCAGCAGACCCCGGCCCGCCCCG
>LNAC01000018.1:2387666-2415407 GCA_002007465.1 Ailurus styani | reverse complement strand
CGGGGCCGGCGCGCGTGGGGAGGAAGGGGAGGGACGCGGGGAGGGACGCGGGGAGGGACGCGGGGAGGGACGCGGGGAGGGACGCGGGGAGGGGCTGACGGAGCCGGGGAGGCGGGGCGAGCCTGGCCAGGGGATGGGGGCACGCGCGACGCGTGTGGCCCTGTGGGGGCTGGGCGTTGCTGGGGTCGCTGGCGACGTCCGGGGGGGAAGCTTGGCCTAGGCTGGCTGAGGCCCGGATGCTGATGTTCGGTGGGGGGAGCGTAGGGACCTGGGTTAAGACTCACCCGATCCAGATGGTCCTGGGGAGGAGACCGAGGCTGGATTTCCCTTGTCCTTGGGGACGGGGACGGGGGTAATTATGTCCTCCCACACGGCGCCACGCGCTTTCCTTTTTCAGATGGAGGATGTCGTTTACTAAAATGTCACTTCTGTGGCCCTTGACGCTAGGAATTAAATAATGGGCGGGATGGGAAGGTAGGACGCAGAGGAGCAGCGAATTCTTTCCAAGTTGGGGTGGTGTGGAGTGGATTGATGCAGATTCTAATTCTGAATTTGTCACTCTCTTGGATTTTGTGGCTTTGGAAAAGTCACTTGCTCTGTCTCCCTCCGAAACATGTATTAACTCCCTGCTGTGAGCAGTGCACTGTGCAGACAGGAATGGACAAACCCAGCTCTAGTAAGGCCTACATTTGGTGGTGGGAAGGGGGCATTGGTAAAGGGTGTGGTGGGAAGAGTACTGAGTGCTGTGTGAGTATAGACTTGGAGGAAGTGGGGTCAGACCAGGCTTCTGGAGGATGGACATCCTAGTTGTGACTTTGGACTTCTGAGCTGACAATGAAGTCTGAGCAGGAGTGGAGGGAACACAGGGAGTGGGGCAAAGTGTTCCAGGCAGAGGGAACAGCCAGCCAGGAGGCTCAGCATACAGAGAGAAGCTGGTGTTTGGAGGACAGAAAATTCCAGCAAGAGCAGCAGAGTGCAGAAGGAAGGGCAACAGGAGGTGGCCTGGGGAAGGGTGCAGATGAAGAGGGCCTTTATCCTGGGAACAACAGGAAGCAGTTCAAGAGTTTGGGGGCAGGGAAGTGGCACCATCATATTTGCATTTCAGCGTGGGGTGGATGAGAAAAGGCAGGACCGGACACCACCAGGTGGAGCACGTGACATGCATTTGTTCTAGTGAGGGTCCTGCAACTGCTGGCGGCCACCGCGGCAAGGAGAGAGTTGATGACCTTAGTTGTATGGAGGGTACCCTGGTGGTGCATCAGGTGTCAGGGGTGAGGAGAGAAGTACAGGCTCTGGCAAGTTTTACAGCTGGGTGGATGGTGGAGGCACCCTCTGGGAAGTGGGTAAGAGCAAGTTTAGGGTAAATGAGAATTCTTCCTTGGACATATGCTTGAGGTGGGTCAGGAAGGCTGTTGGGCCCGTGGATCTGAATCTTAGGTCAGACCTGGGAGAAGAGCAGACTGACTCGTGAATCAGGGGAATATCGATGTTAATCTGAACCTAAGAGGCTGCTTGGGGAGACCGTGTCCCTGTGAGAAGAAAGAACAAAGGGCAAAGCCTGAGAACAATCAGCAAGCAGACAGCCTAGGTTTCAGTCCTGGTACTGGTCCTAACTAGCTATGACACTCAGGTAACTTGCTCAACACCTCCCAGCCTCAGTTTCCTCATCTGTGACAAGGAGAAGCTTGTTGTACTACTGCATTGGGGCTGTGATGATTTCATGACGTCATGCAGATTGGAGCCCTTGGCACAGAGCCTGGTGCTGGTGGGTTTGTTCTTTACCGTAGTCTGACCCTGGACCTTATGTTTCCTGAGTGAGATGATGGGTTTGAGCCAATTTCTATTCCATTTTCTTGCCTGTGCTTTCCTTTGGGAGACTTTTACTGAGTTTTATTCCTTCTCATTTTGATCAGAGCCCATGTCCTATCTTGGCTGTGACTGGGGCCTGCCTTGGGGTCATTTTCCATCAGCTACCCCCGCCCTGGGCTCCAGCAGCCCACAGGCCACACACTCCGGTGCCCAGCCCAGCCTCACTAAAGGGTATGTTGGCTTTATAGCTTTTTTTCTCTCATTTGCTCCGATGTCCCTATTTTGCAGCAGAGAAAGCCAGTATCCTGAGCTGAAATAGTATCCCCAAGGTCAGCCAACAACAATGCTCAGGTTGGATCCCAGGTTTGATTTGGGAGAGTCTGATCGTCCTGCTACAGATTGCTCTATGTATATGCCAGAGAAGAAGGATTGAGGTGTCCGGCTATGACCCCAATCTCTTATTGTCTGCTGGCTTTGCAAGCCTGCTGGGCTTCAAAGGAAGGGGCATGAAGTGCCTATGATGTAATATCAAATTAATAACACCAGGGTTGGGCTTCCAGCCATTAGAGGATGAGGCTGTGTGGAGGAAGCTTCTCTGGCCCATTTAATCCTCCAATCCCTTAAATACTAACAAATCTACCTCCCATCTGGAGCTGGCAGCTGCCTCCTGAGTGGAAGGGAGCCCAGGTTAGCAGCAGGGGCCAGGCCTGCCTGAATGAACATGATGAATACCACTGACCACCCCCCCCCCCAACCTGGCGGGATTATCAGTCCCTCTCTTTCCTGCCCCATCAGGGCTCTTGAAGAACATCATCTTCGGGCACCTGGGTGGCTCAGTGGGTTAAGGCCTCTGACTGCACCTCAGGTCGTGATCTCAGGGTCCTGGAATTGAGGCCTGCATCGGGCTCCCTGCTGAGCAGGGATCCTGCTTCCTTCTCTCTCTACCCGCCTCTCTGCCTACTTGTGATCTCTCTCTCTCTCTCTCTGTCAAATAAATAAATAAAATATTTTTAAAAAAAGAACATCATTTTCATGTGCTCTCAAATTGCAGGACATTTGGGGGGCGAGGGCAGAGAAAAGTTGGCACCAACCCTTGGGCACTGAGGAGTACACATTTCCAGGGATCTTGCTTGCAATTCTCTGGGGACATGGTTCCTGCACACAAGAGGGGTGAACGGTCTTAGCCCTCTGAGCCGCCGTTCCACTGAACCATATCAAGGCACTTTGCAGCTGGGAAGTTCCTTCAACTTTTATGTAGCAGGTGTTCTCACTCTTTTCAACCATAGCCGTACCAGATACTTTCTGATGAGCCACCTAAGACCCCCTCAGCCACACCTGTCTTCCAGGTGCTTGCCACCTGTTTCATTCCAGCATAAGCCAACTTGCACTCGTGCCCACCTCTGAACTTCTGGCCTCAAGTGCAGGAGTGTCGGACACTCCGTGGGGTAGACCTTTGACCAACGAGAGATAGGGAGTGGCAGAGAAATCTTTGCTTCTTCTTTCTGGATGAACTGTCCTAAGCTTCACAGAGCCTCTCTTATTTTTATTTTATTTTATTTTATTTTATTTTAAATTCAATTCATTAACATATACTGTGTTAGTTTCAGAGGTAGAGTTCAGTGATTCATCAGTTACATAGAACACCCAGTGCTCATTCCATCATGTGTCCGCCTCAATGCCCATCACCCAGCTACTCCGTCCCCCCACCCTCCCCTCCAGCAACCCTCGGTTTGTTTCCTATGATTGAGAGTCTCTTATGGTTTGCTTCCTTCTTTCACAGAGCCTCCTTAGAGAAGGTCGCATAGGATCTAGCATCCTTGATGCTTATGGTGGCCACCTCAGCAAAGCTCTCTGTCCTCATCTGTTCCTCGTCTGTCTCACCCCCTTTCCTCACTGCAGCTTCCCAGGCACTGCACTCCCTCACCAAGTGGCAGCATACATGCTCAGCCCCCAGCTCTGCTTCTAGGGAACCTGGGCTAAGGCAGCATTTGGCAAGGATGCTCAGAGTAGAAAGCGGATACAAGTGGGGCCACTCTGAGTGAAGAGAAATGGGGCCCCAGGGGGCCATCCCTTTTCCCTGGATACGGTTTCCAAGGTGATGACCCAGGCACCTTGACTGGGGCTCCCTGGCAAGCCTTTGATCTCATCTATTTCTGTCACTCAGCAGCCAAAGTAACTGAAATTTAAAGTCACACAGCAAGTTAGAAGAGAGGCCAGACCAGATTCCGGTCTCCTCACTCTGAAGTCGGCCCTCTTTCTTTCAAGTCCATTTAAGAACTTCTGAAAATGTTTCTTTTTCCCAAACATCTCCCCACACCGGCTGCCTGGGAGACTTTAAAGGCCCTGTTAAGCTGCAGCCACCGCCTGGGAGGTATGACACACAGTCATAGGGGCAGACAAAGAGGAACTGGGACAGGGAAGAAAGGTAGTCACGAAACACCTGGTCCAGGGACCTCTGCGGGCAGGAACCAGGGATGAGGTGTGTTTGGAAGGCTGCACAAGGACAGGCCCCAGAGAAGAGTGGGGGACAGGCCTGGGGGGAAGTGGAGGGGCCACAGAAGGAGCTGGAGACTGGCCTCCCCTGTCCCCTGGTATCACCTGGGGGACACCCTTGTCCAGGCTGAAGTTGCCCTCTAGGAAGCTGGGAGGGTGACCAGAAGTCACACCGAGGGGAAGGAGACAGAAAGAGGTGTTTGCCTCAAGTTGCCTTCATGAAGATTCTTGGGGCTGAGGCTGCCAGAAACAACTGGGGACAGGTTGATGACAAAGGGGGATTGTATACTATAAGGATACAGGGACATCTTAAGAAATCTGAGCACAAGGATGCATCTGGGTCTTGGAGAAGAGATGAGACCCAGGGCCTGGGTTTGGAGAAGCCAGAAAGTCACTTTCCTCCAACTCCCGTTTCTGTTCCATCTTTCTGTCTCCCTGAAGCCTGGCTTTCCCTGCATCCTAGGGAGCATGACAGCAAATGGCCTCAGCCAGCCGCTTCCAAGTTCACGGTGATAAGCAGAATGAGCCCAGACTCTTCTGGGCACAATTCTAAATCTTCAGGTAGGGGTGCTGGTTGACCTGGCTTGAGGTAGGAGGTCACCCTGGGCTGATCAGTGAGGCCAGGTGGAACATAACAAGGACTGCTCCCTCTCTGACCTGACAGGCAGGGAAGAAGAAGGGGACAGTTCACTACCTTTGGCTTGCACCCTTGAACAAAAGCCCCGAGCCAGGAGATTCTGTGCTCTTTCCCTACTCCTTAACAAAAGAGCTTGATCTCATCTATGTGTGGCTATAAATCCAAACCTTGTCCAGAAGCCTGCCTCCCCCAGTGCAGCCTAGAGGCCAACTGGGCTCAGCCAGCCCCCGCACCCCCCATCTGTTGCTGAGAGCTGGAAGAAGCTGAGAGGGCTCCAGAGCCTGCCACAGTCCTGATGTCATATCCTTAGTGCTGAAATGAACACTAGTGAAGTTTACTTCGGTTTGATTTTAGACTCTTTTTTTTAGGCAGGTCAATGGGCCTCAAAAGAATTCCCAGGGCCCTTGTTCTGAGCCTGTGGTGGAAAAGGCTGTTGGAGGCTTTTAGAACCAGAACTTATGTGGGGTTTTCTGCTTCAGGAGTCCATAGTTTCAAAGCCCAGAAAGGAATTCAGGGTCCTTTTCTTTCAGTCCTAACTAACATTTATTGTTGTCCATTATTGCCCTGGTTTCAGGGCTTTTGAAGATTTTTTATTTTTATTTTTTAAGATTTTATTTATTTATTTGAGAGAGAGAAGGAGCAGGAGGTGGGAGTGGGAGGGGGAGGGGAGGGGCAGAGGCAGATTCCCTGCTGAGTAGGCTGGATCCCAGGACCCTGACTCCCTGACCTGGGCCACCCAGGTGCCCCAAAGGCTTTATGTATAGGATTTCATTTAATCCTCACAACCACCCTAATGGGTAGGAATAACTTTTCCCTCACTGACAGATGAGGAAACTCAGGCACAGAGAAGCCAAGTCACCTGGCCAAGACCACACAGCCTGGCAGTTGTGTAGTCCTTCCTCTGGGGCCCGTGCAGTTCAGAATCCCCCACACGAACTGCTGGGATGGGCCGGCCATACAGGCCTGAGGGAGTCTATCCCATGGCCACAGACAGCAATGAATAATACCTGCTTCTAAAAACGGTTTAAGAATTGTTATCCTGAACTCTGTGTTGAAGGACTTTGAAATTTAACCACCTATGGGAGTGTTACAGAGACCCAGACCTGTTAGTCTTCAGAAAACCTTAGCTTCTTAAAGTATTCTCAGAGGCCCGATCCTTTAAAAGAAGGAGAGCCCTTCATCGGGCGGACAGCTTGTTGCCAAAAGTGAGGGCTTTGAAGAGAGAAGCCTTAGGCCTTAGAGAAGCCTTAGAGAAGCCTTATGGCCCTTTCTGGGTTGATTCAAGGCTGTGTGATCCTGAACAGCTACCCAAGCTCTCTGAATCTTGGTTTCTTCACCTACAAAATGGGGGCAATCATAACAGGCACCTGCCATTATTGGGAGGCTCCATGAAGGTGGTAAAAGATTGGGAACTTGTGATAATCATCCTGGTGGCAAGAACTATGTTTCCTGGGTGGGAAGCTCTGGAAAGGTGATGCTTAATCCGCAGGAGGTGCTGAGTATAAGATCAGCGGGTGCCTCCATGGCTCGGTTGGTGAAGCGTCTGATGTGATTTCAGCTCAGGTCATGATCTCAGCATTCTGAGATCAAGGCCCGTATCGAGCTCCTCACTTAGCAGGGAGTCTGTGTGAGGATTCTCTCTCTCCCTCAGCCCCATCCTCTGGGGGTCATCTGAAGGACTTTGGGGTACCCTTGAGCCCCACCACGTGGTTCCACATCATAGGAATGACCTGAATCCCTTTCTGGGCTTTAAACCTGTGGACTCCTGAAGCAGAAAGCACCACATAAGCTCGGTTCTAGAAGCTTGAAGCAGCCTTTGCTGCCACGGGCTCAGAACGAGGTCCTAGGGAATTCTTTGTAGGCCCACTGACCTGCTTGAAAAATGAGTCTGAGATCTAACTCAAGTAAGCTTTGCCAGTCTCAGGTTTTACTGAGAGAGAAACAGGATAGCTGCAAGTTACATGATTTTTTTTTAAAAAGTCAGCTTCATTGAGGTACAATTGACACACAATGAAATTCTTTAATTCGAAGCACAATTCAATGAGATTTGAGAAGTGTATATTTTCACGCAACCTCCACCACAGTCGTGTTACAGAATAATTATATCACCTCAGAAAATTCCCTTGTGTCCCTTTTAGTCATTCCCTCCCACTACCCCCAACCCCTGACAACCGCTGACCTTCTTTACACCATTATAGTTTTGCCTGTTCTCAAATTCCATATAAATACAAATCATCTAGCTTTTTCCATCTGGATTCTTTCACTCAGTATGACACTTCTGAGAGTCATTCATGTTGTTGTATATATCAAGAGTTCAGTTCTTTTTATTACAAAGCAGAGTTCTCCTGCCCGGATAGACCCATTTGTAATTCCTGCTCCGGTTGAAGGACATCTGAGCTGTCTCCAGTTTGGGGCTATTATGATAAATCTGCTAGAACATTCACATACCAGTCTTTGTGTGGACAAATGTTCATTTCTCTTCGATAAGTATCTCTTGGGTAAATGGGATTGCTGGGTCATACAGTGAGTGTATATTTCACCTTATTAGAAACTGCGAAGTGTTTTTGGAAGTAGCTGCACTCTGCCTGGCAGTAGAATCAGAAAGATTACCTTCTGGACTGTAGCAGAGGTGACCATCACTTATCCTGATGATGGATCAAGTTTGTGTTCATCCCCGATAGCCAGGAGGTTCCTCATCCCTGCAGTGTGAGAGGGAAGCTCTAAACTGGGTCACTGACCCCCACCCTCATGCCCTCCCTCTACCCTTCCATGATCTTCCTTTGCTGGGCGCTGGCCTGAGTGCCAAGCAGAGAAGCAGGTCAAGGCAGTTTATACATAATGTATGGATTGTCTAGGAATTAAGTTTCCACCCAAAGCAAAAAGCCCTAGTTGCCTGGCTTTCAATTAACTATTCATTTGTTTGGCTACAGGATCCCCCATTGAACAATGGGCGAGTCATAATTCTAAATGGACCCAGCAGACAAAGCTGGATCCCTTTTCCTAGCTAGACAATTAACCAGAACCAGTTCTCAGTTACAGTCAATAAACATTTGTTGAGCCGCACCAGGATAGAGTGCAGGGAATCCATGTTTCTTGCAACCTTACTGTCCTTGCCCAAGCACTCTGCAGATATTGTCATTGTTCCTGGACAGATGATTAAATGGAAATTTGGAGAAGGGAATTAATCTGCCTGAGGCTTCCTGGCAGAAGTCAGAGTGGACTCCTAGGTCTTTCTGCTATGCCATTTCTTTCCTGGGGGCCCTGAAAGGTAGGTAGGGGCTGGGAGTGTGGGCAAGACTGACATGCATGAAACAAGACAATCCAGTTTTTCAGCTGGGGCATTCCTGAAAAAACCGACCATTGCATAAAACTGTTTTCCCCGTAAGAGCATCGTTTGAGTAGGGAGCTTGTTCCTGGTTAAGGTCTTGACTAAAAGAAGGGACAAAAATCTCATATAAGCAAAGTTATTACAAGTAGAAACTCTTACAATAACTTATTAGTGGAACTATGCTCAGTCTTTGTGAAATAAGTATAAAGACAGATACACCAGCCATATGCTAACTAAAAGAGAGCTGGTATAATTATATTGATATGAGACAAACTAGACTATAAGGCAAAAACTATTATTAGGGTCTTTTGTCATTATCATGATAAAAGGTTTAATTCATCAGGAAGATACCATAGTTCTAAAGTTGTGGGTATCTACTGAAATAGCATCCAAACATGTAAAATAAAAATTTATAGAACTATGGAGAAAGATCAACTAATCTGATATTGTGGGATATACATTTTATCAGTACAATGCTTTCAATTATTGATGGGTCAAGAAAGATTTGAATAATATAGTCAACCAGCCTGATTTAGTGGATGTTTATAAATTACTCTGCATCCATTCATCAAGGAATAGACATTATTCTTTTTTAAGATTTTTTTTTATTTCTTATTTTTATTTGAGAGAGAGAGACAGCGAGTGAGAATGAGTGGGGAGGAGGCAGGGGCAGAGCAAGAGGGAGAAGCAGACTCCCACTGAGGAGGGAACCCAACACAGGACTCAATCCCAGGACCTTGAGATCATGACCTGAGCTGAAGGAAGACACTTAACTGACTGAGCCACCAAGGCACCCTGAGACATTATTTTCAAGTGCACATGAACATTTCTAAAAATTGACCATATAAAAGATCATAAAACTCTTTTCAACAAATCTCAAATAATATGGTTTACATAAAGCACTTTTTATGACCTATGACTGTAGATCTAAGTTGTACAATTAAACTAGAAGTCTGAAACAAAGAAAAATGACACCCTCCCCAAGTTTTGTAAATTAATTAGAAAGTGCACTTATAAATAATTTATGAGTCAAGTAAGAACTCATAATAAAAATTGATTGTTGTATAGAGACAGTTATATGATGTGATAAGAATTCTACATATCAAAACTGGTGGATGCAGCAAAAATGGTAATTATAGGGAAATTTATAGCTTTAGATGCTTACATTAGGAAAAAAAAAGACTGAAAATTAGTGAACTAGAGGAAAGCAGAGAGGAGGGGAAGGAAAGAGGAAAAGAGAAAAGAAAAAACTCAAAAGAATAAACTCAAAGCATAAGGAAGAGGTAAAGATGAGAGCAAAAACTAACGCCATGGACAACAAACGTACAATAGAGATGATCAAGCTGACACCAGATAAAATAGACCCTCTGGTAAGATTCATTAAGAAAGAGGGTAGTAGCATGCATGAATAATAGAGATAAAGAACAGAAGAGAGCTGCAAATACCAAAGGGGTTAAAAAGATAGGATGAACACATCGCAGATCGCATTACATCAGTGAATTTAAAATCTTATTAGAAAGGGAAACACTTCTAGAAAAATATAGTTTGTCAAAGCGGTAACAAGAAAGCCTGAGTTTCCAATAGTATTAAAGAAATGGAATCAGTGGCTTAAAAAAATTAAGCTTAGCAGTTTTTAGGTAACTCCTAGCAGGTTTTCATAGGATAAATTAATTTTATTTTATTTTACTTTATTTTTTAAGATTTATTTATTTTAGGGAGACAGAGAGAGTGAGAGTGCATGTGCATATGGGGTGGGGAAGGGCCGAGGGAGAGAGAATTTCAAGCAGACTCCCTGCTGAACATGGAGCCCAAAGCAGGACTTGATCTCACAACCCTGAGATCATGACCTGAGTCAAAATCAAGAGTCAAATACTTAACCAACTGTGCCACCCAGCCGCCTCTACTCTAATTTTATACCAACTCTTATAAAGGATATCAAAAGAAGCAATACTGGGCGCCTGGGTGGCTCGGTGGGTTGGAGCCGCTGCCTTCGGCTCGNGTGAGAGTGCATGTGCATATGGGGTGGGGAAGGGCCGAGGGAGAGAGAATTTCAAGCAGACTCCCTGCTGAACATGGAGCCCAAAGCAGGACTTGATCTCACAACCCTGAGATCATGACCTGAGTCAAAATCAAGAGTCAAATACTTAACCAACTGTGCCACCCAGCCGCCTCTACTCTAATTTTATACCAACTCTTATAAAGGATATCAAAAGAAGCAATACTTCCCAACTCATATGAGCTTAGTACAACCTTGAAATAGAATGAGCCGAGACTCTGAGAGAAAGAAAATAACAGACCAGAATCCCTCATGGACATAGATGGAAATGTTATAAACAAAATATTAGCAAATCGAATCCAACAGTGTATGATAAAGTCAATTCATTATGACTAAGTTGGGTTTATCCCAGGAATCTTAGGATGATTCAACATAAAACCCTGTAACATTAATTCTTCACATTAATCGATTAAAGGAGAAGTTATATGATTATCTCAACAGAAGTAGTAAAGACATTTAGTAAAAGTTAATGTCCAATCATGAAAAAAGCCCTTAGTAAAGTAGGAATAAAATGAAACTTCCTAACATTAAAGGGTTATTTTTTTTTTAAAAGCCTACAGTAGTCGTCATTCTTAATGGTGAATCATTGAAAGTCGCTGTTCCTTTAAGAGCAGAACAAGATAAAGGTGTCTGCTCTCTCCAGCAAGCATAGCACAGATAGAAGGAGAAAGAAGGAAACAATATTGTCATTAGCTGCAGCTACTCTAATTGTGTACATGGAAAACAATAAACGGATCTACAAATCAGATTACTCAAATTATTAGAGTCGTAAATTGGTACAACTGAAAGACACTTTGCAATATTTCGTAAAACTGAACTAGATAGGTCACAGAGAAATTCTCGTGCATGCATGAGAATATTCATTGCAGGACCGTTTACAACAGCAAAACAGCAGAACATTGGGGGCTACCGAATGTCCATTGAGAGGAGAACGTATAAATAAAAAGCCTACATATTCAGCTAGTGAATGAACTACAGCTATATACGTACCCTGGTCAAATATGATTTGAAAATTTATATTTTCAAATATAAAATAAAATAAATATTTTCAATATAAATTTTTTATAAACCTGAAAAAGGTAGGTTGCAGAAAACAGCATTGTCATGATACCACACTTCTTTTTTTTTTTTAAAAGACACATTTATTCAGCATCATGATCAGACTATTACATATAGCAATCAACAGCATGGGTGCAAAAAAAAATCTACATTAAAACCCTTTGTTGGAATGCTTTACACTTTCCACAGAACAGAAACTAAAATAACCTGTCATACAATTAGTCACAAATACAGTCCTCGACTTTTTTGCCCATACTTCTAAAGCTCCAACAAGTAAACTAAACAATAGTTTGTTTGGGGTTGCATACGCATATGATAAAGCCACATATTTTTAAAAATTAAAAAAAATAGGTACCATAAAATTCAAACTACTGTTCCCTCTGCTGAGGAGGCAGGATAAGATAGGAACGAGGCATACCGGTGGGTGCACCAATAGGTAATGTTGTAGTTCTTACATTGAGTGGTGGGTTTCCGGGAGTTTATTTTATGTTGCATTTATTCCTTTGATGTATCAGACACTAGGCATTAAGCTTCTTCTAGAGCAGCCTGTAGTTACCCTCGTTCACCACTACATGACAGGCTAGTCCGTCAGTAAAGTCATTCCTAAAAGGAAAAGGCTGGCGAGAGGGGAGACGCTGCGTAATGGCTACGTTCTGGTGGCCCAGAGCCTACAGGGGAATTCTCAGCGTGTTTACACGTGCAAGGGGGCAGCTCCTACTCTGGCTAGGATCTCGAAGCCAGGGGACCAGGCTTTGGTTTTTTTGTTTTGTTTTTGGTTTTTTTTGTTTTTTTTTTTTGCCTTTCTTTTGGCCTGGTTACGTAACCATTTTGCAAAGTTGAAAGTGTATCTGCTGAAATGTCGATTTTTATTTCTCAGAACTTTCGCATGTTTCCCACAGTGATGGTTCCTAAATGAACAACACTGAGCGTGAGGTTTATTACTTGGTCTCCCTCGTGGCAACTGACACATCTAACTTCGCCTTCTGTGTTTATGCCTCTGGGGCTATGTTTTTCAGCATCAGCATTAGAACTACGCTTCAATAACTATCTGCATGGCCCTATAATCATATACAAGGGAATATATCAATCTTCGTAACAATCGATGTTAAAATAGCGACACAATAGTCATCAAAATTACTCACAGAAATCATGGTGCCCAATAGCTTTCTCATGTGATGTGCTTGCCTGAGGTTGGTATAGAGATTTGTTTCAGCAGCCAGTGTTGGGACAGCAAGTGGCAACAGGACCCCAGTCACCCACTTCTCCTTTCATTCTCTATACCTGCCCCGGCCACTACATTAGCCACTGAGCCACACGTGGCACTGAGCGCTTGCAGTGAGACGTGTCCTAACTGTAAAATACACCTTGGATTCTGAAGACTTAGTATGGGGGAAAAAAAAGTTAAATGTCTGTTAATAATTATTCATATGGTTACCTGTTGAAATGTTACTATTTTAGATATGTTAAGTTAAATAAAATATGCTGTTAAAATTAATATCATCTGTTTCTTTTTACTTCCTTAGAAATTTTAAAATTACTAGAAATTTTAAAATTACATACTGCACGGCTCACATACGTGATTCATATTATTAATTCCACTGGACAGCACTGCTTTAGATGTTACTACCAGTGCTTGTGATCCCTGCCTCGGGAGCCAGCCTCNCAAAGCCGCCACCACCTTCCGCCCGGGGCAGGGTCCTGGGCGCGCTCGTGGGGACGGTCAGGATGGGGTGCTGCGGCGGCCATCCCGTCCTGGCGATGCTCTCGCCTATTCGGATCCAGGGTGGAGCGCAAGTGGCACTGTGCGGGGGTGACAGTCGCGTTAGGAATTGCCTGTCTGCTCGGTTGGGGCAGCTGGCCCTTGGGAAGGCGAGACACCTGGCCGGACTCTCTCCAGACTGGGCCAGGGAGTGGCCCTGGGGTCGGCGGTTGGCGGGAGGCAGAACCCAACAGCACGCAGGTCTGAGCTGGAAAAGAAAGTGTGCCCTGGTCTGGCTTTGAGCTTAGGGGAGAGATGGGGGGCAGGAGGGGCAGGTCTTCCTACTGCCAACCATCCTCAATCTTTCTTGTGTTTGTTCTGGGCAGCTCTAGGCACTCCCTGGAGACAAGCCAAACTACAAAAATTGTGGAATTTCTATGATTCTGCCTGTGAGTTAAATACTAATGATATTTGCATTTAAAACCGGCATTACACATTACAGAGAATGGTAAAAATTCATGCTAATAATGAAAATCTTAAATTTTTCCTGACGTTTTCAAATGGTTAAAAAAAATTTTTNGCACTCCCTGGAGACAAGCCAAACTACAAAAATTGTGGAATTTCTATGATTCTGCCTGTGAGTTAAATACTAATGATATTTGCATTTAAAACTGGCATTACACATTACAGAGAATGGTAAAAATTCATGCTAATAATGAAAATCTTAAATTTTTTCCTGACGTTTTCAAATGGTTAAAAAAATTTTTTAATTTGTAATTGTGGTATAATACGTGTCACATAAAATGTACCATCTTCACCATTTTAATTGTGCAGACTCAGTTACATTAAGTATATTCATATTGCTGTGTGACCAGTCTCCGATTTTAGCATATGTGCTGCCAAAATGAGCAAGGTGCAACCAGTCTCCAGAATTTTTCATCCTTAAAACTGGAACTCTATACCCATGAAACACCAGCTTTCTTCCATTTCTTCTTCCTGCTAGTCCTGGCAACCACCATTCTGCTTTCTGGTTCTATGAGTTTGACTGAAACCCTATAACATTTGTCCTTTTGTGATAGTTTATTTCAGTTAGCATAATGTTCCTAAGGATCACGCATGTTGTGCCATGGGTCAGAATGTCCTTCCTTGTTAAGACTGAATAATTTTCCAGTGTATGTGTATGCCATGTTCTTTATCCATTTATCCATTGAGGAACATTTGGGTTACTTCTGCCTTTTGGCTACTGTCAATAATGCTGCTATGAACTGGGGTGTACAAATACCTCTTTCCAATTTTTGGCTAAAATAAACAAGGCTGCAACTACTAGCTTTGTATACAACCACTTTGCACACGTGTGAGTGCATCTGTAGGATACATTCCTAAAAGTAAATGGGTCAAAGGAAATGCCTATTTCATAATTTGTTCAAGATGGCCAATCTGCTGTCCATAGAGGTTAAACCATTTTACAACATCCTCACTAACACCATATGTTTTCAGACAACGATCTTTGACAATACAGTAGATTAGAAATGGAATTTCCATCAGTAAGAATGAGTGGAAACATATAGCATATGTTGAGATCCAGGAGTTTGGAAGGATACCACAAAAACCCCCAAATCTTCAAAGTTCGCTTCTGGAGGATGTGAGAGAAACAATTCACTATTTTGAAAACAAGCAAATGAAAACAAAAGGAAGGAGTCAAGCGCGACCTGTCTTTGCTACGTCAACCCTATATATCGTATATCAGGATAGCCAGATAGTTGATGGCAGGAAATTTCTCCTTATAAAAGTATTCTTGTTGTTAAATGGAGAAGGAATGATGGAATCAGAGAAAAAAGCCAGGGACAATGGTCACCAATGATTGCAAAAGAGAGACAAAGTAAGAAAGAGATAGCTAGATCTCCTGTGCCCCCTGACAGGAGATCATTGTGCTGTCTCTGAACTACACTTGCCTGACATCTAAACTTGAATCTGATCAAGTCATCAGGGTTAATGGCCAGCTATCAAGTTACAGAGAAAATCAGGGTAAGAACACGTTGAGCAACATATCAAGGGAATGGGATCAGCACAATCCAGACTGTAGGAAACTCGAGTGACCTAGTTTCTTCAATAAATAAATTAAAGGGAAAAAAAAGAGGAGGGAGGAGAAATCTTTAAGTTAAAATAAGTTCAAGGTGGGGCACCTCGGTGGCTCAGTTGGTTAAGTGGCTGCCTTGGGCTTAGGTCATGATCCCAGGGTCTGGGGATCAAGCTCTGCATGGGGCTCCCTGCTCATCAGGGAGTCTGGTGCTCTCTCTCCCTCTGCCTGCTGCTCCTGTTGCTTGTGCTCTCTTGTCTCTATCTCTCTGTCAAATAAATAAATAAAAATCTTAAAAAAAATAATAAACTCAAGGTTCATAGCAACTGAATGTAACATATGAGCCTTTTTAGATTCTGATTCAGACAAAAAATATGTGCTATTACTTATAAGATGATTGGGAATTTGAACCCCGATTTGATATTTAATTATATTAAGGAATCACTGTTAATTTGAAGGTACTATGGTATCATGCTCTTTTTCTTTTAAGATTTTATTTATTTATTTGACAGAGAGAGCAAGATTACAAGTAGGCAGAGAGGCAGGCAGAGAGAAAGGAGGAAGCAGGCTCCCCGCTGAGCAGGAAGCCCGATGCGGGGCTCGGGCTCGGGCTCGATCCCAGGACGCTGAAACCATGACCTGAGCCAAAGGCAGAGGCTTTAATCCACTAAGCCACCCAAGTGCCCCGCTATCATGCTCTTTTATCATAACATTCTAGATATTAGGATATTATTTTGTAGCTTTGTGGCGTTATGGATAGGTTAAAAAAATCTTATCTTTTTTTTTAATTAAAGATTTTATTTATTTATTTCACAGAGGGAGAGAGATCACAAGGAGGCAGAGAGGCAGGCAGAGAGAGGGGGAAGCAGACTCCCCGCTGAGCAGGGAGCCTGATGCGGGCCTCGATCCCAGGACCCTGAGATCATGACCTGAGCCGAAAGCAGAGGCTTTAACCCACTAAGCCACCCAGGTGCCCCAAAACTCTTATCTTTTAAAGATCTACTACAATAATTATGGATGAAATGATATAATGTCAGAGATTTGCTTCAAAATAACACAGTGGGAGTGTGTGTGGGATGGAGTGCGGATGAACCAAGACTATGAGCTGATGACTGTTGAATCTGTGTGATGCATACATACCCTACCATTCTCTGTACTTTTGATCGTGTTGGAATTTTTTCAAACAAAAGAGTTTTTTTATTCAAAAAGAAAATGAAAAGAGAGTAATTAGAAATAATTAGGTACAAGTAGTTCTTTGTACCAAATTTAATGTAACAAAAGGAGCAAAAAGGAAAAAGAATAGCTAGAAGGGTCAATAGAAGGTGGGTTTTTTTTGTTTTTGTTTTTGTTTTTTGTTTTTTTAATAACTAATCTCTCTGCCCAACGTGGGGCTGGAACTCACAACCTCGAGATTAAGAGTCACATGTTCTACTAGCTGAGTCAGCCAGGTGTCTCAATAGAAGGGTATTTAAAAAAAATTTTAATCAAGTATTACATATATATGGAAAAGCAAACAGCACAGAGCCTCCTCACAAAGTGAGTCTTTCCCATCAATGAAAAAAGATATTTTATTGTGGCTTTTTGGGTAAACATTTCAGTAAAGCACATAAACATTAAACTCAACTGATTTTAGAAATGAGTGTCTCCATGTAATCATCAGCCAAGTCAAGAATAAAACATTTGCAAAATGCTAGAAACTTACTGTCTTCTGCTAGACAGTAAATAACCCCTGACAAAGGTAATGTCTTTTGTAACTTCTATCATCAAAGATTAACTTTGTTTTCTTTTGAACTTCACATAAATGGAATCACACAGTAGTTACTCTTTTGTATAGTTTCTTTTGCTCATATATATATATCAGAGAAGAAGGGAGAAAAAAGGAAAATTTTGAAAGAGCCATTGTGCCAACCTGTGATGACAATAAACTATGGACCAAGGAGTATGATTTATTAATTCTTGGCACTGGAGTTCCAGTTTCAAAAAGAAAGGAAAACAACTCATAATTTCAAAAAGTAAATAAAATAGGAAACAAATATATGAAAAAAAGCCAATATTTTCAGGACTCAAACAAATATATATCTGTATATACCAATGAGATATTAGTTATATTACCAAGTTAGCAAATTAAAATATTAATATCCAGTGTGATGAAGAGTTTGGTGAAACGGGGCCCTCATGTGTGGCTGGGAGGTATGTAAATTGGTAAAATTATTTAGGAAAGCAATTGGTAATGTTTATTAAGGATCTAAAAAGTTTTATATGTTTTATCTTAGAAATTCCACTTCTTAGAATCTAGCTAAGGATATTTTCTGAACAACTCAATATTCTATAACAGATCCACTGAAATGGTTTTTATAAAGATTGTGTAATATGGGGGCTCAGTTGTTAAGCATCTGCCTTCGGCTCAGGTCATGATCCCAGGGTCCTGGGATCGAGCCCCACGTTGGACTCCCTGCTCAGTGAGGAGCCTGCTTCTGCTTCTCCCTCTCCCCCTGCTTGTGTTTGCTCTCTTACTGTTTCTCTCTCTGTCAAATAAATAAATAAAATCTTAAAAAAAACTGTGTAATATGATGGGAAATTATGATACAATATTAAGGCTTTTATTTAAAGCAGGCAATATCAACAAAGGCAAATATTACACATAGCGTATATTATACATTTTGAATATAAATATGTAAAAAACAAACTAACCCCACATCTGGGAGTAGAAGATTTAGCTTCTACCCGTGGTAAACTCACAGTATAGAAGGGATAGATGGCAAAAATAGGCAAAAGTAGGTAGGCCTCCACTTTTTTGAGAAAGGGGATTTCAGGCTAAGAAGCTGGTCTTGTTGAGTAAGATCTGACACCACCCATATCAACATGACACAACTGTTCCAGAAAATTCCTGCCTAGGAAGATAAATAGATTAATTGCTAGCTCAATAAATTAATTTATCTGGGCAAATAGCTTGCTCATCTGGGACAGGACAGATGACTGCTCTCCTATCAAGACCAGACTACACACACAGGCAAAGAACTCACCATTACGACAAAGTTTATTTATCAAGACTTGTTTCAAGACCCTTGTTTCTATGAAAAGTGAGTCTATGGGTCCTAAACTGTCTTAAATTTGCCCAGTCCCCATCAGTTTCTTGCTTTGAAAAACTACCTTAAACCACTTGAGCCCAGACACCCAAATCCTATAAATATCCTTTCTTGAAATCTCCTTTCTGAGATACTACCAAATCTCTATCAAGGTGTTATTCTCCCTTGCTGCAGTAAATATCTAATAGAATTATGTTGCTTGATTAACAGGTTTTGCTGGTGTTCTTTTGGGGAGTTGGGAGCAGACAAGAGCTGTGAACTCAAATGAGAAAAAAACCTGACATTTATTTTCATAAACCTGTAACTGAAATTTAGCATTTCCTTCAACTAGGAATATAAGCAAAAGCCACAGTGACTGTAGCCATGTCATCAGTAGAAATCATGACCATTTGTCACCAGTGAAAATTACAGGTACTTTTTTTTTTTTTTAGATTTTATTTATTTGACACAGACAGAGACAGATCACAAGTAGGCAGAGAGGCAGGCAGAGGGAGATGAGGAAGCAGGCTCCCCGCTGAGCAGAGAGCCGGATGCGGGACTTGATCCCAGGACCCTGAGATCATGACCTGAGCCGAAGGCAGAGGCTTTAACCCACTGAGCCACCCAGGCGCCCTACAGGTACTTTCAATCCATATTAGAGCTGCTGTATATATCTTAAAATATCATTTATGCTCACCACTACTTAGATATTAATGTAAGTAAGGTCAGAGCTGTGAAGGCTCTGAGATTTTACCAGACTTGCAAGCTGACAAGTCAGCTTGCCACAGTTTCATGGATCAAGACAGAAAACACAAAACTCCTGGATCTGAGATGACAGACTTTATTACTCACAGCAAAAAGGGGTAGCCAGAGTGTCAGTGTATTTGTGCTGTTTCCCTAATTTCTATTTCCACAGGGATGGTGGGTGAGGGGTGGGTCAGGTCATAAGAGCACCCGTAGCAGATTTTGTTAGAAGACAGGAATTTAGGGCTTACGGCTGGTGTACTTTCTGAGCAAGCAACACATGTAGCAAGCAGCAAATAAGCTAGTCTGGTTGCCTAAGTGATCAGCTACTGATGCTGCTCAGTTTCAACCGATGGATAAGCCTTGCAGTTTGATACACTCAGCAAAAATGCACAGGGACACTCACAACCCATGTGGACTGTCTCTCCAACATGTAGTATTAGACCTTGCTCTTAATGCGTTTTTAAAGGAGCAGATACATTATCGTATCATCGTTTTGCTTTTTTTTCTTAAATATTTTATTTATTTACTTTTGCAAGTGAGACAGAGAAGAAGCATGCACACGAGGGGGGGAGGGGGAGAAGCAGACTCCCCGCTGAGCAGGGAGCCCAATGTGGGACTCTATCCCAGGACTCTGGGATCACGACCTGAGCCAAAGGCAGATGCTTAACCAACTGAGCCACCCAGGTACCTTCATCATTTTGCTTTTATATTTTAATATCGCTGGTTTCCTTTGTTATTTTATTTAACGTATGCATATAAATGCATTATTCTGAGAAGGGGTTGGTAGGCTTAACCAGATTGCCAAAGGAGTTTGTGGCACAAACAAGGTCAAGAAATGGAAGATTTAAAAAAATATTTTCACCAAGTACTGATGAGACAATAAACTGTTATACAACTCCATTACTCAGGAAAACCTGTTCAGAGCTCTCCTTGTTAAGAAGGCAGAATGGGAAGGGCCCTGCTGCCAAATCCAGTAGACTAGAATTTGGGTCTCAGCTATACGAAGGCCCCACTAGTTACTTAAACATTTTGCGTCCAGTTTTCCTCAACTGTAATGTGAGAAACTTGTCACCCAACTCACTGGCTTGCTGGCTCAAAACAGAGACTGAGAGGTGTACGCTCACACGTTCCCTGTGGGAGTATAAACTAAATATATTTTCTGGAGAGTAACTTGGTTCTTTGTGCTCAGAAACATTCAAGTCCTTTGAGCAAGCAAATCCATTACTAGAAATTTATTATTATTAGATGTAATCAGATGTACAGACAAAAATGTAACTGAAAAGATGTTCATGGCAGTATTATTTATAATTATCGTATTTTTATAAACATCTTGAATGTCCAGTAATTAAGGCATGGCTGTAGAAATTGTGGCATGTCTATAATGATAAATGCAGTCATTATGAATTAGCAGAGCAGAATATTTTGTTACATTAGAAAATGCCCATGATTTGGGTTGCCTGGGTAGCTCAGTTGGTTAAGTGTCTGCGTTCCACTCAGGTCATGATCCTGAGGTCCTGGGATGGAGCCTCACTTCGGGCTCCCTCTGCCTGCCTCTCCCCCTTCTTGTGCTCTCTCTCTCTCTGTAAAATAAATAAAATCTTAAAAAAAGAAATGCCTGTGATTGTATGTTAGGTGAAAAAAATGCAAAACTCTTTGTGAGGTGCCTCCAATTCTGTTTAATGAATTTTATACATGTGTATAGGCTTAGAAAAAAAGACTATTTGGAAATTTACTAAAAATGTTATTGCTAGTGGTATAATACATACATATATTAGAAATTTTTAAATTTATATTAATAAATTCCCTCTACATTTCTCAATAAACATATGCTACTTTGTAATAAGAGAAGCAAATTATTTTATTTTTTAATTTACTTTTTTTTAAAAGATTTTTATTTATTTATTTGACAGAGAGAGAGAGAGATCACAAGTAGGCTGAGAGGCAGGCAGAGAGAGTATCCTAATACTTGGATTGAGGGAGCTCCCACCTTGAGCAGGGAGCCCGATGTGGGGCTCAATCCCAGGACCTGAGATCATGACCTGAACTGAAGGCAGAGGCTTTAACCCACTGAGCCACCCAGGTGCCCTATTTTGTTATTTTTTAAGATCTTATTTCTTCATCTGAGAGAGAGAGCATGTGTGTACAAGTTGGGGGTAAGGGAGAAGCAGACTCTGCTGAGCCAGGAGCCTGTTTGGGGGCTCCACGTGGGGCTCCATGCAGGGCTCAATCCCAGGACCTGGAGATCATGACCTGAGTTGAATCCAGATGCTTAACCATCTGAGCCACCCAGGCATCTTGAGAAGCAAATTATTTTAAAAAGCAACTCAAAATTAACGTTATTTGTGTAGAAGTGCTTTGACAATCATATTGTGCTACATAAATGTGTAATGATATTAGTGTTTTTCTGGAAATTTAGAAGCACAGTTGGATTCATGTTTAAATCAATAAATTTGACTGCAAGGAAGATAAATTGGTCAGTGGGCGGGCTATGTTTTGTGCAGCTCTGCAGTAGGCCGGCTCCCTCTGCTTCCTCCTGCTTCCCTCCCCCTGCTGCCTGTCTCTCACTCCTGTTTGTTTTTCTCCCTCTCTATGCACCATCCAGTCCTCCTTCCTCAGAAGGAGGTGTCTGGTCTTGTCTCCTGGGCTGAATCATGACTCAGAAATGGAAAAAGCCCCAAGGCTGGAGCCTGGCTGGCTTGAAGAGCTGGGGCTCAGTTTTGAGTGTGACATCAAAGTGCATAATGAAGGTTTTGCTGCAGATTCCAGGCTAGAGGGCAGGTGTAGGTGGCGCCATGGTTATAGGCTTCTGGGCTGTGGCCCTGATGGAATGCTGAAGCCATCAGGCTGGATGCAGGTGAGGAAAAAGCTGCTTTTTCTGTGGGAGGAGCTGAGAGCATCTTGTGATCTCCCTCACCCCAGAGCTTTGGGTGCCAACTCACTGTCTCATGCTTCTGAGAGCTCCACCGTTAAGGAAGCCCCCTGTTGAAATGTATATAGATCCTCTGGGGCAGCAACCTATCCTAATACTTGGATTGAGGCTCTGGAATTAGGCAGGCTTGGTTAGATTTGGATCCCAACTCCACTGCTGCTTAGAATCGCCACTCGATGTCTAAGAGCCTGGGTCTCAACATCTGTAAACGATGACAAAAGCACTCACATACAACAGGCATACAACAGGCACGGTTCTAGATGCCTTTCTTATATTAACTCATTTGATCTACGCAAACACCTTATTAGGCACTTGCTGTTATCATCATGTCCATCTTAGCGATGGGGAAACTGCCCAAGGCCCAAGGCCTCACAGGGTCAGTACCAGGATGAACCCAAGCAGTGTGACTCTAGAGTTTGTGTTTAACAACCACGTTTGGGAGCCTCATGGTAAGATGAGTCAACAACAGTAACTTTGATTTATTAGCAGCTTACTTAGTGCCAGGCACGACCCTAAATGCTATTCAGGAATTTCTCCTCTGTGTGTCCCCATGCCTGAATGAGGCGGAGACTATTGTTATGTGCTAACATTGACCTGCAGGACAGCCCACGGTATACAAGGCCCTCTGGGAAAGGCTGGGCCTTGGGATGGTTGTTACAGTATAGAAGAGCTAGGACGTGTCCCGAAAAAAATTCATGATAGAATCGGAGCTAAGAGATTATCTGGTTTCCACTCATTTTCTACTGATGACAAGAACTGACTTGCTTTGTTTAGTCCCGTAGAGTTTGGAGGAAGAACCAGGGAACAATAGGCAACACTTACTGGGTTCCCTGGCCCTGCATGCGCGTGTTTGTTTCCTTCAACTCTCACAACAGCTAGATAGGAGAGGCCCTGTTATTATGTCCATTTCGCAGATGAGGAAGCAGATATGGAGAAGTTAATAAGCAGCTCATCCCACCTCCCACAGCTAGCAAGTGGCAGAGCTGGCATGCTGGCCAAGGGTTCCAGAGCTCGGCCACTAAACCACCATGCTCTGGGTCGCCCCGCTCATGGAAGGTGTTTAAGGAGCCTAGGAGGTGGATCAGAAAGTTCTTTGTAGATTATGAAGAGCTGTACAGACACAGCTTATTATTAGAAAGAAGAGTCCCGAGAGAGGTATAAAGTCATATAAAAGGATGCCTGGGTGGCTTGGTCAGTTAAGCATCTGCCTTCAGCTCAGGTCATGATCCCGGGGTCCTGGGATGGAGCCCTGTGTCAGTCTTCCTGCTCAGCAGGGGGTCTGCTTCTCCCTCTGCCTCCCTATGCTTGTGCTCTCTCTCACTCACTCTCTCTCTCAAATAAATAAATAAATAAATTCTTAAAAAAAAAACAAACTGAAGTGGTATAAAGCCCAGGGCAAGACCAAGGACAATCTCTAGGATGAGATGGCTTTGCTTTGGATTTGGACCCACGCTAAGGAGGAATGAAGAATGCTCGGAGCGGGGGTGGGGGGGTATGTTATAGGGTGGTGGTGGGGAAGTTTCCCTCTAGTCCTCCCCCATTAGCTCAGGATGGTTGATTAGATTAACCCGTGGGCATGTTGGCCCAGGTGAAGTGGTGATCAGGACCAGAGAGAGCCTTGGGGACCTGCAGAGAGCAAGCTGGGTAAATGGATAAATGAAGGCTGGTAGCAGGGCCAGGCGTGGGGGTGAGACAGCCTGAGTTCAAATCCTGCCGTTCTACCACACTCTGATTAGAAGGTCATGGCCAAGCTACACAACATCTGTATCTCAGTTTCCTCATCTGAAGGATGGGAATGATAATGGTGAGTCTTCAGAGGCTCATGCAAAATTGACACACTCCTTTGTTTCAAGTGTTTACTCTGATGCATGGCACACAGTAAGCACTGGATAAGAGCTAGCCATTGTTATTTCTGTCATTATTGTCCCAGGAAGCCTGATTGGTGTCCTGATTCAGGGAGGAATGAGGTTAGAAGAAAAGCAGACACATACGTCTACTACAATCTGCTCCTGGTAAATCTAAATCTGCTGGGGTGAACTGGATTACAAAACAACACAGACTGGCTCCCCGCTTTCCCACCTCAGGTTTTGTTTCTGAGAATCATCAGATCTGCTTTTCAGGGAAAGGTAAGGAGTGGGAGGATGAGGAGATAAAGGCCAATGGGCCACCAGTCCTCTGGGCTAATACAGAAGGGTCAGCGGTGGTTTCCGCAGTTATGTTGGAATTTCTGAACTCTTGTTAATTAGCCTCCTCATCCCTTTGCATACTATGGATTTACCTTCTATTCTCACAGGCAGACACGTTCCTGCAGGGAAAATGCACATAGATGGGAAGTCCTTTCTTGAACAGATTAATGGCACGACTGGAGGATGACTGTTGGGCGGGGACTAGGAGAAGTGAAACAAGTGCAAATGCGTACTTACCCATACTCCTCTGCAGGACCAGGCTGGTGAAGGAGCTTGCATGTTGCCATCACGCCAGCCCTGCAAGGAAGTATTTCTTAGCTCCATTGCAGAAACTTGTCCAAGGCCACAGCTAGCCCATGGAGCAGAGAGTCCAACACAGATCTATTCAATGCCAAGGGTCATTCTTCATACAAAATCTGAGAAACTCCACTGATGCAGATCATCAGGCTAGGCCAACCTGGCTTGGGGAAAGGACTGCTCCGTGGAAGGAAGGTATAGTTCATCCTGCTCATAGGCCTCCTCCCAATCCCCACGAGTTGAAGTGCTGGAGGTCAGCTCTGTCTTTGGTCCAGGTGGAAGGTTGCAGTTTATTGTCACCAGCAAATTGACCTCCAACAGGATATTACTAGTTGCACTTATATTTTACCATTGTTCAGTCGCTCAGCCTCTTGTCACAGGTGTGAGTACAAGGAGCTATTTCTGGGCTCTGGCCTTTGGGAAAGCAGCTTTGTCCTATTTACACATCCTCTCTCCAGATTTGCACAACCTGACCACAGAAATGTCACTCTCTAAGCCCAGGTAAATAGAGGCAACCAGATAAGTCTCTAGTTGGCCAATGGCTTCTGAGTAACCAAGGGAGTCCAGAACCCTATAGTAGGCAACTATGATAAACATAGAAGAAAAGAGCAGCCTAAGACTCCTGACCTCGGACTGCTGGAGCAGAAGCATATTCCTGTCTGGGGGAGGAGTCACACAGTGCAAGTTTAGAGCCCCTCTCTCACATGACTCTTGATCCAGTCACCCCTCCCAGCAACCACCCAGTTACACCACCAAATTGAGGTGTCAGTGCTAGCATGAACCCTACTTTATCTTACAAGGGTGAGAGGAGGAAGAAGGAAGTCTCTTATTCAATGATGAATAGCTGGCTGAATCGGTCTCCCTCAGAAAACAAACTAAAGGGAAGAAAGGGCCTGTGTCTGGATCACCTTCTTCAAAAAGTTAGGTGGAAAAAAAAATGACGCAGTGCAACAGGCTGGGCAGGGGGGAGAGAAGGGATGGGGAGCCTTGGTTGCTCTACAGAGCTAGGGAAGGAAAACAGTTGGAAGGGAGCCCCCGGTCACACATCTGAATGTGTCACTGCCAAGTCCCCAGAGGCCAAAAAGCCTGTCAGGAACCAGATATTCCACGAATTCTGAGAGCACCAGAATGAAATCAACCAGCTCCCCGCTCTTTTCCACCAGAAGAACCTCATCTTCAGTCTTCATTTTCAACATTGTTTTTGTTCAATACCACGAGGCGGGGGGAAATGATGTTTGTGTAGGGATCTCCCAATAGGTAAAGTCGTGCTGCCCAATGGAGGAGAGAATTTTTTTTAAGAAGTGGCCAAACCCCGCCAATAGCTCTGTAACTGAGGGGAGGCCTTCACCAACTAGGATTGGGGATGGGATGGGGGGGGTGGGGGTCAAATAAAATAATCTATGTGAACTTGTTGAGCCCAGCCTGGTCCCTTGGGGGCAAATGCATGTATCTGTTCTTTCTCTGTGGTAGACATTGTCCTTTCGGGGGTAAGCAGGAGAGAGGAAAACGTCCCTATTGAGCTTGCACGTTTTGTGACTGCCCCAGGAGCTTCATCACCTCCTCCTTCTACCATCCTAGTCCAAGACCTTTCTTCCTAAATGGCCTTCCTGCGTCTACCATGGTGTCCTTGAGTTTATTCTCCACACAGCAGCCAGAGTGATTTTTCTAAAAATGTAAATTGTTACCTTGTCACTTTCCTCTTGAAAACTCTTCAAATGCCCCCATCACACTTAAGAGTAGAATTTAAGGGGCACCTGGGTGGCTCAGTGGGTTAAAGCCTCTGCCTTCGGCTCAGGTCGTGATCTCAGGGTCCTGGGACGGAGCCCCGAATCAGGCTCCCTGCTTAACAGGGAGCCTGCTTCCTCTTCTTTCTGCCTTTCTGCCTACTTGTGATCCCTCTCTCTCTGTCAAATAACTAAGTAAAATCTTAAAAAAAAAAAAAGAGTAGAATTTAAACACTTCACCAAGGGTTACTGGGCCCAAGGGTGACTTGCACCCTCCCATCATTCCTCCTACAGCCCATTCTGTGGCAGCCACACTTCACTGACCTTCCTTTCTGAGCCCATCAAGAGGGCGACCTCCTCAGGGCTTGGGGACGGGCTATTCCCCGTGCCTAGAATACCCTTCGTTCTGCTTACCTGACCACTCAGCCTAACTAGCGAACCCACCATCACTCTATTGGCCTCACAGCAAATGGTAATGATACGAACTTAACCAATCTTGTCTATCGTTTGTTCACTTGTTTACTGTCTGTTTTCCTCACAACACAAGCCGCAGAAGGGAAGGCGCTGTGTCTATCTTGTCTATCACCCAATCTCTGGTGCCAAGCAGAGCCTGGCACGTAGTGGATCTCTAGTATTTGTTAGATAAATGAGCTCTTCAAACCCAAACCATCTTGAGAGGTATGTGAGAAAAGGGAGGGTCCGTCAGGCTGGGGCTCAGAGTCCTGGCCTGTCTGACTGAATACAGACCTCGCCTTCCTCCCAGACACCTCGCCCCTTTCCATGGCAGGAGCAGCTCCCCGCACCCCTTCTCACACACTTGATCCCCCTCTCTCCAGGGAGGACAGGCCGGAATTCCAATCCCTTCTCCGCGCCTGGTGCCAGCCCTCAAGTCCTTCCACATCTGGGGGCTCAGAGACGCCGCCCTTCTCTTAAAATGGACCCTGTCGGGCGCGTGCAACCCCCCTCCCTGGGCCCCCAATCAGGGCACAGAGGAGTCCCGCACCGTCTACGGTAAAATGGGCCGAGCCCCCTGGCCCACCTGTGGTATCGCCTCAGGTCCCCGACTCTGGCCCCCTCCCAGGCTAGGGAGCCCCCCAGCCGTGTGGGGGCCGAGGAGGACGGTCGAGGCGTCAAGGGCAACGAGGACATTCAGGCCCGAAACGGGGGAGGGCCAACTTCGCGCAGAAGAACCTTTCTTCACCAGGCCCGCGTTTGCCGGCCGGGCAGCTTTGGAGGAGACACCCGGCTTAACCGTTCCTCCCGCTCGCACCCTCCCCCTCCCGGCCCAGTCTGCGGAGGCGCGCCTTCCTGCCCGCCCCGAGTTCGGGGGCTGCTGCTGCGGGAGCGTTCCGCCTCGCTCCGGAGGCCCCCAGGCGTGGGGCTGCGAAGCCATCGGCTGCGTCCGGCGCTTCTGAGCTCCGGTGGGCGAGGACCTGCGGCTTTCCTCCAGCCGCGGAGGACGCACAGCGGAGGCGGAGGCCGAGGCCGAGGCAGATTCAGGCCTTAGGCCCGGCGGGCCGGGGCGGGGGAGACGCGCCCGGCATTCGCCATCCGGGGCGCGTGCGGTCCCCCTGGGACCTCGCCGGCGACCCGTAGCTCGGGCACGCGCCTGTCGCAGCCCGCAGGAAGGAGGGG
>LNAC01000018.1:2358731-2387559 GCA_002007465.1 Ailurus styani | reverse complement strand
CGTGAGGCCCGGGGCGGCGGCCGCCATGGAGATCCCCTCGGCCCAGGGCCGGCGCCTGGGGCCTCGGGGGCGGCCCTGACCGCCCTCCTCTGTGCCCCGGCCGGGTCGCGGACGTGCCCCCTGCGGCATTCGGTCCCCTCTGCGTCTCCGCCCTCCCCGGGCCGCGCTGCTGCCTGGGCGCGGCGGCGGCGACGGCGCCCTGTTGAATGGGCTGTGAGGGCCCAGGTTTGAAGCGCTGGCGAACGCGGCCTCCGGGGGCGCAAGGAAGCAGCAGCGGTGGCGACCAAACGGGTGTTGGAGTTGGCGGCGGCCATGGAGGGCCTGGCTGGCTATGTGTACAAGGCGGCCAGCGAGGGCAAGGTGCTGACCCTGGCCGCCTTGCTTCTCAACCGGTCTGAAAGCGACATCCGCTATCTGCTGGGCTATGTCAGCCAGCAGGGAGGGCAGCGCTCCACGCCCCTCATCATCGCAGCCCGCAATGGGCACGCCAAGGTGGTGCGCTTGCTGTTAGAACATTACCGGGTGCAGACTCAGCAGACTGGCACCGTCCGCTTCGACGGGTAGGTACAGCCCAAGCCCTCTCCCACGAGGGCGGACCCACCACCCGACTGGTCCTCCCCTGCTTCACTCTCTCTCCATAGAGGTATCACTTCTTCCCTTTTGTGCATCCTCCTGCCGCAGGAATGCGCCCTTCCTCTTCCAGGGCTAATGCTTTACCCCGTGGTTTGCTGCCCATCCTTATCGGCCCCTACCCCGTATTCCCTCTGTGGGTAAATAGCCACACCCTCTGTCCACATACCTAATGGGTATTCCTCACTGAGAGTCCGTGTTATGGAGGAGGTGCACCTTCCCAGGTTTTACCTTTATCGGTATTGGGGTTGTAAGCGAGATCAGAAATTAACGCGGTCAGCAGTTAACATCGAAGACCTCTGTTTGACGAGTTATTTGGTCACCCAGTTTTTAACTCCTTCAAGTGAGTGGTCCCTTCAGATGGGTTGCGGGGGCCTGAATAAGCCCCTAGAACTCCAGCCTCTTGAGGGATTGTCAGGCAGCCAGACATCCCTAGATATGATTCTGACTCTTGCACAGAGCTCGGGGTAGATAGGCTGGCTGCAAAAAATGGCCCTGCGCCCGGTATAGGAGATAATGCCATTGTTAATATATGTTATCGTGTGATATTGTGGGGAAACTTGATAGTTTATGTTATTCGAGGTCGGAAGTTCAAAAATTCATATTGTCATAGTTAAAATTTGCCTTTTAGGTTTAATTGTACATGTTTTGTGGGACATCTTCTTTGCTGGATTATTATAAAGTGTTTTTCAGATTACAGACTTAATCGATTGCATTTGTTTTTGTTGACTTTTGTGCCAGTACATAAGCTATTCTAGCATTTTCTTCTGTTTAAGGTAGATGTGGTCCAAACATAAAGATATGTGTCTTTAGTTTTGGTGATTGAAAACTGCTTGGTTAAAACCTCATTGAAAAAGCACTTCTTGAAAATGACTAGGGCATTGTTGAATTTTGGTTCTTTTTTAGGTTTAAGTAATAAAATGGCCAGAGGAAGATATTTTTAGATGAGAGGAAAATATTTTACAGCATTACATTTTAATGAAATGATAGCCCATGTTGGTGGTTAATCTCCGGTACCACCTCCCTAGACATCAAGGAGATGGTCTTTTTCCTCTTGATTAAAGATGGCAACCTGATTCATGTTTGCTTTCCTTTACTGCCTTCTGTGTCCTTTCTGGAACTCCCTGCATTCCCACAGCCTTTCCTATACCCAGACAAGGAGTGAGACAGAATGACCCCTGAACTTCCAGCAGCATTCCAGTTGTATAGGCACACGCATTCATTGAGATACGAATTTCAATAACAGCTGCTAGAAACATCGCAGCTAAGGAGCTTGCTGAGGCCTTTATGGATGAGGGGAGGATAGTGGTGAAAAGAAAAAAATAGTTTCCTAAAGCACTTGGAAAGGCTTTGCTTATCGCTGTCCTTTTTACTATCAGAGAGAAAAAGGTCTTTTGAGGTGGAATAAAAAGAACCTGAAATGACTAGAAGTGACTAGAAATACAGCATTGAGCCTGTATACTTGCCCAGTATTCTGCACTGGGCTGCGAAATTGAAAGGTTCGGGAGGCAAACACTTACTGAATTCTTACTGTGTGCTGGGGGATTGGGTATGCAGAGCTGAGTGACGTACTGTTCCCACTGTGGGGGGAGACATTTCAGCAGGGGAGACAGAGAAATATATAAATGAGTAATTGCAGATGCCATGCCATTTAAAGTTTTTAGAAGTCTGTTGGACTAGTGAGGGAGTATGGAAAGAGGAAGTGCTCAGCTTTGCCTAGGGGAATCAGGGAAGGCACCCCCGCCCCACCCCCTTGATGCTTGAGTTTCGGTCTTAACGGAAGTGAAGAAGATGGGCAGCAGCATGGTGAACTTGAAGCAGTGACAGGTGTTTCAGTGTGGTTGTAAGGAAGGGATTCAAGGTGGGGAAATTAAGGAAGAGATGATGGGAGACTGGAGAGAGGTGGAGGCCAGATTTTGATGATGATCGCTGTGTAAAATAGCAAGAGTCCCATTGGAGAGACTGCAATTGCAAACAGTTCAATCATTTGCGATTTTGGCAGAGCATTCTTCAATCTGTCTTTTTTGTTTATGGATTATTACAATTATGAATTTATTAGCTGCTGTGTAAAGATAGTGGAGAATTTTATTTATTAAATGCCTGTGATGGGCCTAGCCCTATTACACCTTCTATGGAGGATACAGAAAAAAGTGTAAGGTTTCTACTTATTTCGAGGAGCTTGCCAATTAATTAACAAGGGAAAATTGAAGTTCATGGCCACCTTTCTGCCCACTCAAATCACTCTGTTATTCTTCAGTTTATTCCAGTCATTATGGCATTTCAGAACTAGATAAAAAAGAGTGTATTGCAAATGTCGTGATTTCACTTTGCACTCATTCCAGACATTGTGAGGTGTTAACAGTATGCGCACTCAGCCCTGGGGGGCTGGCTTTTAGTAAAATCCCCCTTTATTTTTTAATTTTTATTATATTTATTTTTATTCTTTTTAAATTCCCCGTTAGATTCCATCAGCTCTTAAGAACCATGGCCAGGCGGGGACTAACAGGTTCTGTGTATGTGCTGAAGTAGATTAGTGTTTCCTAGTTTTTAGTCACTTGTATACCATCTTCCACAACTTTTTGTCAGTGTTGATTACTTATCCTGTTATTTGCCTAATATTTAAAAAAAAAAGTTTCACTTCTTAGCTTCATCCTAAGCAACAGTTATCTGTATAATTATGGGGTTGATAGTATGTTTTGTGTGTATGTGTGAGAGAGAAAGGGAGACATTAAAATAAATAGCTTATCAAAAATTTTGTAATAGTCTATGTTCTGCCTAAACATTTCTATACTATCTTAAGAAACTCAAGTGGATTCATAACAGATTCTCAGGGAGGAAAGGACTGCCTACCTAGATCAAGCCCCTTGGTGATATTTGAGCCCTTGTTCATATTTTTAGGGTAATATTTGAGATTATTTTACTTATGGCTTAATATGTGAAAACTAATATGACAGACTAGTGGGCAGGAAAAATTACTTGAGTATAAATGAAAGAACCTTTAGTTGGAGAATGGGAAACTGTTAAGGATGTTACAGAAATGGAACAGAACAAAGGCTAGGTATCCTGTGACCATGGACTAGAGTGTCTGTCTTGAGTTCCTAGGCCTGACAGCTCTGTAGCAGAGTTTGTGGGGGAACCCTTGTTCTAAAAGAGGTTTGCTGACAGGGATGGGAAGGAGAATAGGACCTCTGGGAATTCTAAGGCTTTTTTTGTTGAGTTCTCTTTTAAAGTTGGCACTAATACTAATACTTTTAATGCTTAGGTAGAGGACAGGCATGAGGGCCACATCATCATTTGGCTTCATTTGAAGGTCATTGCCACGCAGTATATATTTCAAGAAAGTATATTTGATCTAATAAATGATTTTAAGGATTTCGGTTAAAATAAAGTGTTGATCATTTACATTTAATGAATTTTTATTTCCATTTCAAATACCTGACCAGACATTTTTATTTTAAATTGAACCAGGAAATAGTTTGAGCTTAGTTTTGTGATCAGAAATGTTACCTTTTATTGTTACATGTTTCCATCATCTGATGTGTACATTTTGTTGGTGTACAAAGTGAATATCAGATTATAGTTTATTTTTATTTTATTTATTTATTACTTTTTAATGTAATCTCTACCCCCAATGTGGGACTCGAACTCATGACCCTGAAATCAAGAGTCACACGCTTCACCAACTGAGCCAAACAGGTGCCCTCCTTTATTGATTTTTTGTTTGTTTAAAGATTTTATTTATTTAGAGAGAGTGTGCAGGAGCTCGTGCTTGCGTATGTGGTGTAGGGGCAAAGGGAGATGGGGAGACAGAATCTCAAGCAGACTCTGCACTGAGCCTGGAGCTCCATGCAGGGCTCAACTTCACCACTCTGAGATGGAGCCCTACATCGGGGCGCCCCACTCAATGGAGAGCCTACTTCTCCCTCTGCCCGGCCCCCCTCCCCTGCTTGTTCTCTCTCACTCTTTTGGTCTATCTCAGATAAATAAATAAAATCTTAAAAGAAAAAAGTCAAATGCTTAACTGACTGAGCCACCCAGGTACTCCCCGGTTTCTTGATTTTTAAAATGAAATACATAATAGAGAGTTTGCATTGCAATTTTGGACTGAGTCTAGAAAGAACATTGTTTTATAGTACTTCTCCCATAGGGACCAAGTACATATTGCATTAATTTTATCATACTTTTATTTTCTGCTCTAAATGTGTTTGGTATGTCTGTGGACAAAGGAATGTCATAGATTTTAGGCTTATGAGTCCCATTACTCTGTTTAATGTTTTTGTTTAGATGTAGAAATTCAAAATTTGCTAAGGCTAATGTTTCTGAAGGACTGGTCATTTTCTAATACATTCTGCAGTGAATATTTTTGTCCTAAACTATTTAAAAATTTTAATTGCCTCAATAAAAATAATTGAAACTTTCTTTAGGCTCCTGTTTCATCACTGTATGGAAAAATGGAAATGATTAGGCTATATCATGAAAAGTATTAAACTGTTACAAAAACCAAGTGAAATATATATTTGTAATTTAATTTTTACTTTTACATAATTAATGAGTTAATTCTGGGAAATTTGAGGTGAGAAAAATATTTTAATCACTTTTTGTCTTTTTTTATCCTTTTTTTTTTTAAGATTTTATTTATTTATTTGACAGAGAGAGAGAGATTACAAGTAGGCAGAGAGGCAGGCAGAGAGAGAGGAAGAAGCAGGCTCCCTGCTCAGCAGAGGCTTGATCCCAGGACCCTGAGATCACGACCTGAGCTGAAGGCAGAGGCTTTAACCCACTGAGCCACCCAGGCGCCCCTCTTTTTTTCATCTTTAAAATGGGGGTCATATTAATCTTTTACGGTTATTGTGAGAGTTAAAAATAATGTATGTGAATGTCTATTTTAATGTAAAATTTATGAGTTTTACATGGTTTGGGTTCATGTTCCTGGCATATAATAATTTTGTATTTTTAAAGTGCAAGGAAACATTTAACCACGTATATGTAACTCTATATTAACTATGTATTTTTGGTAGATTACTATTAATTAGTTTGAAAAAATGCTTTTTATTTTTTATTTTTTGAAAAAATGCTTTTTAATTTGAAACTGTTCGAACAATGACATGTATTTTGTTTCCTTAATACAGAGAGTACTATGTAGTAGAGTAGTTTTGTATTTTAATCTCATGTAAACCTTTTAGTTATGTATCTGTAAAATGAGCATAATAGTGTCGACCTCAGGTTTATTGGGAGGAAGTTATTATGAGGATTAAATGAGGTGTATTGCATATTGAGCACTTAATACAATGAGTGCTTGGCACACTGAAGATACTTACTAGCTATTTGTGTTCATTTAAACTGTTTATCTTTAATTGTGTCTCATTTTTGTTTTTAATTATAACTGTTTTTAGTTAAGGTAATAACATCTAGTAAGGTACATAAATTTTAAGTGTACGATGTGATAAAATTTTAATATGTTTAGCCATGTAAATATCTTCTAGATCAACATACAGAATATTTTTATCACTCAGCGTTTCCCTTGTTCTCCTTCTCAGTCAGTTCCTCTCCTTTCCCTTCCCAGAAGTAATGATTATTCTGACTTTTATCGCCACAGATTAGTTTTGTCTATACTTGAACTTCCTATAAAGGGAATCATACAATATGCTCTTTCCTGTCTGGCTTTTTTTCTTTCCTTAACACGTCTGTGAGATTCATCTGTGCAGTTGCTTGTATCAGTAGGTTTTTTTTTTATACTTTGTAGTATTCCATTGTATGAATATGTGGCAACTTATTCTATACACAGGTATTTTAGTTGTTTCCAGTGTTCGTTACAGATAAAGCTGCTATGGACATTTTTATGTATACATTTTCACTGTTGGGTGTTTGCGTTCACTTCTTGTCAGTATATGCCCAGGAGTGGTTGCTGGGTCATGGGGTTGGTGTATGTTTAACTTTAATAGTTATTGCTAAACAGTTTTCCTGAAAGTGGTTCAAACAATTACATTCCTACCAGCAGTGAGAGTTTGAGTTGCTTCACATCCTGGCCAACATTTAGTATTGTCATGTCAGTCTTACTAATTTTAGCTATTCTGGTGGCTGTGTATTGGTAACTCATGATTTTAATTTGCATTTCCCTCTCCCATAGTTATCCTGAACATCTTTTCCTATGTTTATGGTCACTTGATTATCTTCTTTTGTGAAGTATACTTGTTTAGTCTTTTTACCCATTTTTTAGTTGGGTTTTTTGCCTTTTTCTTATTGATTTGTCAAATACATTTAATATAAATGTCTTCTCCCAGTGAGTGGATTGCATATTTACTTTCTTCATAATATCTTTTGATGAATTGAAGTTCTTAATTTTAATGAAGTTCAGTAAATCAGTTTTTTCTATGATTAGTGCTTTTTTTGGATTCCATTTAAGAAATAGTCATTAACTACACGGTCATGAAGATAGTCTACTTTTTTCTTTTTTTTGAAACGCTCATGGTTTTTTTTTTTTATTTTTTTTAAAGATTTTATTTATTTATTTGACAGAGAGAGAGAGCAATCACAAGTAGGCAGAGAGGCAGGCAGAGAGAGAGAGGAGGAAGCAGGCTCCCTGCTGAGCAGAGAGCCCGATTCGGGCCTCGATTCCAGGACCCTGAGATCATGACCTGAGCTGAAGGCAGAGGCTTTAACCCACTGAGCCACCCAGGCGCCCGAAACGCTCATGGTTTTACTTTTCATATAGATCTAGGCTACTTCCCTAATTTTTATGCATGGTGTGCAGTTTGATGAGAAATTTTCCTAAATATGCACCCATGTAGCCACTACCCAGATCAAGATTTAGGACATTTCCAATAGCTTTAAGACTCTTCCCAGTTAGTCCTATACCCTTTCCCATAGGTAACTCCATAGGTACTTGTTAATGAGAAGACTTTTTTGTGATTTTGTGTCATTATATGAAATCGAAGCCTCAACCACGTGAATTATAAAGTGGGTCTTTTGTTTTCCGCAGAAACAACAGACAGGTGGTATTTTGGGGGTGTTGTTAATTGGGGTTAAACTATGATATTTACATTCTACCAGGGGATTATACTCTTTCACTTTATGGGTGATACAGTTTGACCTGTGTTAAAACATTAGGTTGTGTAGTGAGAAGTTCAGTGAGGTTTGTGGTATAAATACTTAATAGCTCTGGTAAATACTGCTTTTGATTGACCTTTTTCCTTAACATTTGCAAGTGTACTTATTTTAGTGGTTCAAGCACAGTGTTATCTAAGTGTGCGGCAGAAGTCTACTTTATAGGTCTGATGATCAGTAATAGGATCAACATTTGAAAAATTGAGGTTGGGGAAAAATGGAAGGTAGAAAGATGGGATAGGTTGGCCTTCTAGCAAAGTCTAATTCTATTGTAAGAATCTAGCACATATTAGACAGTAAGTAAGTGGTGACTGTGAAGCCACAAAGTGCAGACATCGGCCGAAGGTCAGGGAAGATGCCCACTGGTTTCAGGAAAGTGCTAATTGTTTCTTGCTGTTAGTATTTCCCCCAGTGGTTTAGTTGAGGAACATACATAAACCCATGATACACACATACGCATATACATACATATTTTTAAGACCTTTAAGTTGGAGTTGAATGGATGGAGAAAAAAATGCACTAATTGAAAGCATTTAAAAGTTTCACAAAGCGAATGTATTTGTTTAATAAAGTTCCCTTTGTGCTTCCTCCCACTATCTACTTCCCTTAAAAGTAAACAGTGTTCTGACTTCAGCACTACAGATAGGTATATAAATGTAGTAATATAATATGTACTATGTTCGGTTGACTTCTTTTGCTCAGCATCATGTTTATGTGATCCTTCCGTATTGTATGGAGCAGGAATTTTTTTCATTCTCATTGCTGTAGTAGAAGTATATTTGATTAGCTTATTTGATTAGATAATCTTAGGGGACAATTATCTGCTTAAATACTTTTTTTCCTAAAGCAGTTTCTAACACAGTGTTACTATAGGGACTGGGGTAGCTTTCTTGCTGACCTATTGAGAGAAGCTGTGGTACCTGGGGGATACTGGGCAGGAGGAACATGTTTTTCCTTAAGAGCCAGTGCATCAGTTTGGTGGTAAAGAAGTTATGAACCTCCTTACATTTCCTCTGTGTTTTCTGAAATGTATTTACTTTTGCTAGTAGAAAGTTGGGTTTTTTTAAGGATTATATGCTTTAGCAGTAACAGTAATAGCTAATGTTTCTTGACCTTCTACTAGGTGTAAGTACAGTGCAGAGTGCTTTATTTAAGTTAACTGATTTTATTTTCACCCAAACTCATGTTGTATTCATGTTCTGCAGATTGAGGTTTTGGTCAGTGCAAACGAATCCATTCTTTACACTCATGTTAGGGCATGTGGCCTCTGTTTTCTGACCGTTTGTTCTTTTTATGAATAGGTATGTCATTGACGGTGCCACCGCTCTTTGGTGTGCAGCAGGAGCTGGACATTTTGAAGTTGTTAAACTTCTAGTCAGCCATGGAGCCAACGTGAACCACACCACAGTAACTAACTCGACTCCCCTGCGGGCAGCATGCTTTGATGGCAGACTGGACATTGTGAAATACTTGGTTGAAAATAATGCCAACATTAGCATCGCCAACAAATACGACAACACCTGCCTAATGATTGCAGCATATAAGGGACACACTGATGTGGTCAGATACCTTTTAGAACAGCGTGCTGATCCTAATGCTAAAGCACACTGTGGAGCCACAGCACTGCACTTTGCAGCTGAAGCTGGGCACATAGATATTGTGAAAGAGCTGATCAAATGGCGTGCTGCTATAGTAGTGAACGGCCATGGGATGACACCCTTAAAAGTAGCTGCCGAAAGCTGTAAAGCTGATGTCGTCGAACTGTTGCTCTCTCATGCTGATTGTGACCGAAGAAGTCGGATTGAAGCTTTGGAACTCTTGGGTGCCTCCTTTGCAAATGACCGCGAGAACTATGACATCATGAAGACGTACCACTATTTATATTTAGCCATGTTGGAGAGGTTTCAAGATGGTGATAACATTCTGGAGAAAGAGGTTCTCCCACCAATCCATGCTTATGGAAATAGAACTGAATGTAGAAATCCTCAGGAACTGGAATCTATTCGGCAAGACAGAGATGCCCTTCATATGGAAGGCCTTATAGTTCGGGAACGAATTTTAGGTGCTGACAATATTGATGTTTCCCATCCCATCATTTACAGGGGAGCTGTTTATGCGGATAACATGGAATTCGAACAGTGCATCAAGTTGTGGCTGCATGCCCTGCACCTGAGACAGAAAGGTAACAGGAATACCCACAAGGATCTTCTTCGATTTGCTCAAGTTTTTTCACAGATGATACATTTGAATGAGACTGTGAAGGCCCCAGACATAGAATGTGTTTTGAGATGCAGTGTTTTGGAAATAGAACAAAGTATGAACAGAGTAAAAAATATTCCAGATGCTGATGTCCACAATGCTATGGACAATTATGAATGTAATCTCTATACCTTTCTGTATTTAGTTTGCATCTCCACCAAAACACAGTGCAGTGAAGAAGATCAATGCAAAATTAACAAGCAGATCTACAACCTAATTCACCTTGATCCCAGAACTCGGGAAGGTTTCACCCTATTGCATCTGGCTGTCAACTCGAATACCCCAGTTGATGATTTCCACACCAATGATGTCTGCAGCTTTCCGAATGCACTTGTCACAAAGCTGCTGCTGGACTGTGGTGCTGAGGTGAATGCTGTAGACAATGAGGGGAACAGTGCCCTTCACATTATCGTTCAGTACAACAGGCCCATCAGTGATTTTTTAACCTTGCACTCTATCATCATTAGCCTGGTTGAAGCTGGCGCTCACACTGACATGACAAATAAACAGAATAAGACTCCGCTAGACAAAAGTACCACTGGGGTGTCTGAAATACTACTTAAAACTCAAATGAAGATGAGTCTCAAGTGCCTGGCTGCCCGAGCAGTTCGGGCTAATGACATTAACTACCAAGACCAGATCCCCAGAACTCTTGAAGAGTTTGTTGGATTTCATTAAGTGACTGGATATGTAAAATCGTTTAATGTGGTGCTAAAAAGTAAAGGACTTTAATCACAGACAATAGAATTATGTGTTCATAAATTCTACTTTTCTTTCCACTACCCTTCCTCCCTACCCATCCTTCCTTAGTTCTATATTTGGTCTTTTTGCCTCATAACGGTTATTGATTTTACACTTTAAACATAGACACATTGTTTAGGTGTAACTATAATCTAAGGTATCTGAATATTGGTTACTTTTTCTTTTTTTCTTCATTTGTGTCTTTTTTCTTATTGCAATATAATTGAGATACATTATATTAGTTTCAGGTGTATAACATAATGATTCGACATTTGTATTTTTTTTTAAGGAATGAGTATAAAATATTTTGTTTATGTAACAAGGGACATTTATGATTTGAAGTTGATACTGTTTTAAAAAACTGCCTACAAAAGTATTTCTGTTAAACCTGTGTCAGTGTGTTATCCTTGCAGCAGTTTTGAGGATCTCATGAAGAAAAACAACTAAAAAGGACCATTCAGAGTAACGGGATACCTAGGTGTTCTGCACGTGCCAAACTGCTGTAGGTAGTTTTTGCTCTTCTAATATTTATGTGGAGTGATACAACACATTGTAACGTCAGGAGGATTTCAAAAAATATATCTGCAGATTAACCTGAAAATGTGCTAATTTAACAATAGTAACACATTTATAAATTTAAATCCATTGAAATTGTTGCATTATGCTGGGTGGTGTATACAAAGTAGTAATAATCTTAAAACAATGTTTCAGAGAATATTGATGGACTACTTGCCTTTAGGCTTAAATTCTAAAATTCTTTGAAGTCTCTGTTTTAATGTAATTTCTCTAAACTGCAGCAGTCTGCATTTGACTCAGCTCACAGACGTAAAAATTATGAATGCTTTGTTTTCTTATGAAGCAAATTGTTACAGTTATACATTCTGTTTTTGTCCCTTTCCTCCTGTGTGGTCTTTTAAAATTTGGAAACTGCTTTTCCAGAGGGCATTGTTTGTGCCCCCCCAATAAGGTGTTTATGACAGATGAAAAGGAACCCAGGATATTTGTGATTTTTTTCGCTTTCTTTACTTTGTCCCTTATAACTAGTAGGAAAATCGCTAGTGTGGTATAGGAAATTAAATGGTTTCGATGATAAAAATAATTTGCAATGCTCCTTTGAAAGGTGTTTCTGTGAGAGCTGCAAGTTTTTCAACCACAATATGTCACAGATTCTGATAGGCTATGCAGAGGTCTCTGTGTTTTTTCTGTTCTGTTTTAATGGCAGCATTTTAACTGTCAGACCAAAAGTATTCTGTGATTATCTTTTAAGCATCACAGAAAATCAAGGAAATGGTACACACCTATCGATGTTAAAAATGATAAAGTAAAATTAGCTATATCTGTATTTTTCTCTCTAGTGCCAAATGAATGCCTTAGCTACTCATAGTGCATGGTACTGTAAGTGAAGACCTGCAGCTTTTTTTTCTTTAATGAAAAGCATTATGATTATGTAGTGACATCAGATATAAACTAAAAAAAAAAAAACAAACCAGAAACAACCCCCCCCAACATGTTGGTTTCAGTGGTCATTTTTTGTATGCATATTGTTTTGTGAAGTATAAGAGAAGGATTGCAGTTGGATCAGTAGAAAATATAATGACCAAGCCAAAATTAGCACCTAGGGCCTTAAATAAAATAGATACCCCATGAAATGAAATAGTTTGAAGGGTGGGAGGGAATGGCAGGTGGGAAACTTAAAAACTTTTTCCCCCAAGAGTGCAAGATACTTTTACAGCTATTGTAGTTATTCTCCATGTTCTTCTTGCTTCAGCTAGGAACGTTTTGATAGTAAATTCCGTCATGGTAATGTGTTTTTTTTTCCCTAACCTGAGGTTTTTACAAGGAGGGTTTTTAGGATGGTTTAAAGGGAGGTATTTGAGCCCTAATTTGAAAATTACCAGCCTTGCTCCTCCTGGTATGAATCAAGGAAATACTGTACCTTGCCCTTGGCAACTCTCATGGCCTGAAAGAGAAAATGCACGGCCTCAAGGTGAGTGAATCCTGCCTTTTCCACAGCTTAGATCAGACCCTGTGTTTTTCAGACTTCAGGGTCTGCTTCTCTGATAGTCTGAGGAGTGGCTATGATACTTGGTATTCAGTTGGTTCCATTATTAATGTGTATGATTTTTAAACACCAAAACTTAAAATATCAGATAATGTTGCATGTTTTAAAAACCATTTCATCCCTCTGGCTACCCAGGACCAGTGCTATTTTAGATATTGCTTATTTATAAAATGAGGATAATGATAATATGTACATATTCAGACATCAAAATTTAATGACAGTGTTTTTGAGAAGGGATGAATGCTGGAGAAAATAGAACTGCTGATTGAAATGCTGACAGAGTTGGAGAAAGAATTTGAAGACAGTGGAATAAACTATGAACTCTGCTAATGGTAACACATTTTTTTACTATAGTATAGTAGTACATTGTGCACTCTATTGCTAAGGATCTAATTTTGTCCTGTAAAATAAGTCCAAGTATGTATTGTGAAACATCTGTATAAAACCATTCTTGAAACAAGTGATCTACATGCCTGTTTTTTATTTGTTTTGGTAGAATTATTTTAAATATGTTTAGCCAAATCCTTCCCAAGCTTAACGATTTTTCTGTTTTGTGTCTGTGTGCGTGTGTGTGTTTTAAGGAAAATAAATCGGTAAGAAAGATAATCTGTATCTCCACTCACTGAGAACTCTAGGCTCCATTTCCAGCCACTTTTGTCGTTTCCTGTTATTATTGGTAGAAATATGCTTCAGATTGTAAGTCTTCGTTGATGATATTTCAAATTCAGTCAAAACTTCTTTGTCTTGCTCAGTAATTGTCCTTCAGATTTGGCTGAACTAGAGGCCCAGGTGGATGAATACCTGGGCTTCGAATACCTGGGCAAGCCATGTGAAACTTAGGTGGGTTTTACACTTTTAATGGAGTTGGTGAAATTGAACTTTTGAACTTAGGTAACTGTTTAACTCAAGGAATGGGCAACAGATCCATCCCCTCAATTGATAGAGAAGGGGGAAATCTTTGATGTAAGAACTCTGACACAACATAGTTTTTATTGGTTTACCCTGGATGGCTCTAGCAGGCCATAGTCCAACTACCTTTAGGTTCTTTGCTGAGGGGACTTAAAACAAACCAACCAGAAAGCAAGCTTTGGTCTGGCTTGTTTCTGGGAAGGGTTTTGTTTCATTATACTAGTAGTTGATTAATAACAATTAATGAGAAACTTAGGTACGGTAGCACTGTTTGAAGTAACATGATTTGGGGGCAGCAGCTCCCTAAGTATCAACTGTGCATTTGGCAAGTGTTTTTAAAAATTCAAATCCCAAGGGAACAGCGCCCTGTCACCAGTGTTCACTGCAGTTTGCGGCAGCTACTTTATGGATAAGACCATTTTGGATTATTCATGCAGAAGCATTTCTTTTTTGGAATGGGGCGGGGTGAGGTGTGAGTTGCTGGACCTCGGGTTACAGTTTGCTGGATTTAGAAGCAACCAGTGATTGAACTAGTGAGTAGATGGATAAGAGTATATTAAAGGACTTGTTTTTATGGTAGATTTTCTGTAAAAATCTTAAGTGTTCCTTTTTAGGCTAGCCAGATATATCTATATACAGATGACTATTCTGTTTTCCTCACTGACTATGCTGTAATATTAAAATGGATTAAAGAAAACAAAACTCTGCCTTTTGCTCTATGAAAAGATACTAGTCCATTAGATGTTAAGCTGTGTGTTTATTCCTGCCCTGAAAATGCACAGCTCTGCTCTGGAAACCCTCTCTGAAAGGTAGAAAGCTCCTGGTTATGTATGGCACATCGCAGGGCTTTCTCCTACATTTCTGGCAGATTTGCCTAAATCCTCAGATGGGCTGGGTTGTATGTACAGCATACTCTCTCCCGAATATGGGATCTGACATAAACACACTGATAGTGATGATAGATGCATTAATTTTTAAAACTATAAAGTAAATGTGGTCTCTAGTCCTAGGTTTGTGGTGTGTTCATTTGTGTTGATGTGCAGGGAAGGGACACCGAGTTGATGGTTATGGGAAGCGTATCTTGATGTGTGTGCAGGGGTGAGTATTGCTAAATTATTAACAGCTTTTCATTTAGGGGTGAGTCATGTGATCAGTGGCCTAATCAGAAAAATGAAGGAGCGAAGATGCAAGCTTTGCCAAGTGATGAAGTAAACAAGGTTTTGTATCTGTTTTTTATCAGGTGTTGTAAAATTTGTGCATGGCTTTTTTTTTGTTGTGGCTTATTAGTAATTGGTAGAGGTGAAAAGATGAGGAAAACCCCTCAGCTTTGGTAACCGATCTTTTCAGAGTTACTTAGTTGGGGAGTAAAATCTGACTGGCCCTAATGTGTTGAAAGATCCTATCCTTTATAATATTCACCCCATCCTGTAATCCTCTGTGTAGAAAAATGACATTGTTGTATTCTAGTAATTCACTGTGATTTATAACAAACCAGTGATGTCCTTCTATTGTGCACTTTTGTCAAACCATTTACGTGACTTTAATAAACATAGTAAACTTGCTGACTGCACCAGAGGTCTGTTAGTGGTTTATATATTGCATGACATTTTCTATTTGAGTTTGACATGTAGAATCATTTTTAATTTCGTGGCAATTGATAGTCCTAATAGCCCAGCTAATTTGAAACTAACAATACTGCTGTGTAAAAGGAAAAAAAATGGTGTTTGTGTTCAGTAAATGTTTGAAAAAAAAAAACCTGCCTTGAAGTTTGTGTCTTTATTGTTCAGTGTGTCTTAGTGGAGATGATCTTATGTTGAGTTCATTTAAAAAAGAGTTGTCAAAGTTATATGTGCCTGGGGAAGAAATTCAGCTAGTAAAGAAAAATTCAAATAGTAAAAACCAAAAAACCCCAGTGCCCTCTCCATCTGTACCTGCCTCCCATTTGGACTCTTAAGAGGGCAGTCACTGTTTACTAGTTTTTTTGAATAACTTCCCAGAATTTTTCTGTGCATATATATATTTTTTTCTCCTTTTCATTTATTAAAAATGCGAATGGACTTTTTCCTACTCTCTTCTGCATCTTGTGTTTTTCATTTAGTATATCTTAGGTTTTTTCATATGGGAATTTTTTTTTTTTACTTTTTAAAAAATTTTTATTTATTTATTTGACAGAGAAAGACAGCAAGAGAAGGAACACAACCAGGGGGAGTGGTAGAGGGAGAAGCAGGCTTCCTGCTGAGCAGAGAGCCCGATGTGGGGCTCAATCCCAGGGTCCTGGGATCGTGACATGAGCCAAAGGCAGACACTTAACGACTGAGACACCCAGGTGCCCCAGTTTTTTCTTCTTTAAACAATTTTAAATAGATTTAATTCTATGAGTGGGCTTAGCATTTATTTAACCAGACCTTGTTGGATTCTAGGTTTTCATTTTATTGATATTCTAAATAACACTTCGGTGAACATCTTTATATTCTATATTCTTAGAACAAATTCATTCCTAGTACTGGAGTTTATGGTTTGGTGGCTGAGTATTTAAAATTTTGATAGAAGTCATTTAATTTGCCTTCCATGTACCTACGCTATTATTGACATCAGATTTTACCTAATCACTTAGTTTTTGCCAAGGCGCTTAATGAAAAGTAACATTTCATGGTTTTGATTAGTGTTCTTTTATTACGAATGAGGTTGACACATTTTTCTTTAAAGATTCTATTTATTTATTAGAGTGTGTGCACGCTGCCGGTACACAAGCAGAGGGGAGGGGCAGAGGGAAAGGGAGAAGGAGAAGCAGGAGCTCTGCTGGGAGCCTAATGTGGGAATGGAACCGGGACTGGGACCCTGGGATCAGGGCCTGAGCCCAAGACAGATGCCCAAACTACTAAGCCACCCAGGTGCCCAACAGTTTCATATACTTACTGACAAGTTTGGTTTTTCTTTTGCTTGCTTTTGATTTGTGGTCTTTTTCTTACTAGTTAGAAATTCTTTGGAAGTTTAAGGAAATTTTCCCTGTCATATGTCCAGCTTATAGTTTGTTTTTTGACTTTGAATATAGTAGTTTTATATCAGAAGTTTACATTTTTAGGTAGCCAAATTTATCATAAGTTTTAAAAATGGATTCTGAATTTTATATCTTGCTTGTCTCTACCCCAAGATCATAAATTTTTTTTTAAAAGAGTTTATTTATTCATTTGACACAGAGAGATTACACGTAGGCAGAGAGGCAGGCAGAGAGAGAGGAGAGAGGAGGAAGCAGGCTCCCTGCTGAGCAGAGAGCCCGATGTGGGCCTCGATCCCAGGACCCTGGGATCATGACCTGAGCCAAAGGCAGCGGCTTGAACCCACTGAGCCACCCAGGCACCCAAGATCATAAATGTTTTTAGCCTTGTTTTCTTCTAATGCTTTTATGGCTTCTCCCTTCCATGTCTCTTCTCCCTTGTTTTTCCCCTCCTCCTGCTCCTTTTCTTTGGTTTAAATTTTTTAACTACCTGGAATTTATTTTATTTTTTATTTTTTTGGAATTTATTTTCATGTAAGGATCCAGCTAGCCAAAGACTTCCCACTGAGTTCAAGCATAAATCAAATTTCCATAGTGTAAGTGGATCAAGTGATGGAGCTCTGGGGATTATTGTCAAGGCTCTATCACTTACTAGCTCTGTGACCTTGGGCAAGTTACTTTTCTATCCAAGCTTAGTTTCTGTAACTTGGGACAATAATATTTAACTTGGACTGTGATGAGCAAATGAGAGAATCAAGATGCTTACTTAAAGTGCCTGACACATAGCAGTGAAGTGCTTGGTAAATGTTAAAGATTAATGCTAGTGGGGCTAATATGTCTCCACTTGCCTTTGGTGGAGGGGATATAATTATTTATGGTTTTTTCCCCCAAATGAATTTTGGTGTCCTGTTATGTTGAAAGATGATTTTGTTTATCATTGAGTTTAATAGATTAATTTAGGGAGACTGCCTTTATAAGTCTGAGCCTTTTTATCCGAAGGAAGGATAGTCCCATTTAATGAAGTCTTACATCTCTTAGACAAGCTTTCTTTTTTTTAAAATGAAGTTATTACAAATACCTTCCTCTTATTATCATGTTCTTTGTTTGTATTGTGGATAGGAGTTTTTCTTCCATTACATATACTTCTAAATGTTAATGTTTTTACATAGGCATTTTAATGGATTTACCTTTTCTTGAAAAATGAAAATTTTCAGTTACTTCTTTTGGATGTCCCAGATACACATCATTTATAAGTAATGATTATTTTGCCTTCCCATTTCAGTATTCGTATTCTATATTTCTTTCATTTGCCTAATTAACGTTAGTTAAGGTTACCCCCAGAGTATTATCATATGGTGGTATTAGAACCCTCCACACATGTTTTCAAATTTAGATTTAGAGTAGCCTTCCTTTCCCTTTATAGAGACCCAAGAACTCTCCTTAGTGTTTTTTATATAAACTCTTTTTATAGCTGAGGTTGTAGACCCGGAAAGAAGTGACTTGTCCATTCAGGGTCACACAAGGATTGAATGTTAGAGTCCACGGTAAGCTCTGGGTCTCGCCCCAGTGAGCAGTGCTTTTTGACTATCAGACTGTCAGGCCGGTACAAACAAAGCTCCCCCTAGCATCTCCAGCAGGTGTGTGCCTGGCTGTGATATCCAGCTGGACTCTGGAAATCACCCAGACAAATTCTAAACCTTTCTTTTTTTCTGTGTTTCAAGTAACATCTGCTCTATTTAGCAGATGACCAGACTAAAGAAAATACTGGTAGTAATATATTTCATCAGATGCTTGATGTAGAAAATGTCAACATGAGAAGCACATTTCAGGTGGTTCATAAAGACGTAGCATGTTGGCAAGCTTAGACAAAATTTTCTATTCTGACTTCCCTGTGGTTTGTACATTTGGTGTGCTTGGTCTGTCCTGAGAGCAGAATTGGGATTGTGTTCCTGCCTCTGACAGAGGCACCATACCACAGATGAGCATACCAAAATAAGAAAGATGATCCCTGCCCTCGATAATAAGCTTGTCATCTAGCTAGTCGCCCCTATTTGAAATCTGATTTTCTGTTTTTCATCAGATTTTTTTTAAAAGATTTTATTTACTTGAGAGAGGGGGCATGAGAGGGGAGAAGGTCAGAGGGAGAAGCAGACTCCCCGTGGAGCTGGGAGCCTGATGCAGGACTCGGTCTCGGGACTCTGGGATCATGACCTGAGCTGAAGGCAGTCGCTTAACCAACTGAGTCACCCAGACGCCCTCACCACATTTTAACTTTAATTTCCCAAACAAAAGTTTATGATGTTACCTTTAGACTCTGGCTGGGGCCATTTTCTGAAAACATTTCAGAAAACATTATCGTTTGGATTGTTGCTTGTCATTTTTGTATGTAGTACCAGGAAGATGAGGACAAAATGCGCACAACTGATTAGAAAGGATGAATCCATTAAGGAATGGTGTCCTCTTTTTTTAAAAAAATGTTCTGCTCATACCCTACTTTGAAACTTGGGAATGGTGTCTCCTTTTTTAAGAAAATGTTCTGCTCATACCCTCCTTTGAATCTCGTGAGTTTGCTAAGTGCATTTTAGTCTGTATCTTACTGAAAAGTTTCAGAGCCCCAGTGTCCGGCTTCTAACCCCCTCTCCACGCTTAACCAGCAAAACTCCTCCGTTCCTGTTTCAGTTTCTGTTTGGAACATGGTGTCCTACTTTAGTGTGATGTCAAAGCTAATGGAATAGATAGTGACACAGAAGCACTGGCATAATTTTAATGTGGTCAGTTAAGCTGAACTGCCCTTTGCATGGAGACTAGCTGATGTTAATATTAATATTAGGATAATTTTAGGGGATTTCAAAAAAGTAAGAAGTAGTGCAGAATAAAAGACTGACATGATATTAACTGGAGGTAAAAACAGGCCAATGTGGTGGTGACTGAAAACAGGAGACCACTCACCACTAATGGCTGTATTAAGTTAAGCCACCCAAGGCATAGTTGGTGGTGGAGAGACCTGACCACTTTATTGTTTGGGGTGAGGTGTGGCTGGAGTGAATCATGCTGGAAAAGGAGCAGGGGTAAGCTGGCTGTTGTTTCTCTTATAGGGTGCTGAGCATCTTGGGACTTGGAGCCCAGGGGACTGACGGAGGCTAGTGTCATATTCCAGGGGAGCACTGACACTAAAAACTCCTGAGTGCTGATGGAGATAGCAACTTGTCTTTTAAAGACTTCTAGGAAAGGCCACTTTCCTACCTTCTGTCGGAAGCTCTTCCACATTGATTCTCCCTCTCTCTGTTGTGTTTCTGTTAGCACATTGCCCCTTCTACCTGATAGCTGTCTTGTTAAAAATACCACCTTCTTTAACAAAAAGGAAAACCTGAAAATTCCACTCTGTGCTGGAAGGACACTCCTGGGGGGATTTTGCTGATGACCACTGCCACTGAGATCTACGGGCAGCTGAGAAAGGCTACACTGTTCAAGAAACTGATGTGGAAGTCTAGACATAAGAGAATAATATGGCTCCAGATTGCTGGTTCTATAAATTTAATGTGCTTAGAATTACCTCACAGAAATTGGATTTGTGAGGTCTGGGGTGGAATGTAGTCTGTGGTTCTGATCTGGACAGCTCTGGGATCCCACTTTGAGACACTCAGCTCGGGATAGATCATGTGTTCTAAGAGTCACACTGTCCTGCCTGCTTACATGCCTACACAGTCTAATGCCAGAAAGAAGCAGCGCCCTTGCCTGGATTTCTTTTCTGTGCTCAGCTGGTTGAGGGATCCAGACCTGATGTCCACTTCCCTGCAGAGCACTGGGTGCTGATGGCACAGGGCTTGAGGCCTCTCTTGAGTCCGTCCAAGACCTGCCCCTCTATTTCTGGATCTTTTCTAAGAGCCCGCATCCCACCCAGGGTCTCAGCATGTTAGAACAGCAGTGAAACCTCACAGAACATCTCGCACGATTCATTTCATAACTCTTATCTTTTTCCTTGATGAGATAGTGAGCCTAGAACTTAGGAGATCTGGACAGTCCACCAAATTCTAAAACCATCATCTGTTGGTATTTGGTTTATTAGAGTCAGACCTTGCCCCGTGTGTTTTTTGCCCCTGCGATTGTTGCTATAGACTTGCTTAAGCAAGTACCACGGGGCCACCAGAAAGCCGAAGCAACTTGTTTAGAGTAATGCCTAGGATGACTGGTAATGCTTTTAAAAAGACTGAACCCTTTTTAAGCTGGCTACGCTTCAGGTTAACACTCTGAGTTCAGCCCTTAGCTCCATCATAAATAATTATTCTTAACTACAGAATAAAACATTGCTAATAATATCCATCTGTGAACCACAATATGAATTTTATGTTGATTTGAGGTTGCATTTTGGGCTGCTTGCTGCTAAATGCCAAAATTGCTCCGTCTCTCCTCCAGACAATAGCAAATATGTTCAACTTCTCCAAGAGTCCCCCTGGGGCTCTGGAGACCCAGAAGAGCTGACTGAAATCTGCATCAGATCCCACTCTGGAGACTTGCTGCAACAAGAAAGTCTTCCCAACTCCAGGCTGGGGTCAGGTTAACCTTAACGTTAGGATGACAGCATAGTTCTCATTCCTCGTAATGGAAGGTCACCTGGGCATGTTAACCCCTTATTTGTTTTCTAGCCTATATATTCACCTGCCTGTTGACCTCAACTTTGTACATTAGTCATGGGAGAGTGGGGGAGGACTATGAAACAAAGATGGTGCCCTGGCCCCTCCTGACCAATTAAATCTGAATCCCTGAGGCGGGCCCTTGCATAGGTATCTTTCTAATAAGTTCCTGGGTCTGAAGAACACTGCTCTAGCATGAGCTTTGCTCCCTAGGAAATGCACCTTCTCTGTAGACCTACCAGGCACTCTTTAAGGCCAATCTCAAACATTTATACCCCAGAGCAGATAAATTCCGAAAGGGAGAACTGATAAGAGAAAGAAGAGAGAGACACAAGAGGAGGGGTTGAATTCCTTGAAGTTACAAGTTTCTGCTTTTTGATCGTCCAGTTCTTGCTGTAGGGCTGGGGTGGGGCACAGACGGACCATGGAGCCCTGGGGGTAAAGGCTGCCTCTGAAGGCCCTGAGGTTGCAATGTGGTCACTTCTGGGCTGCATCTGACCTGCAGATAACATTGCGTTTGGCCTGCAGTGTGGCTGCACATAGCAGTTTTTAAAATGTGAATGCCAGTCCCTAAAAGGCAGGTTTCTCACGAAACCATTCTCAGAGTTGATGGTGCTTGACAGACGCCAAATCCCATGACACACTTGTGCGTGCGGGTGCCTCAGGTTTCCTTTTGTCAGGTGCTCCATTCACCAGGGTAAGACTCCAGGGAAACATGATTGTAAAGGCATCCTTCTGGCTTGGGGTTCACCATCTGAGAAAAAATATTCCCATCGTTCCTTCATAGCCGTGCCTTCTCCTTCCCGAGGCTGGGCTATAATGACTGGCTTGAAAGAGAGTGATCCGGGGATGAGTTTGGATTTTGCTGTGCAATCTAGGGCTATCTCTTAACTGCTCTGGTTTGGAGTGTCCTCATCTGTGGGGGAACAAGAGCAAATAATTTCTAAGGCTCCACTTCCGGCCTCTTGGGATCCTAGTACCGTAAGGTTAGAATGGAGACCACTTGGTTTAAGAGCAGTCTGTGTGTTAAGGTGGAGAAACTCTTCAGTCAGGGTGTCTGGTCAGCACTGAAATGCTAGCCTGGAGACGTCTAGGAGGCCAGAGAGGGAAGGGCTGGAACTCAGGGCTAGAAGCTTCGACTATGCAAACAGGTGAAGATGGGCCTGGGGAAGGTGGGCGAGGGAGGAAGGGCTCCATCGCTGGAGGTGTTCATTCCAGACCAGGCAGCCATTTGGAGGGGATGGTGTAGGGAGCAAATGGTGGACAGGCCCCTTCTCAACGTTTAGAGAGAATGGGAGAGAAGGAGGGGCCCCACATCTGCCTCCTTTCCTTCAGAGAAAAGAGGTTGGTCCCCAAGACATGCCCTGCCCACAGAATGGGATGACCGCGCCTTGGTTGTTTTCAATCACTGTATTTTTTTTTTTAATTTTTAAAAATATTTACGACAGTAAAGGTCGTACTATGTGACCAGGGACAGATGCCTTTGATGCATCCCCCTTTCATTTCTACCTCAAAACAAGATTAAGGCATAAATTACTCGCTGGGCACCAGGCGTGCCTGTTGTCCTCAAGGCGCCGTCATTGGTGGTACCCCTTGTCCCATGGGCCAGCGGATCAGATATTTGCCACCGAGGCTGCACAGACTCGGGTGTCCCTATACTGGTTTAATCAGTGAGTTCCAGAGAGACCCCTCAGCAGCGCCCCTCTCTCGTGCATGATGGGCAGAAGGGAGGGATGGGAGGCTGTGTGTGTGTGTGTGTGTGTGCACGTGTGTGTGCACGTGTACGTGCAGGGAGGTGGGTGACACAGGGAGGAGAGGCTCCACACTGCTCTCCCTGCTGCCAGGCCGCGCATTGGGCCAGGCAGGCTGGAAGACCCAGTGGGGACACGGGACCCAGGGAGTGCATGGTGCATGGGCTCCCGCTGGGTACTAGGAACAAAAGCAGCTGGCGGGGTGCGTGGGGGTGGGGGGTGGAGGGCCCGCCCGCCTCCCCATCTTGGGGTGAGTGTCCCATGTTCTGTGTCCCAGCTTGCCGTCCGTCACAGTCTCCGCGTTCCAGGGTCCTTCTTCATCCCTGGCCTGCAGCTGCCACCATCGAGCCCTGGGACCCCAGTTCATTCAGGGGCAGCTCCGGGGACCTAGCTCCTGTCCGCAGAAGATGCCAGTGGGACTCGGAGCCTTTGGGCAGTGCGGGGGGGGTGGGGTGGGGGGGTGGGAGGACAGCACAGAATGCAGATCTGCTGCACCGCCCCCCTTCCCTTCCCCGGGGGTCCTACTGGGACTGGAGGCCTGGAGTGTGCAGAGTGGGCTTGCATGGCAGTCTTCCTCCCCCGGTTTCTTCTGAGGATGGGACAGGCCGGTTGGAATTCCTAGCACCGTAGTGGCCTGGGCGGCAAAGGCCCCCACAGAGCCTGGTGGAGGCTTTGGTGTGCCGTGTGAGGGGTCCCTCTAAATCACCAGGGCTCTGTGTTGGAAGTGTCTGGGCCTCCCAGTAGAGCAGTCCCTCTTAAAACTGGCTTGAGTTCCTTTCAGAGGGTGCAGGCTTGGTCTCTCAAGAGATGAGGTCAAGTGCAAAGCGAGCTGGCGTCTTCTCCACCTCAGCTCAGTGGGCCCTGGGCCTGGGCCTGCACACTGCCTGGACTGGCATCCTGGCCCCCATCGACTCGCAGCCTCCTCTGAGCCTCACTCCAGCCCTTTGGGGGTGGGGTCCAGGCCAGGCTCCCTCCTGCGCTTGGCACTTTTAAAGAAGCCGAGCTGTGGGCAGCAGAGGGAGAAGTCTCAGGGTGGGCGGGGTGGACAAGGCCTGTCTCCCCTCCCTGCTTTTCCTTCATTAACCCTCCCAAGGCTCCTTCCCAAATACCCCAGCTAACACTGAGTACCCCCCAACCCCCAGCCCAGCAGGACTCCCTTGGTGGGCCGCACAACGGGCCCCTTAATTGGTGGTGGTGGGGGCTGCAATGAAGTGCATGGAGCCTGGGTCAGGAGGCAAGCAGTTGTGCTGTATGACCCTGCCCCAGTCAATACCCCTCTCTGAGGCTCAGAGACAGAGAAGGCTTTGGGGGGCTTATAAGCAGCCTGACACTGTTGGAGAAATTTTGTGGTTCTGTGTGCTTGCTTCTTTTTCTGATAAGAGAAGACCTAGCTTTCAGGTTCCTAAAGGGAACCACAGAAGGGTCAGAGCCACAGGCTGCGGGTCCTCTGGTGGCCCTAGCCAAGCTGTCCGCTGTGGTGAGAGGGGGAGGCTTCGGTAGCAGGCAAGTTCTGGGGAGGGGGCTGGGTGGGTGCCGGCTACCATGGGGAGGAGAACGTGGGCACTGGCCCCAGAGCCCAGAGGCTAGAGGCCCTGGCCTGGGCCCCCCCACCAGGATGCCGCTCCCCCATCAGCTGCCTGCCGGGGCCTCACCTTCCATAGTGCCAGGACCAGCAGGGCCAGCAGCAGGAGGCCCCCCAGGGTGCTGCCCACAATGATCCAGATGGGGATCTGCGAATCTTCTTGCTTGGAGATCTCAAATGTGATCTGCAAGAGGGGAGGGCGCCAGGGCCACAGCATGACTATTCTGGGGCCCGGGGGTGGGGGTGGGGTTTGTGATGGGGGCAGCCCGGGGGCAGGGGATAGCTAGCACCTGGGGGATCTGCTGGAGGGACGGGTGGCACCCAGCCGAGGCCCCAGAGCATCCCACCCTTGCACAACAGACACGGAGTTAAGAGACACAGGTGATCCTGCCTCCTCTTTGAGAAACTTTCCGCCTTTGGCCTCGGGCCACTCTCCACTCCCCTTGGATTCTCCCACCACGTGGGCTACTTTTTCTTATTTTCTCTGCTGCTTCTTCATTGCCCCCCAAGCTTCTAAATTTTGGTGTGTCCTCTGGCTCTGTCCTTGGATCTCTGCTTTACCTACAGTCACTTCCTGGTGAGCTCGGGGCTGTCTTTCCCGGTAGGCACAGTGGGCCCAGGGCCCTTGGTGCTTTTAGGGGGCCCTGAAAGTGTTCTAATTTCTTTTAAAATTAGAAGAAGAAAAAATATGATCTTGCTTGGATTATGTTTGTCTTTATATGGACACTGTCATAAAATAATAATTTAAATTATGTTTTTAAGGAGGAAAAGGGGCTCCGAAGGCAAAAGGGCTCAGGGCCATGGGAGGGCCTAGTGCAGCCCCCAGCAAACTCAGTCCAACATAAGAGTGAGTCCTATCTCTCCGCAACCGCTGTCACATTTCTCTCTTCTACCTGGTCTCTGTCAAATTCCAGACTCATATCCTTCCATCTTCCTGGCCTACTTGGCATCTTTAACAGGTCCCCAAACAGACTCTTTTTTTCCCCCCAGACTCTTGATCCCACTCCTCACCCTCAAACCTCTTCCTTCACCGCCTTTCCCACCGAAGCAAAAGGCAGCACTGTCCTTCGTAGCTTTGTGCAGGCGAGAAGCTTCAGCCTTGGCCCTGACTCTTACCTTCACGCCCACATGGACTCCAGCCAAATCTGTCCGTTCTACCTTCGAAGCATTGCGAATGTGGCCAGTCCTACCCCCTCCAGGGCTACCTCCTTGGACCAGAGCACCCTCCTTTCGCCCTGGAGCGCGTAAGAGCTGGCTCACGGCCTCCCAGCCTCTCTGTCGCCCTCTGCAGTCTGTTCTTGGCATGGCAGCCGGAGGAAGGCAGATTTATTCTTTGCTCTTCTCCGCGCCCCCCAGCTCAGAGTGGAAAATAAGAGTCCCTGTCCTGGCCCTCAAGGCCCTGCACTCTCCGGCTCTGCTCACCTTGCTGGCCCTGTCTCCTCCTCTCCCCATGGCTCTCTCCACTCCAGTCCTCCAACTACCTGGCCTCCAAAGTGCCAAGCACACGCCCACTGCAGGGTCTTGGCCATGCTGTCCCTTCTGCCGGGCCGATAGCCACGTGACACCCCTGTTCTTCATGCTCTCTGTCTGATGTCAGTTTATTGGGGAGGCTCTTCCCAATCTCCTTGTATAAAACAGCACCCTGGGGGCGCCTGGGTGGCTAAGTGGGTTAACCTCTGCCTTGGGCTTGGGTCATGATCTCGGGGTCCTGGCATCGATCACTGCATCCGGCTCTCTGCTCAGCCTGCTTCCCCCTCTCCCTCTGCCTGCCTCTCTGCCTACTTGTGATCTCTCTCTCTGTGTCAAACAAATAAATAAAATCTTAAAAAAAACACAAACAGCACCCTGTTCCCCCAGTCTCCACCCCTTTGAGCCTGTTGTTTTTCTGGGCACAGCTTGTCACCACTTAGCATCGATATATTCCCGTGTCTTGCCATCCTTTCCATCTAGAACGTCAGCTCCACGAAGCAGGGCTTTATCTGTGCTGGTCACTGTTCTGTCTTCAGTGGCCGGGACAGAGGAGGAGCTTGGGCAACATGGAGGGGGACTGAATGAGTGACTCCCCTGCCCCCCTACAGCAGCACGGGTTAGCCCTGGCTTGCCCACTGACTCCATATTCAACCTGAAGCCAGCCATGGCCCCCTCTCTGCCTTAACTCCCACGGCCTCAGTTTCCATATCTAAAAAGTCGGGGTGGGCGTAGCTCACAGCGCTTTGAGGAGTGAGCCGGAGCACATGCCCACTGTCCACTACAGTGCCTGGCCCAGAGTCAGGGCTCAACACATGGCGAGTGCCTCCTTTGTTCTCTTTCCACCCATGAAGGCTGCCTTTGCCTCCCTGCGCCTCGTGCTAGCTCACAGCTAAGCCAACGGGGGCCTTAGATTCTGGGCGGCTACATTTCTAAAAGGAAGTAAGACATCCAGAGAGGATCAGAGGGATTTCTGGGGGGAGGTGAGGGTGGGAGTGGAAGGAGAAGGAGAATTCGTTTAGGAGCCATGGACTAGTGTAGAGAAGAAGGGTCGTGTGTGTGGTGGGCTGTGGGGGTGCCTGTTCAATGCCTCTTCTCTCTCGGTTGCCTGCAGAATTCCAACATATCTCTTGAGGTTTGGTTCAAGTGGACTGTCTCCAGAAAACTTTCTCTGGATATCCCTCGCTCTGACTGCACCCCCCCCAGGCCCAGCGCCTGTGCTCACCCCCAGAACGTAGCCATGCTATGTGAGCCTCATCCCCTTGTCTGCTTAAGTAATCTCTGTATCCCCTGGGGACCTGAGTCATAGGAGGAACACCCACCAAATGGACGAATGAACAAATAAAACTGCTCCTTCGGTGGGTTCCCTGCACCTGCTCCCCCTCTGCCTGGCAGCCCCCCACCTGGCTTGTGAGTGGTTTTTCTGTGTTTGATTAAGGTCTGGCTTCCTGTCCATGCCTAGTTCGCTCTCCAGCATCCCCTGGGGGTGGGGTTGGGGTTCACTTGGCTCTGGTATGGGAACCACTCACAAGGAGCGCAGGCCCCGGCCGGTGTGGGGATGTGGCCAGTGGAGGGCAGCAGTGTCCCATGTCCCAAGCCCCTCTCCAAAGGATTGGGCTTTTCTTCAAGACCCAACTTCTCATTTTCTCAGGAGAGCACTGTACGAAGCCTCACCCCCTTCCTGGGCCCGGATTCTAACTGGTCTGGTTTTAGCCAATTCACAAAGAGTCCCAATACAAAGACATCTTGCTTCCCTTATTCTTCACGAACTCAGCTCGCACCGACTTCTAAAGCACGTTATGTGCATTTCCTTAGATTTGGGGTGAGGATGGATGGGGAGGAGAGGGGTGGATGCTCATTCTAGGCTGCCAGCCTGCCCAAGACCCAGCCTCACTGCTGGTGGAACCAATCAATGAGTGTCCCCCCATCTCTACCCTCCCCCCTCCCCGATCCCCGGGGTAGGCAGGCCTGAGATCCAGTTCTTTCCTCTAGTGCAGAATACGCACATTTCCCTCCTTCCTCTGCTTCCACAGAGCTGCTGTGGTACAGAGCCCGGCGCCCTGGAGGCACTAGGCAAATGCCTACTTCTGGCCCCATCCCTGCTTTTGCCCCCGACGGCCTGTTTGTTTTGCTTCTTTCCTCTCTTCTGATGCTGCACTAACTGCAGATCTGTCCACCTCTCTCCCGCGGGGACACCTGAGCAGAGAGTACAGGCAGCTCTCGGGAAAGGGGCAACCCCTTTCCTAGCTGGTCTGGCTCAAGCTGAGGCCTGCACGGTTCCTAGGGGCTCACCTGGCGGCTGGGATCCACCTCTCGGAAGATGAAGGGGCTGTGGAACTGTCTCTGCAAGGCTGCACTGACCGTGATCTTCATCAGCTTGTACTTGAGCTGTATAATCAGAGGACTTGTCAGAAGCCAACCCTTCCCCGTGGGGAGACTCCCCAGCACCCACCACCTTCCCCTGCTTCCTTGGAGTCTAGCTCAGGGGCTCTACTTACTGCTTTTAGGGACCTCAACCACAGGTTCCCCCGCAGATGGAAATTGGTCTCCTGGTTGGGGGCCAGCCTCACGTTGCAGTTGATGGAAACTACGTCAGAGTTGCTGTGATTCTGAAAGAGGAGGTGGGTCTTGGGGTGAGCGACCAGGCTCTAGGGGAGCAAGGGAGGCAGCTGGCCCAGTCACGCTCCGAGAATGTGC
>LNAC01000018.1:2292574-2357574 GCA_002007465.1 Ailurus styani | reverse complement strand
TCTTTTCTTCATTCTGTTTCCTCTCGGTGTGAGGCTCTAGCGGCCAAGCGCTGGGTGAGGAGGACACTCACCAGCTGCGGGCCCCGAGTCAGGTCCTCCTCCGTCGGGGCGTGTCGGTATTCGGTGCTGTTTCCCCAGATGCTGCAGGACGTGTTCACCTGCACAAGGGCCGCACACAACAGCCTCACCACCAGCCCTGGCCCGCTCGGCCTCCCAGAGATGCTCCGCTCACCTCTGCTGCGCCGAGAAGGCCCTGCTGGCCCGGGGCCGGGGAGGAGGAGCTGAGGTCTGAGGACTCAGGGACAGCTCTAGGGGTAGGTCTGTCTCCTACTGGTCCCTCCCTTGAGCAGGCTCCCGAGGGCGCGGGTACCTGGTCGGGAAGGAAGTCCTTCAGCATCAGCAGGCGGTTGCCGCCTCTGGTGGCGATGGGGATGGTGATCTTCATCATTACTCCGTGGATGGGGAATAAGCCCAAGTTTTGGATCTGTGACCAGAGAGGGGAGGAGTCAGTGCTTCCAGCAGCAGCTGCGGGACGGGGGGGGTGTGGTGGTGGTGGAGGACGAGGTCCATGGGGGTGAGCCCCCCATCAGGTTGGGAAGCAGGCCCCTTCAAGCCCCCCGGCATATTTGCTCTGCCAAATTACGGCGTGGGGTGGGGGTGCTGTGTGGACAAAGGTCCATGAAAGCGCCCAGGGGGCTGGGCTCCTGGAGGCTCAGGACAAGCTGGTGGGGGCCATGACACTGGAGAGCAAGGTCACTTCCATTCTCTGACTCTCCTGCCCGTGGGGATTTTGTAGCCCGATGCTGGTGGCCACCCTGGGCTGCGGTCGGGGCGGAGATGGGAGAGCGAGTCATTCATTAATGAAGGCTTGACTGGTGAGCGAGTGATGGTGCACATTCTAGCCGTGACATGGCCAGCGTCAGAGCAGCAGTGGTTCCAAGCAGGGCTCTGGAATCAGAGAGGCCGGTGCACGACCCAGGGCTGCGAGCGTCTACCAGCTGTGTGGCCTCCGGCCATCACTAGACCCCTCCTGGCCCAGTGACCCGGGTACCAGCATGTCTGATGCGCCGTTTCCAGCATCAGCCTGCCCTGAGCTGCGTTCAGGGGTGGGGGAGCCCGCGGGGCCCAATGGGCAGACTGATCAAATGCCTCCTTGTTCCCTTTCTCGCTCCTTCCTTACACGGGGACAGAGACGAATGCCACATTTCTCAGTCTCCCTAGGTAACTGGCAGTGTGAGGAACTGCCAAGGAGTTTCTTTAGTAGAGAGGGGCCTGGTTTTCTCCCTTTCGTCCTTCCTGGGATGAGGGTGTGATGGCTGGAGCTGCAACTGTCTTGGGCTACGAGGTGAGCTTGAGAAGCCGATAGTGGCATGTTGAGGATGGTGGAACAGACAGAAGACCCCATCCTGAATGATTCTGTGAAGCTGCCAACCCTAGACTTCTTTTATGGAGAGAAAATCTCTGGTCCATTTAGGCCACTTTTATTTAAAAATATTTTTAGAATATATGCAACTACACCTAACCTTCCCCGTCCAGCCCCATATTTTCTTTTCTTTTAATATTTATTTATTTTTATTTGAGTGGGCGGAGAGGGGCAGAGGGAGAGAGAGGATCTCAAGCAGACTCCCCACTGCCCATGGAGCCCCATGCGGGGCTTGATCTCACGACCCTGAGATCATGACCTGAGCATAAACCAAGAGTCAGATGCTTAAGAGACTGAGCTCCCACTGGTGCCCCCCGTTATTTTCTAAATAAGGACCGAGAGGCCCAGAGAGGGCAAGGAACTTGCTTAAAATCACACAGTGAGTGGGTAAAAGGACTGGGGCTGAATCCCAGGCACCAGCAATGATTCCAGACTCCTTCCCTCCCAAACGGGGATCCTCAGCTCTGGTCCTTCACTCTCCGCCTGGTTCTCTGCCAGCCTTACCTTGAAGACGCAGCTGAAGGGAGGCCCAAGGCCATCGTACCTCTCCAGTGAGCTATTGGGCTTGACCTCGTAATGGCTCAGGCTGCTGGCCCTGCAGGGACAGAGACAGGACCGCGGTGAGTTTAGGCAGCATTGGCTCGCTGAACAAATGCATGAAAGAGTGTGTGGGCATGTGCTTGGCTTCCCTAGAGCACAAGAAATTGGTTTCCTTTGGTGTCCCTCAGGAGGGGGAGGACTGTGTCCGGAAGGGTTCTGAGCCTCAGCAGGAATGCGCACTGAGATCACTCAGCAAGGCTGCCTCCTGTGGGGGATGGGCACGAGCCCGAAGCACCGGTCATGAGCCATCCCTGCCCTCCGGGGCCATCCCTGCCTCTCTGCCCAAGGGCACGGCCTCTTTAGAGCATGAACTTGCTCGCTCTGCCCCCTTCCAGCCTCCAGCAGTGGCCATGGGAGAGCCTGAGCCTGCTTTCTGTGTGGTTGTGAGTCCAACTTCTCCATCGGCCTAGGGGATCCCAGAGGACGGGGCTGGCTGGTGGGAGCACTTTGGCCTGCGGGGAGGAGGGTTTTCGTACTTTGGCTGTGGAGAGTTGCTGGTCCAGGGTGGTAAGGAAAAGCAGATGGACTTTTAGTAGGTTTTATGACTATTTTAAAATTCTCTCAGACCATGTCCCCAAGTATTGCCTGTCCTGGGGGTGGATACCTCCTGTGCAGCCACCCCCCCCACCCCGACCCCGGCAGGGAGCTCCCTGGAGGCCAGCTCCATGTCTCCTCCTACCCCTTGCCCAGCACAGCTGAAGGGGCCGCCCTCTCCAAGACCTCGGGGACGCCCCCGGCTCCGTCTCATAGTCCCTCGGCACTGCAGCCCGGCCCCTGAGACCTCTGGTCCTAAGAGAGCCCCTCCCAGAGGGGGCCCCATCTTTCTCCTCACTTATCTTGGGCCTCCCCCAGCCTGCGGCCCCCTACCCCCCAGCCCACCTGGTGAAGAGGACATCAGCCTCATATCTGAGGTGGAAGCGCAGGAGGGCCGAGTTGTCTTCCTTGGTGCCCTCATCCTCGTCGCTGTCACTGCAAGCAGAGTCATGTGCGGTGGTCAGGGGCAGGCCAGCGGGCCTCCCGCTAGCTGAGCCGGCTCACTGCGTGGGCTCATTACAGCCCCTTCAGATGGGCAAAGCAGGGGTGAGCGTCCTCTCCCCCCACCTCCCAACTAGCAGGTGAGAAAAGGAAGGCTCAGAGAGGCTGTGACTTCCCAAGGACACCGGGAGAGGGACTCTGGTTGTCTGTTCTACTCCTTCTCCTGTGTTATTTCTGTCCTGGACTTCTCTCCCCTATAGGGCATTTTTCCATTTTAAAAGACCTTCCTTCCCTTACTCTGTGAGGATGACCCCTGCTTTGCCTATCTTCAGGGGCTGTCGTGAGGCCTGACTATCATATGTACAGTGCTTTGTAACTGGAGGTTTTAAAAAGAGCTGCTGGAGCAATGGTAAGGGTATCATTATTTCTCTTGGAGCTGCCCAAGGATGACAAAGGCGGCAGGTGGGCCCCCCAGGTCAGGGCAGGGGCGCAGGGAGGAGCTGTGGCCAGCAGCAGAGCAGGTGGGAGCAGCAAGCAGAGCCCAGCGGGGCCAGAAGGAGCAGGTGAGGCCCAGACCTGCCAGCGGTGAGCCGGATCTCCAGGTAGTGCAGGAAGACGGATTTGCTGAACTCAAAATCCAGCCGGAAAGCCACCTGCGAGGAAGAGGTCCAGTCGCTGGAGCTGGGGTGGCTGGGAACTGCGGGTCTGGGCATGGCCAGCCCGCCCCTCCCTGCCCCTGCCCTTGTCCCCCTGGGGGCGGTGGGGGTGGGTGAGTAGCTGCTGACTGGGGTGCCTGGAGGGCCAGGTATTGGAGTGATGTGAGCTGAGCTTGGGAACTGGGGGTGCAGCCACAGACAACAGCTCCTCTGATGGGGTTTCTTGGCTATGGGGCCAGCCGTTCTCTCCCTGACTTCCTTTTTTGTTTTCAACTACAGGCAATTAGAAGGCAGCAGGCCCAACTTTAGGATCCTGCAGGAATTCCTGGGTGGGGAACTTGATGGTGGGAAGGGAGAGGTGGCCATCCCCATGAACCTCAGGGAACGGGGCAAGAAGCCAGCAGGAAGACTGCCTCGGCGGCCCCTTCTTCCCGTGTGCGGTGGGGTGAGGCCAGCAGAAGGGTGAAGGCTGCCTCGGGCACCCAGCAGGTTAATAAGGCACCTGCTGCCTCCTGGTCTGGTGGTCCTCCCACCACTCTGATGGTCCAGTCCTGTGCTTCCCTTGGCCTTGGCCCAGGACTGTGGCCTGGGACTCCTGACTATGGCCCTGTGACCTCTGACCCTCCTTGCCACCTCTCACCCCACTCTGGGGGCGTTACAGGGGCTGTGTCCAGACCCCACGCTCTTCCCAGGTCTGGCCTTCAGGGGTTTCCCAAGGAGACGTTGGGGCCCCATTCTTGACTTGTGTCCCAGTGCGGAGGTTCTTTGGCAAGGATTTCCCCCCTCTCTCCCCCCAGCCTTGCAGACCCTGGTCCTGGAAACATGCTGTCACTCTCCCTGACTCTTGCCTCAATCTCCGCTCTGTCTGATTCCTGCTCTACAAGTAGCCTAGTCTCAGTCGGGTCTTTTCTTGCTCCAGAATCAGTGGCTGCCCAGTGCCCCATGGTGATGGGCAAATGCCACATAATCTGGAGCCTGGAATTTGGTGAATCTCCTTTCTGGAGAATTTGCTCCTCCCCTCACACACCCTACCCTCTTTCCACTTGCCCTTTTAAGCAAGTGGTAAGTGCTCACAAAATGTTAATTTTCCCCCCAATCTCTCCCCATGCACATCATGCTGGACTTGGAAAAAGTGTGTTAGGATAAAGGACAGCAGGGATAACTGGCCAGAAGGGGGTGGGAGAGTGGTGGGTAGGCGTGGCTGGGCTCCCCCTGAGGTGAAGGGGCCCGGATGCTCTCTTGGGGGTGGGCTGGCTAGTTAGGTCGTTTGAATGTCATTTCCTGGGAGAAAAAAAACCTAACATACTTAAAAGCCATGCTCAGGCTTCTCCACCCCTCCCCCCTTCTCCCCTCTGTTCTCGTCCATTTCCCTTTGCCTCCCTAGTGGCTCCCAAGCACCCGCCCGGTCCCGCCCCCACACTGCCCCCAGCCTCAACCTTGGCCTTGGCCCTGAAGAAGGGGTAGCTGACATTGCAGACTTTCTTGTGGAGTCTCCTCTCCTCGTTCACGCACTCGATGCTGCCGTCTGAGTCGTCCTGGGGGTGGGTGGGGGGCACCGCGGGCAGCAGTTAGGAGGGTCAGAGACCGGGTCTGGGGGCCACCCATGCCAACCCCCATGCCACCCACCACCACCTACACTGAAGGTGCAGCACAAACCCCCAGGGGCCCCGGAGACATGAGTGGTGGTGGCTTTGAGGGGGAATCGCCACCAGGCTCCCGGGCCTGTCTGAGCTGGGGCCCTGCTAGGCTGGTGCGGGGCTCCCTCCACATGGGTCCTGAGGGAGGGGACTCCCTCACAGCACTCTAGCTTGCCGCTGCTGGACGGCTGTGTGTCTTTGTGTGTGTCTTTGGGCATGCATATGCACGTGTGGATGGAAAGGCGTGTCCGTGTAGACTCCGCCTGCGTGTGCGCATGCCCCGTGAAATGGAGGAAATGGAGGAAACACGTTCCACGAGGAACACGTGGGCTTCCTCGGATGTATAGGCAGGTCCGTATGCTTTTGCATGTGTGTGTACAAAGGGCACGTGATCAGACTAACGCATCTGTATCTGGCTGGGGGTGGGGTGCTTCCTCCCCTGGAGTTCCCCTTGGCTGGATGGTGGGATGGGGGGCAGCCTGGGGAGAGGAGTGCTGGTCTCCCAGCTGTGAGCAGCTCCTGGGCAGAGGCTGGATGGGCGGAACCAGGTTGTGGGTTATCCCGACACCCCCCACCATGTGTGGGGACACAGCCCTTTCTAGAACATGTTGCCCGCTTCTCTTTGCCTCCCACAGTTCCCAAAGCCCTTCTGTGCTACAGACGCAAAATTCCACAATGCCTGCCCCCTGGGCTTATGAGTAGGCACGGCACCGTGTAGTGTAGGCCGGGGAAGCGGTGAAAGGTGGATGTGGGTTTGGGGCTCTGTTTCCCCTAAATACCCCAATTCAAACAGATGCAAAAAATCTCTCGGCGGGACAGGACTTGGAAGGAGGACCATCACACGGGCTCCTCATCTTCATGCAGGGTTGTGGCGGCTTGGCGGCGGGGCCCAGCCCTTCCTGATGGAGGGACTGCCTGGCAGAGGACAGAAGGGCCCCGTGCCTGTCCACCCTGCACTCGGGGCTCCACGCTGATGCTCTGAGATCCCTGGGGGCAGAGACTGTGTCTGAGGGGAGCTGGGACCCCCCCCCCCATGACAGTGATGTCCCGGGTTGAGTCAATGACCCTGTCTCAGGGACTGCTCTGGGCTCGTGCCCTGTGGAGTTCAGGATCACCACAGACCAGCGCTCGGGCACCGTGGATTCCCTCGGAGCACACGCAGGGCTGCGCTGGGGAGCTGCGTGGGGCTGGGGGAGCCCGTGCGGCCTTCTGGGGCTTCAGGAGGGCCCTCCAGAGCATGTGACATGAGGACGAAGCCCTGCCCTGAAGTGCAGGCCCAGGAACCAGCTGCTGAGGAGGAACCCCCTCTGCCACTCACTAGCTGTGTGGTCCTGGTCAGTCCCCTCACGCTCCTCTGTGCCTCAGTCTCCCCTCTGTAAGACGGTAATCACGAAGAAACAGCAGCAGAGGAGGGAGGGAGTCCCGGCCGGGGACCGCGGGGGGAGGGCCTCGGCATGGTGGTGGGACTGAGGGTGTGGGGGTGAGGGCAGAGGGGGCAGGTGATGGGTGAGGAAGCAGGATGGGCTTTGATATAGCAGAGTCTGGAATTGGCTGCGAACCCACGAGGCGTGATAGGAAATGTTAAAGTGGGGAATAACTTGTTCAGGTTCTTGTGGGAAGGAGAGGTGGGCGTGGGGGGGGGGGGGGGGAGTGTATGAGCTGGTGCGTGCCCGTGTGGGGTGTGTGTGTGAGTCCCTAATGAGGGTCAAGGACGCAGGCTGAAGGACATTCCTCCCCACATTCGGGAAGGGCTCAGACCCCCTCTCGCCGTGCCGCTCCCCCGTGGCCGCACAATGACCTCACCAGTGATGCTTTCAAAGCACGCCGATGCAGGCCCGGCCCCAGAGCAGACCCGGTCGAGTCTCTGGGAGAAGCCTGGCCACAGGGATCTGTAAGCTCCTGGTGGGTGTGATGCGTAGCCCACGGGTCCCCCTGGCTGGACCCCTCCTTTCCTGCCTCTGCCCTTAGCCTCAAGCAGGCTGGGCTGGTGGTCTCACCTTCTGGATCAAGCTGGCAAACTGCAGGTTTGTTGACTGCGAAATATTTAGGACCGTGCTGTAGGCGTTCTCGCCTCTATTCTCCAGCATGGCCTCCACGGCGACCCGCCGGCGCGTGCTCTCGACAATGAAGACCGTGGTGTCGAAGGACAGTGTGTAGGCGGAGCAGTCCTGCACGGTCTTGCCCAGAACCCTCTGGCAGTACTCCCTGCGGGACAGAGGCCACCGGGGGCCAGGCACATGGAATGGGGAGCCCAGGCCCAGGCCTCCCTACTCTACTCAGCATGTTTCCCTTTTGGCTTTGGCTACCAGGAAGCTCAGAGCTAAATGAAGAGACTGTCTTGATGAGTCTGTCTTCAGGCCTGGATGGCTAGAGGGTTTGCTTCTTCATCCTTCTGCAGGGTTTGTACATGTTATTTCTACTTATTGTATATGTTTTCTAGTTCCATCATATCACAGTTGGGTAAAAGTGGAGGATGGATTACTTGAAAGTAAATGACATAAATTTCAAAGAGGACATTTTTCATTATTTTTCCTTGTACGCTACTTCTTTTTTTTTTTTCTTCCAGGAGATCATGGCCCCCCTGCTCATCCTCTGCTCAGTCTCCTTAGCTCAAGCAGTCTGTCACTGGGCCACACAGGTCACCTGGTTGGGGGCTTGAAGGGTGAGCTACCAGGATCACAGGTCCTAGTCTCCACCTTTCATCTGTTTGGCAGTAAAGACTCCAAAGAAAGGATTCCTTTTCCCAAACGAAGTTTGAGGAGGTAGGATAGATGAGTACTTTTCATTTTGCAGAGGAAGTAACTTTGGCCCAGAGAGGGAAGGGACGTGCCTGAAGTCACACAGGAATTAGAGGCAGAGCCTGGGCTAGACCCAGGCTCCATGTTCTGTGTTTAATCCATGCTGCCTCCAAGAACGATGTTCGGGTAGCAATCTAGGGCGTGGGGAGCCCCAGATCTACTAGTGGGGAAGGAAAGGAGTCAGAGCGGTGGGGGGGGGGCAGGGAGAAGCCAACTCACATGGCCGTGGGCAGGTCACTGCGGGCATCCAGCAGGAGGTCAGGGACACAGTGTTCGTCCTCATTGCAGCCATTCCAGAAGGGCACCTGCGCAGGGGAAATTCAGGGCGGGGTGACTGGCTGGTTGTCTTTGCTGTGGGTTGGCCATTACCCCACAGCATGCCGGCTCCTCTGTCCACCACACTAGACATGGGCTTTGTCTTCTCTGCCCGCCTCACAGATACCACCCTGCTGTTTCTCCTGCTTTCGCACAGGCACTCCCTTCTTTAAAACATGGCTCCAAACTCAGCTCCTCCCCAGTCTCTGTCAGTTCTCAGCTCAGCCGGTAGCTCAGAATACCACACCCACCACCAGGTTTTTAAGGATCGTCTGTGTTGGGGGCAAAGTCTTAGATACTGGCAGTACAGGATGAGGAAGACACAGCTTCTGCTCTCAGCTCATGGGGAAGAGTGCTGTGTGAATAAATAATTACAGTGTGAAATGTGCAAAAAATAAATTAGAAATCTGTGTGGAATAAGAGAGGCAGAGGGGAGGAAACAGTCATTTTGGCCTGTACATGGTCGGAGAAGCCTTCAGGGAAGAGACACTAGGTCAGAGCTCTGAAGGATGACCATGTTAGCTGGGCGACCAGGGGGATGAGGAAACCAGGGGGAAGGACGAGCCTGTGCAAAGGTCCTGAGGCATGGAGCATCATGGTGAGTTTGAGAAATGCTGGGTGATTTAGCTAAGTTGCTGCATTTTGGGATGGAGAGGATGGAGAGATGAGGGGGGTCACTTCTTATAGGGCCTTGGGGTCGTTTCCTGCAGGAGATAGGAATCATCACTGACTGCTGTAGGCAGGGGAGTGTCCTGTCAGACCTGCATACTGAAGGCTCCCAGTGGCCGCTGTGGGTGGATGGACTGGAGGGATCAAGGCTAGAGTCAGGGAGGCCACTGAGGAGGCTGCTTCAGTGTTCAGGAAAGAGAAGATGACGGTGTTGGAGGGGTACTGTGTGCAGAGAGGAAACAACAGGCTAGGGCCAGAGGTGGGGTCCATAGAACCTGGAGTTCACCAGAACTAAGGGGCCAAAGGGCCCAGGACGTGGACGAGTTCCTTTGTTAGTGTCTGGAAGGAGGCCTGCACCATTCATATATAAACGGAGGGGTGAAGTTGAGTTCGGTTCTGTGGTCCTGTAGTCCTTCCGGGTCAAAGTGCTCAGCGAGCAGGTAACTGTTTATGTTGAGAGCAGAGGAGTACAACTGTCCCTCCCAAGGATATAGCTGAAACCCAGGGGAGGGGAAACCAAGACTGCACAGATCTGACACTCATGGACCTTTCTCTAAGGTGAGCCCCTCAGCCTCACCCACATCCACCCATGGCCCCCAGCTGCCTCATCGCACGGTGGATTTGCAGCTAGAAGCGGAGCGGGCAGCAGAGCCATACAAAGGAGGGTGGAGGGAGGCCATCCAGCGACGGGATCTAATGGAAAACACTGGCAGCCCCCGGGGGCCTCACTGAACCCTAGCACCCATGTTCACCTCGGTGACTTCAAGTCCCCGATAAGATGCCCCCACCCCCACCCAGCCTCCTGCCTAAAAAGGGAGCAAATTGTCCTATCACCTTCAGAAACATTTCCATCCAGTTGATTAAAAGGAATAATTAATGTGATAAGCAACTGCTGCACTCAGTTATGTGGAACAGCTCGTCCCCCACGAGGCGAGACACTGCAGGGCTGGACCAGCGCTGGGCGCCGAGCGGATGCTAAGACTTTGTGGAAGAGCACTGGGTAAAATGTCTCTCATTTGCTAGAAACTGGGGGGCTGGAAATCCAGATTAACAAGATTTGTTTTTTAGAAATTTAGCTGCTATCCGAAGCCCTTGATAATAGGACCCAGATTATTCCTCCTTTTTAATTTTTTAATTTTTTTTCTCAAAGTTCCCTTCAGCCTGCCTTACTGCCGTCCCTTGGTTGTACTGTCGGCCCTCCTGGAGTGAAAGGCCACTCTTCCCAACCCCACGTATCTGAATCTGGTCTATTTCTTAGGGTCTGTCTGAAAGCCGCCCTCTCCAGGAAGTCTTCCTCGCCTGTCCCCTGGTCGCTCAGTCACACCTCCTCTGAGCTCACTCCTGTCTTCCCCTGGTCTCCAGCCCTAACTGGCAGCCTGCACGGGGATTGGCAGTGTGGGGCAGAGCGAGCCCTTCACATCAATCTGCATCATGGGCTTCAGCTTGCTCGTGGATCACTGGGCAGGTTCTCATTTGTTTGCCCTAGTGGCTCTGTAATTACTGCAGTGGGGGACAGTAGTGACTCAGTGCACCTGTCATTCATGAAGTCTCCAGCTCGGCCAGTCCACTACCCCCTCTTCTCGAACTGCATGAGACAGCCTCTCTTATACGTGAGTGACATGGAATCAGGAGAAAAGAGGGGAGGTGTGAGGGTCCAGGGCTGGGGGGTGGAGTCTGGGAGGGCGGGGAATGTGGGGGTGAATGGGAGCAGACAGGGGATATCGGAAGCCTTGCTGCTTCTCAAGGTTCAGGAATTAGATATTAATTTCATGAATTTTGCCTTCTCTCCCAGCACAGTTCAGGCAGAATTAAACCATGAACTTTTCTGAGTGGGATGTCAGTGGATTGCAGGTGGGAAGAGCATGTGAGTGTTCTATACCAGAAAGTTCCGATGCTGCTAGAGCTGGGGATTAGGAACTGTGGTTGAGGGGCCGGACCCCAGCTGCAGAGCGGGCTCTGGGTGGTTGACTCCCGTGCTCTGGCTCCCAATGCCCTCATCTGCACCTGAGGGAGGCGGGCGATCCAGCCCTAAGGTCCCTTCTGGGTCTGTGATTCTCCAGGACCGTCCAGTGTTCTCCCTATGCTGGCGATACGGGGGACCCTCCAACAGGAGGGGCCCTGTCCTTTCCCTCAGCGTGTTCGCAAGTTGACAGCACTAGGGGAAGGGCTCCTTCTTATCCGGGGCTCTCTGGATCTGGGCTTCGGGGGGGAGGCGGGGGTGGGGGGATGGAGCGCCCAGGCTGTGCGCCATGTATGCGGGGATGTACCGAGACTCGGAGGGTGGTGGGCCAGCCGTCGTCCAGCACAGGGCCGTGGTCGGGGTCCTCCAGGGTGTACTCCACCCAGAAGGTCACTGGCTTCACGTAGTCGGCGGTGTCCTGTGTGGGAGGAGATGAGGACGGGGTGAGGGGGCACGGAGCACCCGTTTCTGGGCCAGGATGATGAGAGGATTCCACTTCCCCTAGGCTGGAGGCAGCCTCCCCGCCAGCCTCAGGATGAGGCCAGGATCATGCTGGATGGCTGGAGGTTCAGCAAGCCCCCCGCTCAGCCTTCGAGGCTGGGCACCCATCGCCCGGCACCTCGGCCTCCAGGGGGCCGGGGAGCCCCCACCACTCCATGCTCGTAGCCCATGTCTCGCGTGGCATTTGAACTATCTCTGTGTGCCTGTGTCCCTCCTTCAGGAGCTCCTGGCCCAGCGGCAGCACCGTGATAGTGTTCACAGGCGTGCTGAATCAATGAATGAACGAATGTGTGAGCAAAACAGGGGCTGTTGTGGCGCCTGGGTGGCTCAGTGGGTTAAAGCCTCTGCCTTCGGCTCAGGTCATGACCTCAGGGTCCTGGGATCGAGGCCCGCATCGGGATCCCTGCTCAGCAGGGAGCCTGCTTCCTTCTCTCTGCCTGCCTCTCTGCCTACTTGTAATTTCTCTCTCTGTGTCGAATAAATAAATAAAATCTAAAAAAAAAAACCAAACAAACCAAAAACAGGGGCTGTTCGGGTGGGTTCAGATGTGGAGGGTAAAGAAGGGGACACTTAGAAATGCCTACACAATCTCCCACATGGAACCTGAATCCTGACGTGACAGGATTCTTTGTATCAGGGCAGTGGCTCTCCAACTTGAGCTCTCATCGGAATCCTTAGGGGAGACCCAGCAACACACTGAGGGCTGATCCCAACTCTCGATTTGGTGGGTCTGGCATGGGGCTTAAAAACGTGCACTTCTGGGGCACCTGGGTGGCTCAGTCAGTCGGGCATCTGCCTTCGGCTCAGGTCATGATCCTGGGGTCTTGGGATTGAGCCCTGTGTGGGACTCCCTTCTCAGCAGGGAGTCTACTTCTCCCTCTCCCTCTGCCCCTGTCCTCCTTGCTTGTGCCCTCTCTCTCTCTCTCTCTCTCAAATGAATAAAATCTTAAAAAAAAAAAAAGAAAAGAAAAGAAAAAAGAAAACACACATTTCTAACAAGTTCCCATGTGATGGGGCTGCTGCCGCTGGTCCGGGGAACCACACTTTGAGAACCAGTACAGGAACACATCAGAGGGGACCCCATATTAACAGTCACAAGGACTTCCCACATCTGCTCATTTTTCCGACTTTTGGCCTTAGAACTACGGGGGCAGGTGGTGGACTCTGAGTGCCCTCTGTTTGCGTTTCCAAGGCCGGAGCTGTGGCCTGGGGATCTGGAGTTTCTGGATGGGGCAAACTTCTCATCCTCTTCCTTATCCATAAAACCAGGCACCAGGCCTTTGCTGGTTCTTCATCTCTGCCAGGCCGGACACACTCGGTTCCTTCTCCCGGCTCGCCTCCACTAAGGACCTGTCTTACCTGGTCCTCAGCTTTAGCTAGGGCCTGCTTCCATCCCCTGCAGCCACGGCCCCTGTGGGCTGACCCCTGTTCCCTCTGTGAGACCTCACCGAGCCCACCTCCCTCCTCAGATTTCACCCCCTGCTAAAGGAACAGTGGGCTTCTGAGCTCTAGGGAAGAAGGGATTTCAGAGAGGGTACCACGAGGTGGTAGATAGCGTGTCCCAGGAGACTTTTCTCTGGGGCATGAGTATGGGGCGGCCCAGGTCCAGGACCCTGCACCCTGGCTGGGCCTCCCAAGGTCTGCTGGGGGCTCGGAACCAGGCTGGCACCCGCTGAGCTCTCTGCCTCTCCCGTGGCAGGCCCTCTTCCAGCTCTGGGACCCTTCCCTTGGGAGCTTGCTTCTGGCTTGGGGGCTGCTGGGTGTCAGACTCACCAGGACGTGGAAGTTGATCCGTTCACAGTGTTCCTGGCCGGAGGACAGCAGGACGGCTCTGTTGGTGTATCGGTCCCCACCCTCGTCCAGGTGGGCCCGCGGCGCATACCGCCTCTCATCCATGGTAGCATTGTACCTGATGCCTGGAGGAGGGAGAGGGCAAAACCAGGAAGGTGGAGCCACGGGTCCACCCAAGACTCTTGGCCTGTCTTCCAAGAGAGGCTTCTGAAAGCCAGCCTCCTCCAGGAAGCCCTCTAGGCTGGTCAGGGAAAGCTGGTCTTCTCCCCTCATGAGGCCTAGTGTGGGTGGGAAACTCCCAGGCAGAGAGCGAGTGATGCAATGAGAAAGGAGAAAAAGAAGGAACCAAAGAGAAGAGAGGCAGAAGGAGGAGGAGTGAAGAGAGGCAGAGGCCTGACTGTGAAGGGGGAGGGAAAGGGGAAGAAATACAGGAGAAATGAATGTGGTGGAAGAGGAGACAGGACGAGGGGCCAGGGCGCTGCCCTCATTTGAGCCTCTGCTGGAGTCCTGGACCTCCCCAGCTGGCCCTTCCTTCACTTTCCCGGGCTATCCAGTCAGGCCTGGCTCAGAGCCTCCACAGACTGCAGTTCCCACCCTACGAGCCCCTCTCCTGGCTCCTCCCCCAAGATTTCTTCTGGGGTTTAAGCCCTGCAGCCTCCTTGCCTTCAATGGGGTCGGTCTTTTGCTACATTCAGGAAAGGCTTTGTCCCTTCCCTTGGACCCCAGCCAGCCCTCCAGGTATGCCAGGTTCTGGCACCTTTCTCCTTGTCCAGGTAGAAGGTGAAAGAAGACTGCAGCTGCCCAGGCTGGCCTTTCTCTCTCCCCCACTCCCACTCCCACCCCCACCCTTCTGGTGGGCCCTGCTCCTTGGCTAAGAAGCTTTCGGAAATCCCGATTTTCCTGCCCAGGGCGTAGTCCGGTCACAGAACCTGCAGCTGTCACTTGGTGGGGCTGCCTGGGCCCAGGGCTGCCTCCTGGGCTGGAAGGGATGAAGGACACGCCCTGGTGCAGTCACGTGCCCCTTCTGAGCCCTGAGCCTTGACGGCAGCGACTGGGGACTGCGTCTGTCTGACCCTCCCTATTCCTGCTCCCTCTCCTGGCTCGGACTCCTCCTCCGCCTCCAGGCTGCCCCAGTTTGCTCCACTGCTCCCAGTTCCCTGTTCCAACGGAAACTTTGCACTCCAACTATTTCCTTCCTCCCCTGGACTCTCCCTTGTTGGTCACAGCAGCTCATGGCCACCCTCACCCTGGCGTGATGTCCCCTTTTAGCTCCTTGGAATTAGATCAGCAAGTGCAGTCATCCAGGCGGCTCAAGGTGCGACCTGGCCCTTAAAACCCATTTCAGCAGAAGCCCAGGTTTTGAAGCAGAGCAATCCCCAAGTCCATGGGGAGACTGGGGCTCGGGGCTGGTGGCAGCGGGGGGTGGGGGGTGCGGGGGAGTGGGGAAGGGGTCTGGTTTACCAACTGTGTCCGTTTCGAAATGAGGTGCCAGGAAGACAGGGGTGAAGCAGAGGAAGGCAGCCAGGCAGGTGGCATCCCTGCCACTACGTTTGCAGTCCCTGTGGAAGATGTTGATCTTGGACGGCTCGAAGTGGAGGCTGGCATTGATCTGCAGCACCGGGCGGGACCTGGAGTGGAAGAAGGAGTAGCTGGGGGGTGGGGCGCTCTGCTGCCCTGGGGACCTGGAGAGGGGGGAGGGGAAGAAGGGGGGCTGCAGATGGAAATGGAATCTGCAGACCTTTTGGGGAGGGCAGAGAGGGGCCCAGATATTACAGTATTGGGCGAAAAAGTGCCAGGTGGGTGGAGGGCAGCCCTGAAGGCAGCCCTTCATCATGTCCTCGGGGCTGTACTCCCTGCAGACCACGACGACTTCCCTTCGTCTCCCCATTCCCTCCCTGGACACTCATCAGAATAATTGGGAGGGTTTTAAAAAATCCCGATGCCCAGTTTGCCCTCCAGGTCAAATCAAATCAGACCTGGCATCAACATGTGTGAAAGCCATGCTTCTCAAATTTTAATGTTTGCACGTCTCCGGGGCCATGGGCGGTGGATCTTTAAAATGCAGACCCCGACCCCATAGGTGGCCACAGATTCTGCATTTCCAGTAAGTCCTCGGTGATATGCTTGCTGTTGGTTCGGGACCACCCCTCCCTGGAAGAGCAAGGTGTTCAACTCCCAGGGGATTGTAATGTGCGGCCAAAGTGGAAAAGTGCTCCCTGTCCTGGAGATTCCCCACCTATCCATGAGACACCACCCGATGGGCAATCATGAGGTGCCACGGTCAAATTTTGCCAAGTCAAAAATTGCCAGTCACAGGCAAATTTATTCTTCTATGGGTCTAAGAAAAATATAATCAGAGAAGGAAGTATACTGCCTCTCCAAACCATGCATTTATATAAATAGAAGCTTTTTAAAATATAATTTTGATTTACATATAATATAATACATAATATATATTATCCATATGTCATATTATTGTACATGTTATATACAATAATATATTGTATACAATGTATACATTATGTATAATATATATAATATACATACATATGGGTCCTGGGCAGCTGTCTTGCTTCCTGGTTGTTGGAACAGACACCGGGAATACCCTTCCCAGCCTCGCTGCTCTTGCTCCTGCCATCCCCAAAGATCCACGAGCCTCTACATGCGCAGCAGACCTTCAGAGCAAGGCCGTGGCACCAATGCGTGGCAGCCCAGCGCTGCCTTTAGAGGGCCAGGGGACACCATGGGGGATAGAGGGACCCCCCCCAGATACACTGCTCTCCCTCCTCCCTGACAGCGGTCTCTTACAAGAAGCCGGGGTGTGTCCCGCCTCGTGGGAGATCCCGGGAGTGAGCAGCGGTGCCGACGGTGAGGCCCTGGCTGGCTCAGGGATGCCCCGCCTCACACTGCTCCTCTTCTCTGCTCCAGCATCCCTGCCCCTCATCTCTGCCTCAAGGACAAGGCTCCCCCCAAGGCGTAACGCATGAGCTCTAGTCTCGGGCTCTGTTTTCTAGGGAACCCTGGCTAAGGCACCTCCCTACCGTGCTGTGATGTTTTTGACATACAGACATGTTTTGACAAAGATAAAGCATATCTTTAAAACCTGGCGTCCATCATGACCCTCAGAAGAGCCCAAGAGCCAAGAGCCCAAGAGCATGTCCACTCCTTCATTCTCCCTGTGAGGTCATGGGATACCTTGGTTTCATGCCTTTTTAAAGTCGTATGAAAAATACGACTGTGCTTATATAAACTTATATGCAGGTGAGAAAAGATGGGTAGGAAAAAAAGCCCTAATGCTAATAGCGGTAATGTTAAGCTGACGAAACCCTGAATGATTTTCTTCTTCATTTTCTCATGTTTCTCTAAGTTATTGGATTTATAATGAAAAATAGATGGATTTATAATGAAAAAATTCATCAACATAAATGAAAAGTCAAACAGCTTTTTGGCTCAAAAAGTGGCCAATACATCCCATGGTAAAATATAGTGACTTTTAGAAAGCTTTTTTCTTTTAAAGCTGTAGACTTTAATTGCTGAAGAGAGCCCCTGTGTGCGGTTATGTGGCAAAGATCTGACGGGCTGGTGCAGAGACGAGGCCCAGAAAAAGGCAATGAGGAGCCCCGAGGGGTTTAGAGGAAAGAGATCTCTGTACAGCAGGAACATTCTACCACACTCGGGTAGAAGGGGGATCCGTGCAGCCGATGAGAGTGTCCTCAGCCTGTCCTTTAAGGGGCTTGAAAAGCTGAAGTGGAAGAAATGCCCGAACAGCCAGAACTTTTAGGCCAAATTCTAAGAGGGGCTTCTGGACACCAGATTGCTCTAAAATCTTAGAGCGCTGTTGGGAAGAGGGATTTGGACTCCAACGCAACTTACGATCGATTCTGAGGAATGGAAATGTGTCCTCACGAGAGGGTAAGAATGGGGTGAGTTGGGTTGACAGGGATTAAAGAAAGGGACAAGGGTCCTAAAGCCTATCTTCAAAACCCGGCGTCCATCATGACCCTCAGAAGAGCCCGAGAGCCAAGAGAAGCAGGAGAACCAACCACAAAATCACAGCGTTGCCCAGGGCGCCCACCGCCAGGTCGACGAGCCCATCTTCGTTGAGGTCCAGTTGCCCGTGGATGCTGCAGCCAAAATACTGGAGGCCAGGAGCCAGGTCGGAGGCGGCAATTCTCTGAAGGAAGTAGGAGGAGAAAGCCGGCCAGGGCCACGGTCACTGTTAGCACAGGGTGGGACAGGGCCACCCTCAGGGAAGCTATGATTGGGAGCATTGGAGAGAGCCTGTTTGGAACCATCCGGAAGCTTCCCCAACCCAGAGACCATCCTGGTCTGTGACGGCACCCACCCTCCAGTCATCCTTTCGGATTAAGACATTGTGTCTTGGGCGCCTGGGTGGCTCAGTGGGTTAAGCCTCTGCCTTCAGCTCAGGTCATGATCTCAGGGTCCAGGGATCGAGTCCCACGTCAGGCTCTCTGCTCAGTGGGGAGCTTCCCCCTCTCTCTCTGCCTGCCTCTCTGCCTACTTGTGATTTCTCTCTCTCTCTCAAAAAAAAAAGAAGGAAAGAAAGAAAGAAATTGTATCTTAAGAGGGTTCCCCATTAAGGGTAAGTCCATGTTACTTGGCAGCCCCCCACCCCCGCCCCTGGCATCTCAACCGTGGTGTATTAGACCAGCTTACAAGAAAATAAGTATGCAAAAATGATGACCCCGAGGGCATGGGACCTGAAATGGGTCCCTCTTGAGGGGAGCAGCACCTCCAACATGCGGCATTTCCAGAGAAGAGCAAGCCCACGTGGGAATTCTCCACTCTCGGTCAACCGCACGCGTGTGTGTACGGGAGGGTGGGAGTAGTGATGTTCGGGTCCGGGGTTTCGTTGTTGCCAGGGAGACAAAATTAAGCAGGGAGAGGGTTCCCACAGGGGTGATGGGAAAGCCACCCATCCTGAGGACAAAAGCACCCATTTCGAAATCCCGACTTGAGGCAAGTGGAGCTGGGACAGACTGGAGTGCTCTTCTGCGGGAGGACACAGAAGAGACCCCCGCACGGGATGCCCGAGCCCCAGCGGCCAGGACCCCTGGTCTTACCTGCTTCGGCGTCTTCAGGAGGCTGGCTTGGAAGCCGTGGAAGATGTAGATGGCTCCTCTGTGATTGTCCTCCAGAGGGGCTCCTACCACCACGTCGTTGTAGGAATCTTGATTGAGGTCCCGAACCGAGGCGATGGAGGACCCGAATCGGGCATTCTGGTAGTTGTGAGAATCCTTCAGCGTCCCGTTATAAACAAACCGGTTCTGCAACACCGAGGTGGGACGAGGCTTAGGGGGGGACACGCCAAGGACCCCTCTCCACCCCATCTCCCCCCTCCAGAATTCCCCTCTCTGGCTTCCTGAGCCCGGTGACAGAGGAGGGTCCTGCTGTCCCCGGCCTGGCTCAGCGGGCGGGCGCTGGCCTCTCTGGGGTGGCCCCGTTTCCTCACGGACACCCGAGTGAAGGCAGGAGCGAGGGGCCCTTCCCCCCACAGCAGTACCTGTCTCAGGCTGTAGACGTACACTCGGCCCCGCTCTCGGCCCTCGCTGAAGTACATGGGGGCGCCCACCAGCAGGACGTCGGTCAGCCCATCGCCGTTGATGTCCACCGAGGTGATCTCACTCCCGTAGTAGGAGCCTATCTGCAGCACAGGGATGGGAGAGGGCAGTGGGCTGGGCTGTGCGGGGGGCCGGGGACACCCTTCCGCTCGGAAGCGGGGTGAGCAAAGAGGAGGTTCCTGCCCTTCTCACCGCCCGCTCCCCTCCCCTCCCGTGGAGCAGACTCACCTGTTTTCACCTGGTCCCACCTTGCCCTCTTTTCTCCTTCTGTCATCCACCCCTTCCCCCTTCTTTCTTCCCATTGGTTAATTGTCTCCATTACCATTTGTTCTGTTTGTGAGCAACATGGTCTCGTGGCAAAAATGAGCAAAATCAGAAAATGGTATGAAGAAGATAAAAGTCACCCATTGTCCCAACATCCAACTAGAACTTCCATGAACGTCTGTGTGTATTTTCGTCTAGTCTGTTTTGTCCAGGGTGTGCGGGGCTTGTTTGTGTACATGTACACGGATTTACTTGTACAATCAGGGAGCATAATATATATATATAGCTTATATATGACTTTTAAATCAAACAATGGGTCATGAACAGTGTCTCCCTGAAGTGTTAAATTTTTTCCTACAATCCGATCCTTGGTGATTCTGTGATATTCCAAACCACGCATGGGCCACATGTGTATAATCAATTCTCTTGTGGGACATTTGGCTCATTTCAATGTTTAGTGTTACGAAGAACTCTGGAATTAGCACCTCAGGCGGGGAATTCTTGTTTCTTTTTAGCATCTGAGCACTCACTATGCTCCTCTCCCGCCTCGGGTGCCGTGCCCCCCACTTCAGTGAGGGTGCCACCCACTTGTTCAGTCTGAAACCTGAGGGTCCTCCATGGTCCTACCGCCACCTCTCTGACCTGCAGTCTTCCAGCAAGCCCTGCCTGGTGGGCACCAAACTTGTCCTGAGTCTACCTACTTCCCTCCTCCGCTGCTTCTTCCCCAGCTGAGGCGTCTCCCGAAGGACCCCGGCCTCATCCTGCAGTCCACCCCCACGGGCAGCCGGGATGGTCTCTAGCAACTGACCACATCACTCCCTTGCTCTCGGAGAGGGTGCAGGGGGATGTCCAAATTCTTCAGCCTGACCCTGTTGGAACTGCCTCCCTCCCCCACTAGCCTCTGTGTCCCCTACCCCCACCCCCTCAGGCTCCCACACTCTCTCCGGACATTAGTGATTTCTCCAAAAGCCCCAGGCCCTGGCTGGGCTCTAGGCTTCCCTCTAAACAAACTTTTCTCTTGTCTGCCCTCCTCTCCCCTTCTTCCTCCCTGATAATGTCTACCAACCTCAGGTCGCTTCCTGTTAGACGCCCGCCCTGCCCCGCCCTCCCTGCAATGGATACCCCTCCTTGATGCCCCCCCACCAGCCCCATACCAGCACCTGCTCCCCCCAACGGAGAGTGGGCACTCTGCCTGCTGTGTCCCCTCCCCCCTGGGTATGATCATAATATATAATAAATATAATAAATGTTTATTGGACCAGTGGGTCACTTGGGAAGGATGAAGGAGCCCTTTCCACGGACGAGCCCCATGTGACATCATTTACGTCCTCAGTTGGCTTGTGCGAGCCTCTTGCTACCTTAGGAGAGATCACTGTCCTCATTTTACGGGGAATGAACTGAAGCTCAGCGAATCTCAGTCACTTGCCCAAGGTCAGAAGCCTGGCTACAGCCAAACCAGGTTGAAACTCCAGTCTGATACCTGAGCCTGTGACACCGCCTCCCCCAGCCTCCCCCTGGCTTGGATGCTTTCAGGAGAAATCTATCTGCAAGTATTAAAAGGTTTTAACTGAGGAGTGAAACAGAAAGGACAGAAGAGAGGAAAACGGAAATCTCAGCACAGGGGCGGGCAAGGGAAGAGCTATCCCTACTTAAGGTAATAAAGAGGCAGACAGAGAGCAAGTAAGGGAGGAGGGAGGGAGACTTTTGTCTAAATATGTGGCCTCAGCTATGTGGGTCACAGAGATTTGGAATCCACTTAATTTAGCTGCCTTCAGCACTGCGGTTTCTCGTTCGGATGTTGGAGGAGGAACCGGGCAGTAAAAATGTCATAAATTCATCAGCAAATTCCCTCCAGCTCTCAAGGTCTAGCCTTGGATTCCCAGAAGAGCCGGCCTCGGGCAGAGTGTGGGCAAGGCGGCATGGAGGCCTGGGGACAGAGCAGGGCCCTGGGCTGCCAGTGCCCTTGAGACAGGAGTGATGGCCTCCTGCAGCTAGAGGGATTTAGGTTAGACCCCGTGAGGAGCTTGTCCTCATGGTGACAGGCCAAGGGCAGTAAAAGGTGCAGGAGGCAGGTCTGTTTCTGGCTCCACAGAGCTGGGGGTGAGCTGGGAATGATGGTAAGGGCCTGGTTAGGCCCCAGCTCAGGCCCAGGGGACCACAGATGCTGAGTGCTGCCAGGTGGGGAGCGTGCGTGTGTGTATGTGCGCATGTGCATATGTGCTAGTTTTGAGGTTGTCAAGCGTCAGGAGGTAGCATAAGGCAGAGAGCTTCCAGAGAGTCCTGGGTTCTAAAGCTGACCCAGCCTTGAATCCACCGTGTAACCTTGGCAAAGCTCTGTGACTTCTCAGGACCACTGTCTTCCTTGGCTGTTGGAATGACTTGGATCAGAACCCTGTTTTCTGGTCTTTCCCCCACCAGTGACTCTTATCATAGCTTTGCATCTGGTATTTATGACCCACGAGACTCTGAGCAACACCGTGTGGTTCCCACAGCAGCCTGGGTGGGGCCATGGTGTTGGTGGCTATAGCATTCTGCTTTGTTCCCATTCCAGGAACAAGAAAGAAGCTGGCAGAGTCCTGGTGACCCAAGGGGGCCTCGCTGTGGATGTGTGTGCTGCTGCTGGCAGCGTGAAGGTGGCTGGAGGGACACGCCTGTCCCTCAGGGTGCCTAAGGGCCCTGGCAGCTGGAGCTGGGGAACCAGAGCTGGGCGGCTGCCTCTGAACTCTGGGTATGAACACAGAGAAGCTGGCAGGCAGGGGCAGAGGTCTGGCACCAGAGACCAGAGATCCACGCACCAGAGGCAAGCAAATTCTCCCAGGCTCTCTTCGCTGCAGCAAGGACCAGGGCCTGGCTTTCTGGGGGAAGGGACAGTCCAGCTCCAAGGCTGGTAGGAAGGACGTGTATGCCCCTCCCTCCTGCCAACCGGTAAGAACTTCTGAGGAGCCCTCGGCAGCCCAGCCTTTCCCCTGTCCCCTCCCACTGTGCCCCTGCCCCCAGACTCCCCCTTCATTACCTGCTCGCCCCGCAGTGCCTGGTGGATCGTGAGACTCCTGTTGTTGTGCATGGTGAACAGGATGGCTTTGCCCGTGTGGTTGAACCGGGGTGCTCCAGCCACGTACACCCACCCCTGCCTGGAGGACGCGACCGATGTGACTGTGTACCCTGCCGCAGGAGGAAACAGGCTGGTCTCTGCCCCGGGTCCTTGGCAGTGCCTGAGCACGGGCCCGCTTGGGGAGCGCGTCCAGGGCAGGCTGAGCAGATGTGAAACCGAAGGGTGGTGATCCTAGGAACCACTGGGGGGTGGGGTGGTGGCTGGAGGAGGCGGGGCTCAGGATGGGGGTTTGGAGGGTGGGCAGAATTCATGCCCCCACCCCTGGCTGATGGGCACCGAGGAATCTGGGGTGTGGGGGGGCTACTAAAAGGCACTGCTGGCCTGGAACGTGCTTGTCCCCTCCTTCCCCAGAGTGCCGAGTCCCAAGGGCATGGGGGAGCAGGGAGGAGGGAAAGGGTGGCCCTGAGCCAGGCTTCATTACATATTGGGCCGGCTTTGTTTCCGATCCCTACCAGTTGTCTCTCTCAGGGACCAGCCGGTGTCTTCCTCATTCCTATAACCTTGGCTAAGCAGCTCGTGGAAAATTAGAGCATTGGCTGCCAGGTATAAGGAGCTGCTCCACTGGGCATAGACATGGGGTCCCAAGGCCACCTGCTGCCCCAGAGCTTTGCCGACCAGAGGAAGGAGCCCCTAGGCTCCTCTCAGTCCTACACATACACTACGAAAGTGAGGAAGAAACGGAAACCAGGGGATCTTCTGGAAAGGCCTTCACTCCTTGTCCTTGGGTTGGCTTTGCCCGATCACTGTGACTCTGGCTGTACACGCAGGGTCCAGGAGGCGTGCAGAGCCTAGAGCCCCACTCTCTGCCAGATGGCCTCAGATCCTGGACCCCAGTCTTTAGGTGCCTTTGTTGGCAGTTCCTGGGCTGTTTCTGGCAAGCGGATGTTTCCTTCTGCCATGTGCGTGTGTGCGTGTGCATGTGTGTGTGTGTGTGTGTGTGTGTGTGTGTCCGGGGGTGACCACTACGGTTCCACTGGTTGCTTACACAGTGGCTGCAGGATGTGTAGACGAGTTGATTCAGTGGCTGGGAGGACAAGTGCAGTGGGGTGAGCTACCCTGGTTCCAGACACAACATTTTTTGACTCTTAGAGGTGTATTCTGGGGAATGGGGCTTGAAAGTTCAGCAAAGCAGGGTACTGCCTGGGCTGGTATAGCTGTGTATTAACACAACCATAAACGTATGAAGGTAGGGTGAGATCAGCCTGACGGAGTGGGGCCTGCCTGATCTTGCTTGCTTGCTTGCTTTTGTTTTCTTTTCTGGGAGGGGGGAGGAGAGAGAATCTCCACGCTTAGCATGGAGCCTGACTCTGGGCTTGATCTCCTGACTCTGAGATCATGACCTGAGCCGAAATCAAGAGCCGGACACCGAACCGATGGGGCCACCCAGGCGCCCCACCAAGCCTTCTTTTGAGCTCCCAGTGGCACTACTGAAAATGTTCTCAGTTAGCCACCCCCTGCACCCCCTCACCCCCGCCCTGGCTCTGGGCTTCCTCAGTAGGAGGGACAGTGGTGGGGGGAGGGGTGTGGGGGCTGAGTGTCCTGGGAGCAGGGGCCTCTCAAAGCAGCAGGCAGCATGGAGAACTTCCTGCTTCCCACAGTCTGCTGGCTGTGGCTTCAGTTTCAATGGGGTTCTTTGGCCAGCAGGCAGGGCCATCCTGAAAGCTGGACCGACCTCCCAGAAGGCTTTGACAAGATGACGGGGGAAGACCCACGGCCAGAAGTCGGTACAGCTTCCTTGTGGGGAGGAGGAGAGCCTGACCTCCTGGGTTCCCTCCTCCAAAAGCCCTCTCCCTTGGGGAACACAGGAAGGAATCTTCCAGAGACTCCAGACACTCATGGATGAGCCCCAGAGGGAGGAGGAAGAGAGAAGTCATTCTGTCAGGACCCCCAACCAAGGCTGTGACTGAGGGTAACGCAAGATGGTGGTGCCTTATAAGGGCTTTTCAGCCTGGCTCTACCCCACCAAGGTGTCCTGGGAGGAGGAAGCTGGCTCTTCTGGTCCAGGAGAGAGGGGAGAGATTTATCCCGCTGCCCCCTCACTCAGATACCTTCACTATCTCCCTACTGCTAGCATGAAAAACTCCAACCCTTCAACCTGGCATTCAAGGCTTCCAGCTGCTGCCTGCCCTGGCCTGCCTTCCCCTTCCTGCTGGACCCCTCTGTTCCAGCCTCACCACTCTACCTCCTGGGTCCTGAACCCGCCTGGCACTTTCCAAGTCTCCCTCCTTCTCTTGGACCTTTTTGGTTTATTTGTTCTCTTCCTGCCTCAGAGCCCTGGTATAGACCGGAGCACACGCACAGCGGGGGCCGGAGTGTGCCGGCTGCTGGACCACAACCACCCGCTGCGTCTGTCCCACTCCCTTGGGCCCTGGGCGCTGATGCTATCTCCCTGATATTTGAGCTTCACGGCAACTGAGCCACCATCTCGTACTTGGTGTCCCCACTTTCGGCCCCCTGCTGGACACATGGAGCATGAGCCATCACAACTGGTCTGCGTTAAGGGGGTGCTAGCCTTTGTTCTTCTGACATCTCTTCTAGTGTTTGGGCATTTGCCAAGGCAGGGGCTCCAATCTCTCTCTCTTCTTCTGTGCTTGCATCCGAACTCTGGCCCACTTACATTATAATTTGTATTTGTGCACCTGTCTCTGCCCCGATGGCTGAGAAGCGGCTGGAAGGCAGAGGCGGGGTCCAGCTTACCAGGGCACCTGGAGGGAGCTCTATGCAGTTCAGGTTTAATATCCCTGGGCCAGGTGGTGTTGGGGCACTTCTAGGGACCTACGCCTCTGTATTTCCCAGGCAAGTCGTGATTCCAGCCTTCTGTCCTGTGGCCAGCTCAGGGTCCCAGAGTTGGGGATGGAAAATGAGGTGACCACCATGTGGGCAGTGTCACAGGCAAGGTGGGCGGCTGAAGAGCTGAGGGACAAAGGCGGGGTTGACATGGAGCATTAGGGAGAGGATGGACACATGGACAGACATGCCAACTCTGGGTGGCCCAGGCTTGTAAAGGAGTGGGGTCCGTGGAGGCATTAATGATGGGTGACTTCAAAGATGGCCGACTTGGCTCAGAGACAACGGGACCCCTGGCTGTTCATCCCCTGCTCCCCTTTGCTCTGGCTTTGCCCTCTGGGGAAGGAATCTGCCCTGGCAGCCTCAGTGCGGAGGGCCAGGTCCATGGTTCTTATAAAACTGGAGGAGATTGGGTTCAGTGGGTTAGGGCCTCAGAGCTGGGACCTATCACCATTGGGCCAACGATTTGTGGCTCTCTTTAATGTCCACTTCTAGAGTGCTTAATGGGTCAAACCCTAGTCAAGGCATCGAGCTTTAAAGATGCACCAACTGCTGACCTAGTGTCTAGAAGCATCAGCTGAATTTCAGGTACGGGTGTGTGGCTTGTCACTTATTCTACCTGTTTATTGAGAACCTACTATGGGCCAGGCATGGTGCTGGGTGGGGGGATGCTAGACTGAAGAGGCAATGGCCCCTTATCTGTGCCTGGATAGTCACAGACAGACCCCTCATTTCGTGTGGGGGCAGTTCCTCTGGGCCCCTCCTCGCCCGCTCGGACTCTTACCTAGGTAAGCACCATGGTTCTTGAGCTCCTCTGGGAACTCCTTCAGGTAGGACTCTCGGAGAGGAATGACCTTCCCGCCACTGGTCTCCTTCAGCACGGCTCCGTTCCAGTCGTAGGCGCCAACGGCTCCCAGCAGAATCCCATCCTGACATTGAGGAGGGGACACACATCAGCTCATGTCCCCCAGGGACCCCTCGCTGGGAAGCCACGAACGGCTTCTACACAATGAAGCATCTGCCAGCCACCTTGGGCACCTTCTCCTGTGTTCATTATTTAACAACTTCCAGCCAGGATTCTTGACTTTTGAATGAGCCAAGGACCTTCCACCCCATCCTTTGCACAAAATGGGTCAAACAAAGGAATGTTCTAGAAATAAAATCTGCCTCTAGGACCCAGTCTCTGCTCCTCTTTGGGCTTCAAACCCCCTGGAGGAAATCGCCTGTCATTCTCCCTTCCTTCTAATGCTCCTTGAAGCCGTGCCCCTGCACTTGGCCTCCTTCCACATTCCTTTGTGGTGTCTGAGTTACTTCCCTGTGTGTAAATCTTACTTCTTCATTTCTTCAGTAAAAATTCACCAAGTGTCTGCTTTGTCCCAGTCACTTGCTTGGTGCTGGGATATTGTCTCTGCCCTTGCAAAGCTCCGAGTACTAAAGAAATGTGCAAATAAGCATAATAGTTACAAAGTGTGATAAATGCCATAGGTAAATTGCACAGGGAGGTTTAGGTTAGATTAAAATTCGGGTCAGGAAAAGTGTTGCGAATATGTGATGCTCGCCTGGACACTTGGATGGGGAGGGGCCAGGTGCGCAAAGGCCCTGAGGCTGGAGAAAGTCTCAAGGTTTGGTTTTAAAGAGTTGGAACCTGTTTGATAGGCTGGAGCATGGAATAAGGGGCCAGAGTGACTCTGATGAGGCTGGACAATAAGCCAGGGCCTCATCCATGACAGCCCGTGCTCCGAGGAAGGATGCATGTCTTTAGCTGCAGGGTAAATGGGTGGTCCAGTGCTTGGATGGGGTGCTGGGTGGGTGCTGGCTCCCTGAGGGGCAGGCTCCCTGTTTCTGACTCTGGGGTCATCCCCGAGGACTGGGTCCCCTCCCTCTCTGGGCTGCCACTGCACTCTTGCCATCACCACCCAACCCCCTTAAGGAATACTCAGAGCTAGTGGGCACAGGAGAGCAAACAGCAAGCACTTAGAAGAGGTAGAGCAGTGACTAGGGACAATGAAGGCCCCACGAGGTGGAAGCAGGGAGGGCCACCTTCCTGGGTGACCTTGGCGATTCTTTGGGCCAGCTTTGGGCTATGACAGCACTAGCTGGTGAAGTCACTTCCCACCCTCCCTGCACTGAGCCTCCCCGATCCTGGCTGGTTGGCAGGATTTGAGGTCTCCCCCACTCCATCTTCCCGCACCTCCGAAGCAATGGTGCCAATGGGAAAATGTGATTCTGGCCTTGGGACAGTCACGGCCGAGAGTGAACATGCGGGTAGGGTCACTGGGCGCTGGTCTCACTGGTGGCAGTGGAGGGGGCAGGACCGTGAACCTGAAGCTGACCTCCCATTTCTTATTTCCCAGAGGGCACTTTAAAGACTCAAGTTGATCTTAGATAAGGTTTAAAGAGTCGGAATACTCTGGAAGTGGAACTGACTGTTCGGACAGAATGTTTTTACGACTGTAAGTAAGCCAGTCTCTGGAGAGTCTGATATGCTTGGTTGTATTTAATGTCACACTTTCTAATTAGCTTTTTCCTCCTACTCTGCGTGAGCCTCAGCTTGGGAGTACCTGACATCTGCCGGGCCAGGATGGGGGCCGGGGCCTCAAAGACTCACTGCTCACAGTCACCACCAGAGCTCCTTGAACTTGGGCCATGCTCCCTTCTTTGCAGAGTACTTTCTCATCCAGCCACCCATTTGTGCGAGGCTGGCAGGACAGATGTTCATTATCTGCGCTTGACAAACGGTATCCGAGCTTCAGAGAGGGAAAGCGACTCGCCCAAGGCTGCACGGCAGTCGGGGCAGGGCTAGGACTTGGAACAGGGTGGTGGGTTGGGCAGGGGGAGGATATACCCATGGGAAGCTCCTGGACTCTGCTTCTGGTTTTCCAAAGGAGCACCCTCTAAGAGGAGCGTGATGCATGGCCCCCCCCTCCTCCCCCTCTCTTCTGGCTGAGTCTAAGTTTGCTACTGAAGGAGCAGGCTTCTTCCTTCACGGAAAGGCCTTGGAAGATGAGTTTTTGGCTTTGCAGATGCCTGGAGTCCTCCACGAAGGACTGAGGAGGACTGGCTCAACTGACGTGCCTGCGATTCTCCTGGGGAGGACTGAGGCCGACCAGTGGGGCTCGGGGATTCCACTAGGACTCCGGATTCAGTGGTACTGGGCCGGCTGATGGCTCACAGGGTCTTGCTTTATGCCGTTTTATCCTGGCAGGGGCTGCAGCTTGTGTTCCCAAGTGTTCGGTCTTCTCCCAAGTGGCACCTCTTCTGAAAGGGGTCTGTTGCCAGTGAGAGCCTTGCTGAGGACAGCGGATGGGAGAGCAAGTGAAGGCCACCAGAGCAAACCTTGCTGTGGTGCTATCTTTCCCCAGCTTGGGCAGCCTAGACATTTTGAATTTGGAAAAAATCTGGAAGGGCAGGGCCCCCCCAGAGGGCCAAAGCCTGGACAGAGGAAGCCTGGCATGGAGACCCAGCTGCAACACGAATAGCGGGGCATTCTAGGGAAGGTCCTCGTCCCATGCACCAGACCAGCACTGGCTCCCTGATTTATGGCTTCCTTTCCCTTGGGGCCCCCTGAGCTCCCACCAGATAGGGCCAGGGTGACCTAGCCCATGGACCCTTGGCATAAGCTGACTTTTCTGGTGCTCTGTGCAGAAGAGGATGCAGGCATGGTCAAGGCCAAGTCCATGCCCTCCCTATAGAAAACTTGTATCTGCATTCACTTGAGCATAGCACCTGCTATCAGATTCTGCTAGCTCAGCTCTCAGCTGCCTTCTGCCCTGGCCTCTGCAGCAGTCTTGCCTTCCCAGCTGAGTTGAAGGCTCCCTGGGCATGTGACCATATCTTCTCAAACCGTGTTCCAGCCAGTCTGTGTCCCCAGCCATGCAAACAGCATAGTCTAGGGCAGCGGTTCCCGAATGGGGGCAGTTCAGCCCCCGGGGCAATATTTGGCAATGCTGGAAATAGCTGTGGTTGTCAGAGCGGGGGGTTGTGTTGGGGTCGGTGTGGCATCTGGGGGTAGTGGCTAGGGCTGCTGCCTACAATACACAGGACAGTCCCACAGCCAAGAATTATGGGGCCCAAACCGTCCGTTGGGCTGAGGCTGAGTACCCCTGGCATGGTGACTAGAGCATGGAGTTTGGAGTCAGACATTCCCAAGTTCCTGTTTCAGCTCCAGAGTTTCTAGCTGGGTGACCTTGGATGAGCTTCTCTCTCTCTCCCTTGCTCTCTCTCTCTCTCTCTTTCTCTGTGGCTCTGTCTCCACTGCAGCTGTAAATCATTTTGTTCTGAGGATTAACATTTTTAATTCTTAGCATGGTGTCTGGCAGTCAATAAGGCCTCGGTGTATAGTAGCTCTTCTCATTCTTTAATTCATCCATAAAGCACCGGGGAGTCACAAGTCAAAGAGGCAGACCTCACGGTCAAGTTGGGGCCACAGATGAGTCCTGACAGCAGCCCAAGGGGAGGGCCCCGTTGGAGGGCAGGGCAGCCTTGCTAGGGGGCCCCCGCAGGAAGGGGTGGGCAACTAAGGAGGTGGGTGGAGTTAGGATAGGAATTTAAGAAACCCTTACTTGATTTATTAGCAAGCCTCGAAATGTACACTTCCAGTTCGAAGCCTCAAGATTCACTTCCAGCAAATATTTTTCAGACATCTGCTCAGAGACTGAGGTTCAGAGAGGTTAAATGATTTGTCTGAAGCCACACAGCCAGGCAGTGCTTTCTTCTTGCCCAGCAGTAATGGAATGAGGATACCAGACGCCAGCCATTCGTCTTGGCTTTGGCTAGGCAGGGCGGTGCGGGCAGGTGGAGGTGGCTGCTGGTGGCCCTGCCTGTGCACTGGCACACAGACCACCTAGAGGACCCTGAGTACTGTCCTCCTCCCTGGACTCCTCCATGGCTCCCTAGTGGCTGCGTGCCCTCATCAGAGTGACTGAAGAAGGCTGGAAACCGGGAGCCAGGGTGGCAAGGAGGGGGTGTGGGGAGCAAGGGCCACATGGAACCTGACTACTCAGTCCTGATCAGAGCTCCCGGGAACGAGGCTCAGGAGTGGGGTGCTGTGCACCAGCGCACAGCCTGAGGGCCTGGGGCTTAGGAGGACCCCCCAGTGAACTGGAAATGATTCCTGCCACCAGGAGTCACCTGCAAACAATCTGGAACAGCAAGCTGGTAGGCGTTGGTTCCCATGTCCTGGCCACACAGTGTGGAACCCCAGGACGCCCTGATTGCCTGCTCTAGTTCTGGGGGCGTAGAGGAGTTTACAACCTCCAGGTGTCAACCCCTCATGTAATTATTATGGATTCTTTTCTTTCATTTTTGATTGGTTCAAATGTGCCAAACTAGTTCAGATGTAAAACCCTCAGGAAAGACGACAGCCTCAAGGCTTCAACAGCTCAGAGCCTCTGATAATGGCTGGTCTCTGCTCTCCAGCCCACAACCCCAGGGGGCGCTGCGGGAAGGGCACAGGCTGAAGGGGCTGCTGGTCGGGGAGGTGGGAAGCTCCCTGCCCTTGGCCTGTTCCAGACAGAACCGAGGGCTGGTCCTGCTGGTGCAGGTGAAACGAAAATAGTCTCTTCCCATCTCAGGTGAGTCGCCAAAGTATTTGTGTAGACAGGTCCCACGCTAATAAAACTGCTTCCTTCTGTGAACTTTCAGGGTTGGGGAGACATACGGACTGCAGGGTAGGAGGTCCATGTGAAATTCCTCGGCTGAGGCCTCAGGTAAGAGGAGCACCCCAGCTCCATCCACCATCAATGGCCAATGATTATTTATAGACCCTTCGTTCCTCCATAGCTTCCGCTCCCGGCCTGTGGACATTATAGACTCATAGAGTCACGCCTCCTTGGGAGGTATGGATCCCTTCTGTAAGCTTGCTGGCAGACTCCTGCAGCTTCTTCTTGATTACGCAGCTCACCAGGGAGTTCACCACCTCAGCAGGCAGCCAGGACTAACAGAAGCCACTCCAGCTATTAGTGACCTTTGCATTAATTTCCAAATGCTAATGGAGCCATTGGCTTAAAAATCTGTTTTAGAATTTGACCGGAGATCCACAGCTGGTTTTCTTGATGGTAATTTCCAGAATATCTTTTTTCTCCTTTTTGCAAATCGAGACTAGAGTTCCCTGGGTTGACTGTAGCTTCCTGGGTTTCCCCAGAAGCTCCTGTGACCTGGGGTGTTGGTTTCTTTGGGTGACCAGGTGACATTTTGGGGTCTCCTCTCCTACCCTGGTCACTGGATTCTCTTTCCTCTTGTTGCTTTTATCCTTTTTCACTCGAAGGCTGCTTTCCTTGCTAGGTAGACAACAGCAGCCCAGGCGATGAGTTGTTGGGCCCTTCCTCTGCTCTTTGATGGGGTCCTTCTTCTATGGGGTCCTTCCCCAAGGACTAGAAATCTTTCTCTCCGACATAACTAAACAAGCCCAGGGCAGCTGAAGGCTCTTCACACATTTGCAGGAAGCAGCTGTCTGAGGCTGTCTGTGGAACACTTTTGGGGGAGATGGAGCCTGGTAGCTTGCCCAGGACACAGACTCACTGGGGCTCCGGACCTGCTCCCAGCAAAGCTGAAAAGGCAGGCCCGCCTGCTCTCCATCCCCACAGAGGTCTGACTGACCCTGAGAGCTGCGGAGCTGGACTCCCATGGACAGGACGGCTGTGGCCAATTATGATGGCATCAGTGGCCGGCACCGAGAAACCTCTGTGAGCTAAAATAGCAACCCAATGGCCAGTCACAACGCGGACAGCCCACCAACATTGCTCCATTCCTTCAAATTTGGAAGGTTTTTTTTTCTTTTTAAATGTTAAAGAGTCTCAGATTCAAATTTAATTGTCTCTTTAAGAGTCTTATCAAATAAAAACTTCCAGATGCCTGTTACTTGAAAATAAGAGTCAGGGGGGCTTTAGAAGAGCTTGGTGTGGGGATGAGGATGGGGAGAGCACCCTGGTCTTTCCAACCAGGGGAATGAAAACAAGCCGGACACGTGGGAGAATCTGCACAGGGCCGTGCATGACCTTGACCTAAATAACAGGCAGGGCTTGGAGCTCCTGTTCTCCCCTGTGCAGCTGGGGAGCCCCGGATCCTGCAAGGACTCATCTCGCTCCACACACTGAGCCGCCTGGGTCATTTTCAGGGCTCATCTCATGAATACCTGAACCTTGTCATAACCTCCCCTTCTCTTCAGGTTCCCTGATTTCTGGGCTTAAACGGCATTCAAACCAGGAGCCTGCACCTTCCGGGACCCAGCACAAGGCCCAGCACCAAGGAGGCACAGAAAAGATGTGCAGATCTGACCACCTAAAATGGACTATTCCCACCTGCCAACCCGGTAGGGCTGTGCAGAGCATGAAATGGGGCGCAGGAATTTCCCGGAAAAGTCTGAAGTGCTGTGTGCATTGAACAGGAGTGTTATTCTTATAGGCAGTTCCATTTAGATCTTGCTGCATTCGGGTGGGCATGAGCCTGTCCAGATGCAGCTCGGGAACAGCGGAGCGTGAGTCAGGTTTCCGCCCTTCCGCCTGCTGCCTGCTGTGCACATGTTCCGCCCCCCTTCCTTCCCCTCCCCACTCCGCATTTGGGATTTCTGACTCAGATCCCCTTAGATTCCATAAGCTTTAAGGGAGCAGCTGCTTGGTGTGGGGAGGAAGAGTGTAAGACCGGTGTTTTTCTTGCTTATGTCACTTCAGCGGGTCACTCAGACTTCATGTTACTCGGTTTATTCCTCTGGAGACCGGGGACCTAGGAATCCCGACCGATTCACCTCACAGAGGAGTGGGGGTGGCGGCAATCGGTGAGATAATGAAGGTGATGTATAAGCAGGCAGGACCAATAGGTCTTTTCTGGCAAATGAAGAGCAGAAATACACTCCCATGGTGCCAACCTGGGAACAGCTAGGACGCCGACTGCCCAACGCATGCCCTCTGACACGGACTCCTCCTGCGCGGTCCTCCCACCACACAGTGCTCCGAGGCGGGGCTCCACAGTTTCGAAAACGTTCTCACAGACACCAACTCTCTGCCCCTCTGGCGATCCTGTGAGGTTCCGGCCCCATCTTGTTAATCGGAAAGAGGGGAGGGGTGTGGAGGGCGAGTGACCTGGGCCTGCGAGGCAGAGCCTCTGGCACGGCATGCTGCTTCCGCCCCCGCGTGCCCACCAGGGACCTCTGCCATCTGATGCCGAGTCTGCAGGGGGAGCGCATCTGGCACATCTGGACACCCTGCCCGCATCGGTGCGGGGCCACACCCCCGCACGCCCAGGCCGCCTCGGGCGCAGGGGGCGCGATGCGATCGGTTTCCCCGCATTGACCCAATTTTCGCACGAGGCTCTGCGGACCAATTGGGACTTTGGTCCTGGAGGAAATGCCCCCATCGGCACCCCGCGCAGGGAGGGGGCGGTTCATTACTTGCAGGCCACTCCCTGCCGAAAAGGCAACCTGCTGTAAGCTGAAGACCTTGACTTCCTTCTTGCAGCCACCGCAGACAGAAGCACAGTGACCCAGAGAAACAGAGAGGGGTGACAGCTCAGGAAAGGTGGGGTGACCACCTAGAGAGCTGGGAAGTGAAGGGGAGGGCGATTCCACTCCTGACCCACCTCCACCACGTGAGAGGAAAAGCCCGTCTGTGACATCTCCAGCCCGAAGGACGTTTCGTTCTTGTTGGTGCCTAAAACAGAGGGACAGAAAGATCTCAGCTCCATGCCTGACCGCTAAGCGCCTACACACCTGCATCTCCTCTCCCAGCACCTGCGTCCAGGGGGCCCCTTCAGGGAGGGCAGAGGGGACCTGAGGCTAAGTCCAGCAGCACTAGACGCCTGGGTGGCTCCAGAGGCAGGCAGCCTGCACAGAGAGGGGCCCGGCCCTGTCACTGCTGGAAAGGGTTTGGGATGAGTTATGGGACAGAGCATGAATGCTATATGGCTGTCAAAATAGGGGAAAGATCAAGAAGAGTGCATGGAAAGAAACAGTCTGCATTTTTGGCAAGAAGTGGAAATTCCATTTCTTTCCCCACTTCTCTCATTCCTCTTATTCACCAGCTTTGGTTCCAGATGCTTCTGGATGATTCCCAAACATCGGCTGGACCCCTGGGAGGGAGAACTGTCACCACCACAGTTTTGCACAAGAAACCCATATGTGCTGAAAGCCCCACCCCACAGAAGCCACCCACCCCCCTCCCCCCACACAGGGCCCTGGAGCCGATGTTTTCCACACCCAAGGAGACCGTTTCTAGAAGTACTCTCATCTGGATATTTAAGTCCTAGTATGAGTGTCAAAACTCAGGCTCACACTTTCTATTTCTTTTTTTTTTTAAGATTTTATTTATTTATTTGACAGAGAGAGAGAGAGAGAGAGAGATCACAAGTAGGCAGAAAGACAGGGAGAGAGAGGAGGAAGCAGGCTCCCCACTGGGCAGAGAGCCCAATGTGGGGCTCGATCCCAGGACCCTGAGATCATGACCTGACCGAAGGCAGAGGCTTTAACCCACTGAGCCACCCAGGTGCCCCGCTATTTCTTTATCCTTGTGGATGAGGGCTGCTTTTGTCTCCTCATGGCTCGGAGCTCATCTTTCCCAATGTGCTCAGGCCCCGGAATGCTGCTTTCTCTCTGTTTACAACCCTCCCATGTGGCCCAGCCCAGTGCTGGGAGGGCCGGCTCTAGCAAGACGCGGCCCAAAGGAGGCCGTGCAGACAAAACTTGGAGTTTAAATAGTAAGGAGAGAGACAATCCGAAGGAACCCAACGCGAAGTGCAGGAGGCAGCAGGACTCAGGGATCGAGCGAGTCAGATTATGGAGACAGGCCCAGCTTTGTCCAAACTAGGGTTGCCAGATAAAAGACAAGAGCGCCCAGCTCAATTTGAATTTCAGACAACCAGCAGATCACCTCTTCGGATCAGTCTGCCACAAACATGGTACTTCGTATTTGCTAAATCTGGCGATACTAGGTCAGACCCTGTCTCCTTCCGAAGTCGGGGAAGCTTTGGCAAGTCACTTGGCTCCTACAGGCTTCAGGATCGCCAGTGGTCACAGGAGGAGAATGTCAGCAAAGCCCTCATCCGGGGCTGTCTGTGAGGCGCACAGCCTCCGGCCCCTCAGGGAATAGCACGGACCTATTGTGAGGGGATGGTTCCTGCTAAAGCCACTCCGTGTTTTGCGGCTGGATGTGGCTCCACAGGGCTCACCTGATGTGAGCCTAGACCCCTCTCGGCAGGCATCGCTCACCTTCCAAGCTGAAGATCCTGTCCCCTAGTGCATCAACAATGTCCTTCAGGGCCGCCTCGTCAGTCACGTTGAAGAAGTGCTTGTCGTCGGGGTCACTGGCGATGTATTTGATCTCATTTAGAAAAGCTTCTGGATTGATCCCCCTGCGGTTGTAGTAACCTAGGACCTGCCGGGGAACGGGGGCAGGGTGACCACCAGGACGTGGCCCAGGCCTCCCCACATCTCTGTGGCCGCTTCACTCGAGTGGCTGGGGCCCCTGTTTCAGCCACCAGGAGCAGAACTTGGGGTTCCACTTGCAGCTTGAGACGGGCTGTCTTACAGGGACCACAGAAGGCCCCTGGTCTAAGATAGTGGTCTGGGGGCCGGGTGGCTTGGGGGTGTTCTGAGGTTTCAGAACCTCCCTGGCGATGGAGGAAAAACGTCCCCTAAGTCCCCATAACTCTTGCGAATGGTCCTGGACAGCACAGAAGGAAAACGCCCCAGATGCTCTTTAGGAGAGGATGAAGCAAGGAGAGACCCATCTGAAGGCCTGGACGGCTTGTTCACTATCTAGAAAATGCCCCTGGGACTCCCCAGAGATTTGATGGCGAAGCCTCTAGGGGCACGCAGGGCGGGACATGAGGGGCAGGACTCACAGCCACAGCGTATCTGGTCACGTTGTCTCGCTCACTTTGCTGGATCACCTTCTCCAGGTCTGGGCTATCATGGGACTCCCCGTCTGTGATGACAATCATCACCTTCTTGGCCCCTTTCCTTCCGCCTTTCTGGAAAGCCTCTGAGCTGAAACCAGAGCACAGGGGGAGGGTCATAAGAGGGATGTAGGGATGGGGCAGCCCCCAGAGCTCCTCCGGGGGGCAGCCACAGAAGTAGGGCTGAGCCCACTCCCAGGGGGAGCAACCCAACAGGGCTGGGATCTAGAACCAAAGAAGCTGGGTTGAGATGCCCACACTACTTGTTCACCAGCTGCTCAGATGGGTCATGTATCTGCTTGTTCTTTTTTTTTTTTAAAGATTTATTTATTTATTAGAGAGAGCACATGAGTGGGAGGGGTACAGGAAGAGGGAGAAAGGATCTCAAGCAGACTCCCTCCTGAGTGCAGAATCCGATGTGCAGCTTGATCTCAAGAACCTGAGATTCACGACCTGAGCCCAAATGGAGTCAGATATTTAACCGACTGCACTGGGAGAGGGGGCAAAGGGGCAGAGGCAGAGGGAGAAGAAGACTCCCCCCTGAACAGGGAGTCCAGTGCGGGGCTCCATCCAAGGACCCTGGGGTCATGACTTGAGCCCAAAGGCAGACAGTTAACAGACTGAGCCACCCAGGCGCCCCAGATGGGGACCTTTAGACATCCTACATTAATTGTTCAAAAACCCAGCTGTACATTAGAATCACCTGGGAGTTTAAAAAAATGCCAATGTATAGGCCCCACCTGGGCATGTAGTCAGAAGCTCTGGGGCATGGCCTGGGCATTAGTATTTTTCCAAAGATCTAATGACCACCGATGTTGAGAAGCACTTCCCTACATACTGAAGGGGCGTTGGGCCAGAGTAACTCAACACCCAAATGACATTAATCCATAAAATACACGGAATGAGGCCTGAATGAAGTTCTGACTTTTCCCACGAGGACTATTTTGATTCTATTTTGGGACCTATTAATATTAAATTCCATGACAAATACTCCTCTTTCTTGCTTTTTATTTTGTTTTCAGTGCCTGGAGCAGGTGCTTGGCCTGCCTGTTGGGCCCTGCAGCCAAGGGCTGGGGGCCTGGCCTGCTGGCCCATGACGCTGTGGACAGGCTCTTGCAGCTGGCGGCCCATCTCAGAAGCAGAAAACCTGGCTCCGGGGCCATCCTGGGCTCTCAGTGCCTCTGTGGCCAACCCTCCTTTAGACTGTGATGTTCTGAGTAGGAATGATATGGTCCGGACCCAAAGTCTGGCCCAGCAGATAGAATTTTCCAGTAAGGATCCAAAAATAAATGTTTCCTTTAGACTCTGATCTAAACTCTTGGGTCTGACCTATAGATTTAAGCTCCACGATGCTAGGTTAAAGCTCATTACCAGACACGCTGATGAACTTGATGGGCATGATTTAGATGTTGAGGAATTCATAAAGCCTGGAAGAAGCTAGTTCAGAGCATCTTCAAGCTCCCAGTTAAGAGAGACAGACTTGCCATTCTCTCAGCTCTATGATATTGTGGATAAACTTAAAAAAAAAAGTTGAATTTTAATGTAAGCTGTGAACTAAAGGAGGCCAGAGGCACACTTGATGTGACTATAGCAAATTTTGAGCATCAACCTGACCCAGTGGAGTGAGAACTCTACCAGTCCCTCAAAGGAGATTCTAGATGTTTCTATCACCTCATCGAAGGGTCAGGCCCAGGCACAAAACTCCAAGCAAAAAAAGTATGGCAGGGGAGAAATAGGTTTTATTATATATGAGCTAATAATTTTCAGGTTCATATTTCCATGTAGTGGAAACGTGTGAGTATCTGTATGAATCTGCAATAGGGGAATATTGACATGAATCATCAAATTTAAAATTGTGATTTTTCTATTGTGTAAAAAGCACTGGATTTGTTCCTTTGTAAATCAGATCATAGGTTCCTTGAGAGCAATAAGAGCTTGATACTCACAACTCACATTCTGGAAGCCAGAGGATCTATAGATAAGGAGGCCATATCTTGTCTCTCTCTCCCTTCTTTCCTTCCTTCCTTCCTTCCTTCCTTCCTTCCTTCCTTCCTAAGATTTTATTTATTTATTTGACAGAGAGAGAGAGAGAGAGAGAAAGAGAGAGAGAGAGAGAGAGAGAGCATGAGAGGGGAGAAGATCAGAGGGAGAAGCAGACTCCCCATGGAGATGGGAGCCTGATGTGGAACTTGATCCTGGGACTCCAGGATCATCACCTGAGCCGAAGGCAGTCACTTAACCAACTGAGCCATCTAGGTGCCCTCTTGTCTCATTTCTGCTCAAAATCTGCACTGGCTCCCATTTCTCTCAGGTCCTGACAATGGCCCACCAACCCATCATAATCTGGCTCGGTCATCCATCTATCACTCTGAGCCCTTCCTCCTGCTTGTTCCCCTTAATAAAAAGTGTTGAGTCAACTAAGTTGGAATCACATCATTGTGCCCATGGCCTCCAAGTCATCCATGACTATCGGATTGACCTTTATGTTTATATCTGATGAAAACACTCTTGAGCCTAAGAGCCCTCAGTGGCCACTCATGGTTGTTTTAGCTATGACATTATCATCCTCACAATCTGGCTCCAATACCCCCAAACAGGATCCTCATTCCATTGTCAAAAGGCTCCAATAGAAGCATTCCTTGACATTCCCCCTCTTCTGTCTTTGGCTGGGTGGAATGTCTTCTTTCTACCTCTCCCTGATTGAATTCTGGGATCTTCCTAGGACAAGCCAAATGCCAGCCCCTCTTAGCAATCTTGCCTTGGATCCCACCCTTTCATCCTCATTCTTGTCAGAGCTCCTGACTGGGCCAGGAGGGGCCATGGGTTACCATCTTTGTAAGCCCTCAAGTCCACGACCTGGATCTTTATACATTGGCAGGTGCACACACACACAACATGTATTATGAATAACGGAGAGCAAACCTTTTACTTTAAGACACACCCCTGTAATTTGGGACTTGGCAGGCTGAGGAGATCAGATTTCAAACTTCACTTGAGGCCCAGATTTCTTGAGGCCAACCTATGCTCATGAGTCATGACTTGTTCAAACGCCTTGGGTCCCACACTCGTAATTGACCTGGGGTTGGTGGGCTGCAACCCTGTATGAGTCAGTTAGTTCACACCGAGGAAGGGATCACTGGTGGGTACCAGCTTCCTCTGCTGTCCCAGAAATTTCATGAGGGCGTGTGGGGTCCTCAGGGGCTCATACCAGTGACGGCAAAACAGCAAAATGGCCCTGTTCCTTGTGACAATGAGAAAGAGCCATTTTCTCCTAAAGGGAGGTTCATTTAGGAAAAATGTTGGAGCAAGTTTTAACAGCAAACAGGAGTACGTTAGTGTAGCTGTAATTTAGTTAAAAAGAGTTAGTTATAAGGTTGGAAAAAGCTTCATCGTTTGACCACATGAAATCCATGTTACTGCTAAATTCTGTGAAACACATCGCCTCATCCTATGTGAGGTGGGATTATACGAAAATGGGCCTGTGGTCTCAAGAGACATAGCAGAATTTTTACTTGTAGATCTAGAACTTATACATTTAAAATCCATTAGCCTGGGGCATCTGGATGGCTCAGTGGGTTAAAGCCTCTGCCTTCAGCTCAGGTCATGATCTCAGGGTCCTGAGATCAAGCCCCGCATCAGGCTCTCTGCTCAGCAGGGAGCCTCCTTCCCCCTCTCTCTCTGCCTGCCTCTCTGCCTACTTGTGATTTCTCTCTGTCTGTCAAATAAACAAACAAACAAACAAACAAACAAATAAATAAATAAAATCTTAAAAAAAAATCCATTAGCCTTAGATGGAGTCACCTTCAGGGTTTTGGCTTCAGCTCAAAAGATCTTGGGGAATTGCTTCTAAAATCACTCCCTGATTTCATTGGGGGTGAGCCAGAGTTCTGAGCAATGGCAACGTCACCGGAGCGAGCATGCAGCCATCTGTGAGGGCGCTGTCTAGAGGGAACATTCGTTATCATGGTGAGTGGGTTCTGGTGTGATTTTTAAGGAGCCAGCCTCGTTCGACTACCACCTCAGGAGTTAGGAGATTTAACGATGTTCCTCATACCCCATTGACGACACAGACTCCACGGAAGATTCTGCCCTCATGGAACCTACCCACTTTTTATGGGGTCCCTGTGGCACAGAGCATTTTCCAAAGTTGGTTGCAACAATACCTCCCTTTTCAAATGCTCTCCTGTGATGTGACCTTGTTTTTCCTCCATCAAGAGGCAGAATCAAATTCTCTTGCCCTTGAACCTGAGCTGCTCTTAATGACTTGCTTAATCAACAGAATATGGCAAAAGTCATATCTGGGACTTTGGGGGCTAGGTCAAGGCAGTTGCAGAGTTCCTGGGGGTGGGGTGGGGGCTCCTAGAAAACTCTCTCGGGATGCTCCCTCTCTGAGCCCGGCTTCTACACCATGAGAAAATGGAGCCAAATGGCCATGTGTGGGTGCTCAGGTCACCAGCCCACACTGAGCTCCCAGCCAACAGCCCAAGATAACTGCCACCCTCATGAGAGTACCATTTTGGATGTCCAGTCCAGTCAACATCTCCAATGACAAGAGCCCTGCTGACACACCAGACTACACCTGTAGGAGAGAACCCCAGAGAGAATAGACCAGCTGAGCCTAGTCAACCCTGAACTTGGAGGGATTAATGTCTCAAGGTATGGAATTTTGTGGAGGTTTGTTACACAGCAGTGTAGAACTAGAACAGTTATCTGAAATTTAAGTAAATTATCATTATTTCTATTTTATTAGGACTTTTTTTTTTTTTTTTTTTTTTTACCGAGCAAATTCAATGCCAAATGCTGTCCGGGTCTCCGTTCCTCCTCTCTGCTCAATGTGGCTGGCAGCTTCCACCACATCCCGTACAGACCTGTAGTCATTGAGGTGAAATTCATGCACCACGTCTTCTCCATACTGGACAACTCCAACCTGCGAGAGAGGGGAGAGGACCACAGAACATTCTGACCCCTGAAAGCTGGGCCGCTGATGGTGAGACCCCCCGGAGTCATCTCTCTGACTGTCACTGTTGGGGAGTGTGGAAGGTGGGGGACCTTCCCAAGGGAGAGTGACTGGGAAGGGAAGCCACTTTGCAGAGTTCTGCAGAACTCTGGGAACGAACGGGTGGCTCGGTGAGGAGAGTGGAAGGTACCTCTCCAGAAGGGAGACTGTGAGGTGGGATCGAGCCCGACGTCGGGCTCCGTGCTGAGCATGGAGCCTACCTGGGATTCTCTCTCTCCCTCCCTCTCCCTCTGCCCTTCCTAGCTTGTATGCACTCTCTTTCTAAAAAATAAAAAAATACATAAAAATAAAGAAAGGCCCAACAGGTTATGTTTCTCGCTTGAGCATAGGATTGAAGCCTAAAACATTAGGAGCAGCATGACTGGAGGCCCATGACAATTTTTCACCAAATGCTGGAACCAAGGTTCCTGAAAACTTGGAAGAGAACCTTTTATTCCTGTGGTTGATAAGGTATAGAAAATATTAATAGCCTCAAAATAAACAAAAAAACCCCTTAAAGTCCTATAGTAAGACTAGAATGATAAAACCTTCCTGTTGGATGGGCCCCAAGTTTATCTGGTGCCTTTTTTTTTTTAAAAGATTTTATTTATTTATTTCACAGAGAGAGAGAGATCACAAGTAGGCAGAGAGGCAGGCAGAGAGAGAGGAGGAAGCAGGCTCCCCGCCGAGCAGGGAGCCCGATGCAGGCCTTGATCCCAGGACCCTGAGATCATGACCTGAGCTGAAGGCAGAGGCTTTAACCCACTGGGCCACCCAGGCGCCCTTTCTGGTGCCTTTTTAAGGGCAGATTTGCATGCATGATACCCTAAAGATGATCTTCCTGTCGTGGGCAAGTCATTACTTCTTGAGAAAACCCACTCCCTTTTTAACAGCTCTAATTGTTACAAAATAATTTCCTAGAATGACTTGAAATCTGCCACCTTGTATCTCCTATATGTCAGTCCTCACTTGGCGGCCAAAACAGTCCAGAATAAATCTACCCCTCTTTAGCCAGGCAGTGTGTTTCGGACATGCGCTGACAACTATGCCCTCTCCCTTCTGCTCAGTCTTCTCTCAAGATCCATGTGTCTAATTCTCCCCTGTGTCTCACTCAGCAAGGATCCACTCAACCTTTCCTGCCTTCCTTCTTACTCTCTCTAGGAAAGGTCTTTCTTAATAGGGGGAATCTATCCCAGAAGACAGTTTTGACCCATGCAGTGGGGCCTCCCCCGAGCTATCCCCAGATATACCCAGCAGAGATGGGCATCCTGGGCTGCAGGGCCTGGGCCTGGCCCTTGCACCTACACCTAGTTGGGATGTGCAAAGATGCTCCTCCACACCCCAGGCCAGCACCTTCCATAGGTCTAGGGAGCTCTGGTTAGAGGAGGAGGGAGACACTCACCTGGATCTGCCCAGGGCCGATGTAGAACTTCTTCAGGATGTTGATGAGGAAGTGCTGAACCTCCACCCAGGGGTAGATGCTGTTGGAGCCATCTAGGACGATGACGATGTCCATGTAGGTCTGGCACCCTGGGAAGTGGGGACACAGTCATGGCTGCCCAGTGACTCAGTGCTTTCAGTCTCTGATTCCTCCAGTATGTGTCCAGGGGACAATAGAAGAAGGACCCTCTTCACATATACATGTCACATGTATATATTCCCTGGGCTGGGGAGCTATAATTCCTTGGGCTAGTCATATATTTGGGCAACATGAATGCTGAGCCCAGGAATTCCTGGCTCTTCTCAGAGGCTCTGTGCTGGCTGTTTGAACCAAGCTTAAATCCAGCCTACCATCTGCTGACTAATGCTTTCGAGACAGCCGTCTTGCTCAGACCAGCAGCTCACAGTCATTGGTTTTACTGTAGTGGGCAGGCTGTGTTTACTGCTTTTAGCCCAAATGATTGAGTTTCACGTTTTAGGAGAGCAGTAAGGGGTGATGGCTTAGGACGAGGGATCTGGCATCAGACTGTTTGAGTCCTGGCTTTGCGGGGCACTAGTTGTGTGACCGTGGGCCAGTCACCTAACCTCTCAGTACCTGTTATCTCTGCTGTAAAAACAGGCATGGTGATAGGAGAGGGCTGCCATGAGGAATCAAGGAGCAGAGGCTTCTAAAGGGTTGAGCACAAAGTCAGTGCTCAAGAAATCTTAGTGGATCCTCTTCGTTTTAAAAATGTTTTTTCTATTTATTTTTTTAAGCAAAGTACTTTGTTAATGTGACAATGACATCGTCAGTTCAAGCATTTGTGCCTTTATCTCTTCTCTGAGCGTAAAGGTTTCTCTATATTCTTTAATATGAATACCAAGTTAAGATGACCAATAAAAATCAAAAAAGAAACACGGGTACTGTAACAAATGCAAAAAAACTTCTTTTAAAATCTAAGTAACATTTCTATTGGTGAATGGTGTGGTTACTTTGAAACTAGATGTCCCAGTATGATATGATATATACATACTATATTAGACTATATCATATTGTAATATTGGGTATCTGTTGACTTTCACTGGAGAATTTTCACACTGTTGTAAAATCTGCTTTATAGCAAAATGGCAGGAGGCTTCTGTGGGTTGACCAATCCAGTAACTCTTGCATCCTGAAGGCGCAACTGGTTGGAGTCAGTGCTCACCAGAGGCAAAATGTGGTGGCTTTGAATGTAGGCAGTCTCGCTCCACCTGCCTGCTGTGTGCAGCATGTGATGGCCCAGTTCTTCTGGACTCCCAGAACCAGACAGCTTTGTCCTTTTCCAGTCTGGTTTAGCTTAATGCGTGTGCCCAACTGTGTGGTGCAGGCGGCTACAGACATGACCGAGACAGAAACTCCTTAGTTAGGGGGAATTCCTAATCTAGGGGTAGGAACCAGGTTTCTTTGATTTTTTAATATTAGAATGCATTTATTATTGCTGATTTCTTTCTTGCGATTTCACTTTTTTTTTTTTTTGAAGCATCTTGGGAAGAACTTTGCTTTAGATCTGGGGTTCCTAAACAGGGCTGAACACTCTGGTGAACACACACACACACACTCCCACTCACTCACGCATACACACACACTAGGGCTTGTCCCAGACCTAGAGTTAGAGCCTCCAGAGGGGGGTGCCCTGGGATCTGCGTCTGATAAGCTCTCAGCACACTGCAGCTGGCAGGCCGGATGAGTTCCCGGAGGCTCAGATGGTCATTTGTTGACCTGGGGTGAGGTTCCCCATTCACACATCATGTGACGGACTTGCCAGCCACAGCTCTGCCTTTCCCTTGGCCACTTTGTGAGCATAGAATCAACACCTCCTCCTTACCCTTAAAAGGACCACTTTCCATGCCCTGCTGCACTGATGCTTCCTCCTCCCGCCCCCAAGCACGGTCCTTCGACCTCTGATTGGGCCGTGTTGTTTGGAGGGCGGCTGCTGCTAGCCAGAGGTGCTAATCCCCTCACCCTCAATAAAATGGGTTAGCAGCTGCTTGGGGGATGGTATTCAGCCCAGAGGAAATAGTGAGGCTCCGAGCCAAGTAGTCTGGACTTGCGAGAGACAAGGTCTGAACATTATTCCTCTAGATTTTCTTGATGGGTGGGAAGTGAGTGGGAGGTTTGTGTTCCATGAGGCTCTGGGCAAGCTGGGCAGAGTTTCCTGATATCCAGGAACACCAGTTAGAGGGGACCGTTACCAGGGATATTTGGGAGCCTCCCATGACTGTTGGCCACTCAGCATGGGTCTGCAGATTTGAAGCTACTTACTTTGGAGAGCTGGGGCCACCGTCTTGGAGAACCTGAAGTTGGAGTTGACTCTCGAACACATCCCTGTGGTGTAGTAGGAACTCCCACACTCATGAGACCAGAGGGGGCTGCAGGCCTGTGGAGCACAGGGCAGACCCCTAATCAGTGGGCAGGGGGGAGGGGTGCTCCAAAGGGTCCAGGCCCAACAGCCTTTGGCCAAGTCCAACCTCCATGACCCAGGGCAGACATAGTTTATCTGAGAATTGGTACTCCAAGGATTTAGAGAGTCTTCTTGGAGTCTAACTGAATTCTTTCTTGCTCTAATGTGTTCTTGTTCCCTTGGTTTCAGATAGAATGGAGAAAAACGAATGTTAGAGTCCTCCTTTGTTGTATTTTCAAAGGTCCATTCTCTATCCCATATCTAGAGTGTGACTCTCTTTCACCTTCTTGCCCACCCCACCCACCACACAGCATCATCCGTGGGAGTGGACGCTTCAAGGTTACTAGAAGAGCCTCTCTGTCTGAAGAGGTCACCTGAAGGTCTTTCCTGGGAAAACTTCCAGGACTGGATCCCAACAACATGCCCATGCCTCTTACTGGGGAAAGAAAAAAGAATGTTTCTGCTCCTTCTCTGAAATTTGCTACCAAACACATTGATGTCAGCTTCTCATTTAAAGACTGAGTGATGAGTCCCCTCAGGGTCAGGGTCATTTAAAAAAAAAATAAAAGCCTAACCCCAATGCCTCTGTTTTTGTCCTGCTGCCAGGAAACTCAGGACTAAATTTTGTGCTGTTATTTCCTTCAGTTTGGAAAAATAATTATTCCATTTCTAATTCCTTTCTTTAGTTAGCTTTCTTTTTTCAGTCAGATTTTAAGGGTTTTGTTTTATCTCTGTCCTTTGTTGAAGCTGCAGTAAATTATTTCTGGAAGTAAAGGGGAGAATAAAGGATGATGGATGTTGGCTGGAGGGACAGATGGACAGATGATGGCTGAAGGGCAGATGGATAGATGATGATGGATGGGTGGATAGATGGATAGATGATGGATGGTTAGATGGATAGGTAATGGATGGATGAGTGGGTGGATAGAGGATAGATGGATAGATGGGTGGGTGTATGGATAGGTGGATGGATGATGGATGGATAGATGAGTGGGTAGAAGTATGGACGATGGATGGATGACAAGATTGATAGATGATAGATGGATTGATGGGTGGATAGATGATGGATGGATGGATGGATAATGGATAATGGATGGATGGATGACGGATGGATGGATGAACAGATGATGGGTGGTTAGGTGGATAGATGATAGATGGATAAGTGGATAGATGAGTGATGGCTATCGGATGGGTGGATGAATGAATGGATGATGGATAATAGATGATGGATGGGGGTAGGAAGGGATGGATGGAAGATGAGTGAATGGGTGGATGAATAGATGAATGGAGAGATAAACAATTGGTTGGGGATGGACTGATGAGTGAATGGATGAATGGATGAATGAATGAGTGAACAGAAGTTGCCATTTATAAACCAGGGACTTAACCACCCACAGAAGCCCCAGAGAGTGTATCACATCATCCCTCTTGGGCCTTCATCCACCTTGTGAAGTAGATGAAATCAATTTGGTAGGAACATGATAAGGAGCCTCAGAAGGAAAAGGGAGTAGCAACAAAGCCCCTGACAGGTCTGCACATGGACAAGACCCAGGGTCCTGTTTGCCCTTGGTTGGGATGATGAAGGGCTGTGGGCTGACCACACACTGAGGCTCCTCTGGACTTTCCCTGGCAGGGCCACTCTGCTCTCCATAGCCCCTGAGCATCCCACTCATCTCATTCTGGTGTCTGGTGCTCCACACCCTGAATGTCCCATCTGTCCACAGAAACATATTGTTGGACAAGAACAAGAATGACACAAGCCCTCCCATCTTAAAACGAGTGGCTCATTTTATTGGGCTTCCTGGGGTAATGTTTCTCTGAAATGCTCTCTTGCAGCCGTTTCTAGAACTATCTATCCAAGCAGGATCCTGTTTTGAATCTCTGGCATTGCCCAACCCATGGTGGCAAGGAGCAGCAGCAGCTGCCACCACGCCACCCATCCTTGCTGGCTGTATGCAAAGTTGGGGCAAACTCGCCTGGGCAGCGTGCAGAGACCTCTGATGGCAGGGCTTCCTGCCCCAACATCAGGCTTACACTACTTGTTGGCTTATCAGCTCTCCCCCCACCAGAATGGAAGCCCCAGGGGGGCAGGTGCTCTGCTGACTGCTGAATCCCGTGTCCAGCATTGGGCTCAGCACATCGTAAGTGCTCAAAGTATTGGTGTTGAAATGAATACATGTCCCTGCTTCTTCAGCACAGGTACCCCCTCTTCTTTCTTCCCTGCTAAGACCTGTTGTTTCTTCTAGAAAAGCAAATCAAAAACCTCCCCCAGGAAGCCTTCCCATCCAACCCTGCACAGTCTCAGGGGCCCATCACTTTGTATCTTTTCCCTCAGTTGTCGTAAATCTGTGTTCTCTCATTTATGGCTTCCCTTCAGAGACTTCTTAAGGTGTGTCATGTGTACTGGTTCTTTGATCGAACCTGGAACAGAGATTCGGCCCCCGCCTCAAAAATTTGGCTCTCCAGAAGGAGGGATGGGCCCCCTTCATACCGCTGGCCATCTTTATTCCTGTTCCTTTCAGGTTGTCTGTCCTGCATCCCCAAGGTATGCACACAAAAGAGCTCAGTATGTTCTCCTGCCGGGGCTGTCCCCCTCACAAGCTGAGGGCATGCTGACAGAATGGTACAGGCAGGAAGTCAGGGCCAGAGCTACTCCCTGAGTGTGTGGACAGATGCGAATGTATAAGGACACGGTAACTCACTCCCTGCCTCTCCTGGCCCCAAGCAGAGGGTCCCAGGGTGGGGGGAAGGCAAGAGGGGCAGGGATGTGGAGATAGGGTGGGGTGGGTGACTCTTACCAGGAAGCTGTTATCCTTGGGGTTGGTGGCCAGGCTCAGGCCGAGGCGCATGTTGTCCTTCCGCTCAGACACATTGGATAGGGTGACCCTTCCTGGGATGAGAGGGAGAGACTTAGCCATCATCCCTGTCCCCCCTGCCCAGAGCCTGTTGCTGTTGTCAGCCCCCAGAGGTGCCCATGCAGGGTCAGGACCAGGCGGAGTCCTCCCTGATTCTCCCCAACCCTCTGGAGACCACTCTCGCCTGCACGTCCAGGCAGCCCTTCACGCTATCCTAAGGTCTTGCCCAGACATGGTCTTATCACTTCCTCACAATTCCCTGTGAGATGAGGAAACTGAGTCTCAGAGAGGCCAAGCAACCTGCTCAAGGTCACATAGTAAGGACTTGGCAGAGCATTGCCTGGTCCTGCATTTTTCCCTCCAGACATCTGACCGGTTCCTGGCATTCCTCATGTGTCCCGTCCTGCCTCTTCCAGAGCACCCGACTTTGGCTGGGCTGCGTTCCCTCCACATTTTCCTTCAAGCCAGTCTGCCATCAAAACTTAGCAGTCCATGTCCTCCTCGTGACCCCAGCTCTCTGTTCATCTGGTAAACTGACGTACGATAACCGATTCTCTCATGGGGCAGCAAGAGCTCTCTACAGGTGTGTGAGGTCTTGCGAGAATGTTGCTCTGTGGTGGGCTGCCAAGAGAGCTGATCAGGAGCAGGATTATCAGCAGCCAACTGAGTGTCAGGAGAGGGCTGGGGCACATTAGAATTGCTCAAAAAAAATTCTGTGAAGGTTTGATGAAATCATTCCACCAGGTCGCTGAAGGGAAGGAGGCAAGCTTGACTTCCCCAGAAGTGTGCTGATGTGTCATTGGGTGTGTGTTGCTGGGGTGTACACACACGTGTGGGCATGTGGCAGGGGGTAGAGTTTTGGGGGTAAGTGAGTGGGGTATTTCATTATGTGCAGAGCAGGTCAATCTTCCTGTACTGTGAGGAGTGAGTAGATGCCTTTCCTGCCGACTTCCAAGGATTTGGGTGGCCTCCACTGAGAACGGTTCACATTTAGCTTTGGTGGTGGCTGTCAGTTTGAAGAGGGGGGCCTGGGGCTGGGCATTAGCAGAGGCCAGAGTTTTGACGCCTCACTGTGCTGTGGGCAGGGGTTGGGGGGCAGCTGTGTTGGTCGTTTTTTCTCTCTGGGTTCCCTCAGTTGGTAGTAAGGCTCCTTTTGAAATCCAGCCCCTCTTGGCTGGAGATTGTGAGTGACTGGGATTGTTTTGTTTTGTCTGTCTGAAGAAGCCAGAGAGAAAAGAATAGTAATAACCATATGATTTTATAATGCCTATATCATTTACAAAGTACTGCCCACACGTGCTCTCCCAGGACCCCCTCTTGGTCTTGGGAGGCCCAGGAGTCAACATTTCCATTTTACAGATGAGAAAATGGAGATGCAGAGGTTAGTGACTTCTTCTACGAGGTTAATTCTTGGTAGATGAGAGAGTGGAGACTTGAGTTCAGGCTGCACACCATTCCATCCTGAGCTGTTCTGTCTCACAGCAGGGTGGTGGTGGCAGTGGGGTGGTAGTGAGAAATCTGGCGAGGAAGCTCTAAGCCCTGACTGGGCAACCTCCACCCCTCAGCAGCTTGGGAGTTCTGCCCTCCGTTTGTGTCGGGGCACGCCCCCCACCTCACCTTACCTCACCTCACTTCACTTCACCCCACCCCACCTCACTTCACCACAGCTCACTTCACCTCACCTCACCCCACCTAACCTCACCTAACTCACCTCACCTTACTTCACCCCACCTCACCTCACTTCACCTTACCTCATCTCATCCTCACCTCATGTCATTTCACTTCACCTCAGCCCACCTAACCTCACCTCAACTCACCTCACCTTATTTCACCCCACCTCATCTCACCTCACCTCACCTCACTTATCTCACCTCACCTCACCACGCCATGCACCATCTTCTTCCCCCTGGTCTCAGTGACCAAAGCCCTTAGTCAGACTGCTGACCAGCAAGCAGATGAGCATGGTAGGGGAGACTCAAGCTCACACCCTGCTGTGTACGGGCCTTGTGGGCTTGGGGCAATCACTACCCTCTCTTTGGTTCATTCTGCCCCTCTGTGAGCAGGAGAGACTAGCATCTTTCTCAGTGAGTCTGTTTAAGGACCGTGGAGCACAAGCCCTTCCTCACATGGAGTTTGCTTTCCAGAATTACATCCTCTGCCCTGAGCCTCTGTCCTTCGTTAAACCCCCGACTTCATCCAGGTGTCGGTAAGAAAGCGACAGGCTTTTCCACACTGAGTTGTGAGTGTCTGCCACCCATTTAGCCTTCCCTGGAGAGAGAAGAAAGAACATTCTTGGCTTGGTGAGGCTCACAGCCTGGAAAGGCCATAGGAAAACCCAGGAGTCAGGTTTCCCAGCCTTGCGTTTTCCACTGTGGGGATAAACCGACAGATGGTCTTCCTGCCCTACACTTTCTCCTCAGTGGGAGGGAAAGAAACACTCCTCAAATGAAGGGCTTCCTGATCGGTTCTTTTCCTCTGCCCTGACTCACTTTGCTGCCCACTACCTTCCAGCTTATGCCCCAGTTCAGGAATGTTTTCCAGGGTCTGATGGCTTCATGGCTCTCACTGTCAGCAGGGGCTCCTCCTCCTTTGGAAGGAAATAGGATCCACACTGGAAGTCAGAGCCATAGAGGAAACTAAATGATGAATTCATGTGTCTATGTCCCCACCTCGACCAGGAGCTTCTCTCAGCGGCCCTAGCCCTGAGCCCAGTGCTCACACCTCCTACCCTCTTCCTTGCTCCCTCTGCCCCAGCTGCATGGCCCTTCTTTCTGTTCTCCAACAGAGTAAGCTCATTCCCACCTCAGGGCCTTTGCACATGCTCTCCCACTGCCTGGCATGCTCTGGCCCCACCTGAATCCATGCCATCAGACTTTTGCTCAAATGTTACCTGCTTAAAGAGGCCTCCCCCGACCACCTTGCTAAGGTAGAATCCCGTCCCCATTTCCTCCCCATCTAGCCTCTCTTCTCACAGCACTGTGGTTGATCACACAACACTTATCCCCACCTATAGCATTATGCCTGTCTATCTCTACCTGCTTTCTAGTTTATCTGCTTGTTTATTGTCCTCTCCCAGCAGAGCCCTTAGCTGTATCCCCAGTGTCCTGCTGTATCCCCAGAAACTAGCACCGCGTTTGGCACATACTAGGCTCTCAGTAAAGGCTGGGGACATATTAGAACTGGAGTGGATCCTAGGGTCATCGAGTCCACCCTCCTCACTTCACACACAAGCAAAAAGAGGCTCAGAGAGAGGATGTGAGCTCCCTATGGACACAGCAAAAATACTACCCAGCTGGAAGGAGAAACCCAGCTTGACTTGATTCAGAAGGCTGTGCCTTCAGGGTGGTGACTGGGTTCTGTGAGCCACCAGCGAGGCTCTCGCGTCCCCCCAGACTGTTTCTTTACTGAAGTCTGGGCCCCGGCTGTGCTGGGGTTTGAACTTCCCACCCACAGTGCTGACGCAGATGTGGACAGCGGGAGCGTCCATGTGATGGGACAGCTGGCCGCCCTGGGGATCTGGGTTCTTGGGCTTTCTCTTTGATGCTGGACTTTCCGTCCATCTGCTTATCTCTTGAAGCTCTGCCGCCTTCCCCACCAGGCCCCGCCGGCTTCGCCTCCCCGGGGAGCCCCACCCCGAGGCTGCTGGAGGGCAGAAGCAGCCTTCCCAGAAGGCAGGGCGGCCAAGGGTCCTGGCTCTGGAGAAAGCAATCCTTTGTGGCAAGGCTGAGATGGTAACGTCTCAGCCCAAATGGAACTTTCGCTCCCTTCTGAAAGCAAAGCGATAGCCCAGCCCCGGTCCAATGTTGAGGGCAAGGTGGAAGTGCTTCAGACGATTAGCGTGTGTTTTCACAGATGCACAGGTATGTGCACACACACGCACTCGCACACACGGATCCTGCGGGGCTCATGGGTGAGGACAACACCTTCATTTCTAGAAAGGCTGTGCTGCTCACCAACTGCGGGGTGGCTGTGGGCTGCCTGGATTAGAACCCCGGGCTCGCTACTGCTTAGCTAGGGGACTCTCCACAGATCCCCTCACCTCCCCTGCTGCCATTCCGTCCTTCGTTACCTCAAATCTCCAACGGTCGTTGAGGGGATTAAATGAGTCAAAATCCCTAACAGTGCTTAAACCAGTGCCCGGCACATGGTGAACATTATAGAAGATATAGGAATACTAGCTATTGTTATTACTTCAAAACTGGAAAGAAGACAGGAAATGTTTTTCTCCTGCTGGGAGAGAAAGCCTCGCATTGAGGGGCAGTGGGGGAGTCAGAAAGAGCAGCGGAGGCTGAAGTTTGAATCCTGGCGGGCCCCAGACAAGCTGGTGCAACTCTGGGAAAGTGGCTTCCTCTCTCTGGCCTCGGCTTGCTCATCTGTAAAATGGGGGCAGCAACCGCAGGGTGGCTGGGAGAAGCCAGTGTGACTGTGCACATGAATGTGCTTTAAAGCTTGTCCTGCTCTAGACACTGGTTGGCCTTACTGTGGGGAGACCAGAGGCTCACATTACCCAGGTTGAGCTTGGTGCAGTTCCCGTGGGCCACCGGACACTTGTACACGTCTCCCGTCTTCTGCTGGCCATTGGTTTCCAGTGGAGCGCCCACGACCAGCCTGGGAAGGAAGAGAAGACAAGAAAAGTCGCCGGAGGAGGGGTTTCTTCCTGGCAAAGGATGGAGCAGAGAAGGGGGTACTGAGGGGAAGATGGGGTGAGGAAGGCAGGAGGAAATCCTGAGGGGCAGCTGTGTGCAGACCCTCTGGCTCAGAACTTTGTCTCCCAGGGAGAGGGACACCGGGCGTTGGGCATGAAGTCATGGGGCCTATGACCTACTCCAGGCCCTTGCCAGGATCTAGAGATACAGAGATGAAGACTACATGGGCCCTGCTACAAATGAGATGGAGGTTAGTCCCTGGGAGAAGAGAGCAGGGCAGACATCATGGAGGAGGTGTGCTTGGGCTGGGTCTTAATGGATGATTATGAGCTTGTCAAATAGAGGGATGGTGGTAATGGTGGTCATTCAGGCAGGGGAATGATGGTTTTGGAGCCATAGAGTCTTGGCCATGTGTTACGACTTGTGGAGGGCTTCATGCCTCACCATATATGACAGTCTTTCTGCTGGGGACCCAGGAGCCGGGGCATGGTGCCTAGCGGTCACTCATGGCTGCCTCCCGAGCCACTAAATCTTTGTGCCAGGTGGGCAAGGCACCCAACTGGGGCCTCTGCCTTGAGCCTATGCCTTTGTGACTTTACTTGGAAAGAAGGTTTTAGCAGTTGTAATAAGGGATCTTGAAATGAAGTCATTCTACATTATCCAGGTGGCCCTAAGTACAATGACTGGGTGTCATCGTAGGAGAAACCCAGAGAGAAGAGAAAACCGTGTGCAGATGGAGGCAGAGCTAGGAGGGACGCAGCCACAAACCGAGGAATGCTAGGCCAACTAGAAGCTACGAGAGGCAAGGAAGGGGTCTCTCCTAGATCCTGCAGCGGAACACAGCCTGGCCCACACCTTGATTTTAAATCCCTAGAAGCCTCTGGGCCTCCAGTCCTGTTCTCAGCCTCCTCTGCTCAGGCCTGACTCAAGAATGAAGCCCTGGCAGGGACAGAACGTGCCAGAGCTCACACTGCCCTGGAGGCCTCCCAGACCCTAAGGCACAGGCAATAGACAACAGTGGAGCTTGGTGCACAGGGGCAGGGGAGACACTGGGACATAAAGGCTGCTCTGGAAGCCTGCTTTCCCAGCAGCTCCCCAACCCTGGTGACGCTGCCCAAAGAAGCCATCGTGTCTTCTGACTTCTGATGGCTGAGAGGGGACAGGCTTGGAGGTTCAGGCTACCCAGGGCTCCAGTGGCTTCTTGTGGTCAAATTACCCCCGGCCCCAGCTCCTGCCCACCTCTCACTGCTATCAGGGAAGCATGAGAGGTCTGAAGGGGGGGTTAACAGAGCTCTGTTTGAAATTAGAGTTTATGAAATAAGAGCTGAGCTTTCTCCCCTGGGAACCAGATAATGACAGATTCTAAATATATCCGCTTATTAAGCATGCCTATTTTTGACCAGCAGGAATTAATTGGACCCATAAAATCTGTTTGTCTAGACGACGTGATTTTTGGCTACTTAATTCTGTGAGTGATTGTGTGGTCAAGGCTGCTCCATTCTTTCCAGCAAGGGGGTGGGGAGAGAGAGGGAGAGACAGAGAGAGACAATGAGAGGGAAGGAAGGAAGGAAGGAAGGAGAGAGGTAGAGAGGGAGGGAGGGAGGGAGAGAGAGAGAGAGCCAGGGTCGGAGGGATGAAAGAAGAAGGGAGGGAGGAAAAGGAGGGAAGGAGGGAGGGAGGGACAGAGAAGGGGGGAGGGAGCGCAGGAAGGAGGGAGCTATTTATCAGTCAGTGAGGCTTGGGCTCCAGGCTTGCTTTTCTGGCTCCTCCAGTTTTCCAGGTCAACCTGATACGTGACCCAATCTTCCAAATGGATGTTCCCTCCAGGGCCCCACTGCCTGATGGTGAGCACTTGCTGGAAAGAGTGTCTTTGAGGAACACCTCATAGGGAGCCTCTGGTAGAACTAGGCCCAGTAGGCTCTACATCAGAAAAACCATGGCCATCTGCTAGAAAAGCTATCTCCATGTGTCTTCTAGAAAACACCGCGGCAGCCTGACAAAGCAGACTCCTCGTAACTCTGGCCATTTTATGGAGTGGAACTTTGAGGCCTCTGTTGGAGGCCTGCTGGGTGGGGCCCCCAACACGGGGAGAGGCCTTTGGGCTGAGATTGTAGGGGCTGGTTTGGCCCCTAGCTTGCTGTGCGGTCTTGAAATTCAGTGAAGTTTCCAGACCTTGGTTTTGTTGGCTGTGAAATGGGGTTAACAACCCCTGTACTATGTCTGTGCAAAGTCACAGATGTCAAAAGTCATCAAGAAACAGGGGCTATGTTGAAGTAACCTATGCAGACAGACTAAGGTCATGGGCCAGCCCCTACATCCCATGCCCCATTCTCCAGACCTTATTTCCCTGGGGGACATTGGTATCTCACAAGGTGATGGGACAGGGCATACTGTCCCCATATTACAGATGCATAAGCTGAGGCCCTAAGAGGGGAGCCAACCCAGGCCCCCCAGTTTGTCTGTGGCAGAGCCGGGACCGATTCTACTGGAACAGCTTTGTCTGTGTTGCCCCAAATATTTCTTTGCCATGCAGTGAAGGTCTGGGTCAGCCTTCTTTACCACTCTCGAGCCCTGGTGTTACGTGTGCCTGTCAGGCTTGAGGTTTTGAGGATATGATTCAATCTCACTGCAAGGGGGTAGCTGCCCAAGCCCAGGGAAAATGTTTGCATCACTGCCGAGACCAGCCAAATGGCTCCTGGGGTCTGGCAGCCCTGGCCCATCCCGTGTGGCCTCAGCCTTATATAGCCATCAGCAGCCTCAGGCCTGCCGTGCCTCTGGGGGCAGGACACCAATCCCTGTGGTGTGGGCACCAGACGGCAAGACAAACCCCAAAGGTCATGGCGAGCATCGGGCCCTTTCCATGGGCCGTGTGCTGTGACTCACTTGCTGTGGGCTCCCGGCATTATTCTGGGAGCAGGGCTGCTGCGGATGGGAGAATGGGTGGCAGGCGGCAGCCACAGCCCTGGGGGACTCCTCCCTGGTGGCTGTCCTCTGCAGAAGCAGGGCCTTGCCAAGGGAGGAGGCTCCCCAGAGAGAGGGCCATCTGAGGAAGGCAGGTGTGGCCCCACCGGGTGTGGGGCTCCTTGGCTCCCAGCAGGTCATAGGCTAAGACAAGGAGCCCTGGCTCTGTACCTCACGCCCTCCCCAAAACCGCCCCCTGGGAACTCATCCTGACCTCCGCTTATCCTTGGTTCCACCCTTCAAGGCAATTTCAGTCTCTGAACCTTTTCAAATGCGTGTTTCTATCAGAAAAAAAGGTAACATGTACCTCCAGTGTGTATAAATTTATATGTCAATTACACCATTGGGAAACTGTTAGTCTATATCTTAAAAATCGGTAATGGCTTTTTGCAGATAAAATATAAACTTAAGCAGAACTTGAATCATTTTATTTCTGTGCCCTAAGTACACTGTCCTGCCCATGCCCAGTGGTGTGCGCATCCTACCGTGGACACCATCCCTTTGAGATCCAGCAAAATTCCCACCTACTCCAGGAAGCCTTCCCTGATCACCCCCAGGCTTTCCCACGTGAACTAGCATGTAATCCCTGCTCCTGCTGTGGGAAGTATTTCAGTGTCATAATTCCTTGAGGGCCGAGATATCCTCATCTGGCCTTGCTGCCAGCACTAGCATTGGGTGGTCTGGAAGGCTCTTGGTAAAGGCCCACGGTAAAAAGGTACCTATCAGCTGATCTGAGCTTCTGGTTGATGGTCCAGAGCTGCAGTAGCAGCTTCAGGAGCTTTTGGCTTTGCCTCAGACTTAAGAGGAGCCCCAAGTTCAGTGCCCAGAAAAAGGGTTACTGAGAAATGGGAGTATTTTCTTTGCAAAGGGGTGACCCAGCTTCCATTTAGAGTCAATGTTGCTTGCTTCCCTGGTTCCCATGTCTCTCTTCCCACAGTCCTCATTTTTGTTTGGGGATCTAGGGAATCTGGCTCCATTCCCAGTTCTAAAGACAGAGCAGATACCTCAGGCGAGGCCAAGTTTATCCCCCCGCTACAGTGATTAAGTCAGGGTCACCCCCATCAGAGTGAATCTCAAGACTTCTGCTTGGGACTCAGGGACCAAAGTAGTTCCTTTTCTCTGGATGCCATATGTAGATGTAAGCCATGGAACTGCCAGCAGCCACCTTGTGGCAATGAGAGTTGTGAGCTGATGCAGGAGAGGGGGAGGGCTGAGAGAAGCATTAAGAGAAGGGGCTGAAGTCCTGATGATACTGTAAGCCCCTGGATCAAACTCTACCTGAAGCCAATTGCTGCTGGACCTTTCAGATATATAACCAATAACTACTTTTTTTTTTTAAAACCATATAAGCCTGTTTGGGTTGAGTTTTTGGGTATTTATAACCACAGACATCTAACTAGAATGTGTAAGGCCAAAAAACCCACATAATTAAAATTACCCTTAGAAATTCCATATATTACCATGCTATAAGAGGAACCTGACATCCAAGACCAAAGAGAGAGGAGCACATTCCCATCCCTCAGCTCATGCTCCATCTGGGGCATATCCTTACTTTGTCGTGAGTGGTAGGTGGATTCACAGACACCATGTATATTATTTCTCTGGTTGTTTAGCTGAATGCATAAAACTGTCCCCTGACCCAGCCTTGTGGGAACAGAAATTCTTTTGTTCTATGTGCATCACACTTACAACAACTACTTGGACAGGGAGCCCCGCATTCCAGGTGTTTCTGGTTACCTGCTAACTGGCCTGGCAGGACATCAGACCTGAAAGGAAACCAAGAGGTTCCTTGGGTCAGCCTCATGACATAACAGTGAGCCATCGGAAGCCAGATCAGGGAAGTCCTGTGTCTGAGGTCTCAGAGCAGACAGTGGCAGAGTTGAACTGGTGCATGGCATCCTGATTCCCGGGGCAATGGTCCCCCAAAGCACGGGGGTGGGGGGCGGTCCTGAGGCTCTATGCACAGCTCAGCCTTTTATGGGCTGGATCTGGGGAGGTGGGTGTGAACAGCTTAGCTCCCCAGCAGATGGGGTCAGCAGAAGCCATGGGCACAAAAAGGCCATCAGAGGCTTGGGAAAGGAAAGAGGAAACTTCCAACTGATGGCCCTGCCCTTGGAGGAGGTCCTGAGCCCCAGCGTCAGAACAGACTGCTGAGGAAAGGCAGGACGTATGGTTTCATCTGCTTCCTGGGCAGTCTCGTTGGCCCTCTCTGCAAGACCCGGCCCTCATATCCTAGGACATCCCACTATCATTGATTTTTTTTTTCATTTTAATGAATCCCTTTTGGTGTCATTGAATTACACTTGACTTTGATGACCAGAATAACTTGGAGGCTGGAAGGGTAGTTCGTATCTGAGGCTCAGAAGGTGAGGTGACGGGCCTGTGGAGAGACAATGGGACTCCAAGTCCAGTGCTCTTTCCACCATTGTGAAGTGTGGCCAGTTTGGAAGGCCCATCGTAGAGAGGGGCTGCCCCCTACCCTGGGGCCAGCTGGGCGGGTCCCCCAGGAGCCTCAGGCCCCGTCCTCTCCCACTCACCCCATTCCCTCCCTCACCTGTTCCTCTTTCCCAGCACCTCTCCTCCACTCTAACCCACCCAGGCCCTTTGCTCCATTTCTTTCTCGGCTCCCTTTTCCTTCCCTGAAATCAGATAGGGGCATCAGGGAGGGGGGTCCACTTGAGGAGCAAAGAGCTCAGGGGAACAAAGGAGAAACTATTCCTTCAGTGAGGTTTTTCCCCTCCCTCTCTCTCCGTGGAAAATGTCATCTCCTGCAGCCAGTGTGAATAGGGTGGTTAATGTGTTCAAGATGGGGCTGGGGAAGCGCTGAGTGCAGCAAACCCCGTGCTGGGGGTGGGGTGTGGACGGAGAGCCCATCTGGCACCTGCTGGTCTTCCTGGTTCAGTGGGAGGGGCTTGTGGCTCAGAGGCCTGACAAGGCCTGGACTCTGGTGGCCAGGAAAATGAGGACCCCTCTGCTTGCCAGCATATCCCTAACTCCCCCTGCCCCTGTGCAACCCCCATAAGAGGTGGGAATCCTTTGTGTGCATTTGAAACACACACATATACTGTGATGATTAATTTTACGTGTCAGCTTGACAGGGCTATGGGGTGTCCAGATCTTTGGTCAAACATTATTCTGGGCATATCCATGAGGGTGTTCTGGGATGAGATGAACATTTAAATCTGAGACGGATAAAGCAGATTGTCCTCCCTCGTGTGGGTGGGCCTTGTTCAAACAGTCGAAGGCCTGAAGACGACAAGAGGGCTGACCCTAGCCCTAGTAACAGAGGATCCTTCCTAACAGACTGCCTTGGAACTGGGACATTGCTTTTTCTTATTTTCGACCTCAAATGGAAACCTCAGCTCTACTAGGTCTCCAGCCGACTGGCCTTTACCCTGTAACTACCCCATCAGCTCCTCAGAGCCTCCAGCTTGCTGATGTGCCTGCAGATCTTGGGACTCGCCAGCCTCCACAGTCATGTGAACCAACTTCTTATAATAAATCTCTTTGTATATATGCATATGTATATATACACATATACGCACACATCCTGTGGATTCTGTTTCTCTGGGGAACCCTAATACAGCTACATAGTGCTTGCTATTTTCTAAGGGTTTTACATGTATCTCATGCTGCCAATGATTCACGCCCTCATTCATTCATTGAACCATGAGCATTTATTGACCTCTTGCTAATGCACCAAGCGCTGGGGGCATGACAATGTGCATGAGGTCATCCTGCCTTCGGGAGCTCTCCAGAGGAGCTCACCTGGTAAGACGGGCAGGTTAACAGCTCATGACAACACCACGGTGGTTCTCAAAGTGGTGCCCAGAGAGCAGCATCAGCCACCCCGGGAGCTGGTTAGAAATGCAACATCTTGCCCCCTACCCCCTGCCCCACCCAAACTCACAGAATCAGAAACTAAAATGGGGAGCCATCATCTGTGTATTAACAAGCCCTCCGGGGGATGCTGATGCATGTAATCATAATATGTAGGGTAACCTGCAACCCTAGCTGGGCTCAAAGCCCCAAATCCATTCCAGTAAAATCCACCCTCTTCACTCTGCCTGCAGATACTCTGTATTCGCTTCCTGCCTCTCACCAGCCTGTCCCCCCTTTTCATCAGGGTAGCTTTGAATGTGGCATGGCTGCATCTGTCACTTAGGACTCAGCTCCGATGTCAGCTCCCCCAAGGGGCCTTTCCTGACCACCTGCCACTCCCGTCTCACCACCCTGCCTTAGCTTCCTTTAGCACTTCCCCTTCTTTGAAGATGCCGAATTTTTTTAATAAGATTTATTTATTTATTAGAGAGAGAGAGCATGAGTGGAAAGGGCAGAGGGAGAGAGAGAGAAAATCTCAAGCAGACTCTGGGCTTCGCATGAAGCCGGATGTGGGATTCAATCTCATGACAATGAGATCAGGACCTGAGCCCAAAGCAAGAGTTGGATGCTCAACCAACTGCACCATCTGGTGCCTTTGAGGATGCCTCCCCCCAGCCCCCCAACTCATACTCATATCCTTTTCTTTCTTCCTTTCCTCCCTCCCTCCCTCCTTCCTTCCTCCCTTCTTTCCTCCCTCCCTCCTTCCTTCCTTCCTTCCTCCCTTCCTTCCTCCCTCCCTCCTTCCTTCCTTCCTTCCTTCCTTCCTTTTTTTGACAGAGAGAATGCAAGCACGGGGAGTGGCAGGCAGAGGGAGAAGCAGGCTCCCAGCTGAGCAAGGGACCCTATGTGAGGCTCGATCCTAGGACCCTGAGATCATGACCTGAGCTGAAGGCAGATGCTTAACTGACTGAGCCACCCAGACATCCTCCATTCATCATCCTTATCTCCCAGCAGAATGTGAGCTACAAGGGGGTGCAGACCTCATTGGTCAGGTTTGTATCTCTGGACACCCCAGCACCCACGAGAGTACCTGGCACAAAGTAGCTCCCCAAAATACAACTGTCAGATGAATTAGGCTATCACCTGGCTCAGCGGAATGACTGTGATCCCATAGCCTGCAATTTGGGACCGATGACTACAGGCCCTCCTCGGTCTCCCAGCACCTGTTAATCCAGCTGGGAAAGTGGAACAAGCTCTATTGGAGGAACCAACACCAGAGATAAGGTTGTTAACTGCCCTGGGCCTCAGTGTTCTCTTCTATGGAATGGGACCAAACACACCTGGGCTACTAGGGCTTTGAGGGTGGTGGCCCCCAGACCTTGCTGGTCATCAGGGTCACCTGGGGAGTTACCAATGCAGGTACTTAGGCCTCACCTCCAGAAGGTTCTCATTCAGCCAACTGGGGATAGGGCCCAGGAATCTATTCTTAGAAGCTCCCAGATGTTCAGGCAGGAAGTAGACATGAGGCCTTGTGGACATGTGAAAAGCATGTGCTTCCCAGGAATTTTTACTACATCTGGGGATCAAGGCCACAGTGACCTTCTTAACTGTCCTGGAATCGTCCCAGAATTTTTTTTTAATTTGTTTTGTTTCTTTTGGTCGCAAGAAAACACATAAGAAACACCTACTTTAACACATAAGTCATACATGCTTGCTTTCTGAAGTTCGTAGTGCAGAACCGTGCAAAGTATAATATGCAAGGCCTCCCCCTTCCTCTTCACCCACCCCTCTATAATGACCACGAGTGTAGAAAACCTTCCAGGCATTTACAGAGCGAATTTGGAAAATGGAATATTCTACATATATGGTTCTGTAGTGAATTATTTTCACTTAATTATTTTATAGTCGAACAACTTTCCATGTCAGTATATATCACTTAGATATATATATACAGTATACCACACTTAGACCTGGTCCCGGGGCCCCTTGCTCTGGGACTGTGCTCCCTCCCACGGGGATAGGAGTCCTAGGGGTCAAAGGGACAGGACACCGAGAACCCACAGCCTCCAGTCTGGGAGCCGGGATGCTGAAATCTCCTGTCCCAACAGCTCAGGACAGGCCTCTTCCATGGATCTGTCTTTCTGATGGTGGATCCTACCACCAACAGGGTTAGCGGAGGAGTGGCTGTTTGCTGGGGGTATGGACAGAGCTTGGGGGTGTGGCCTCTCATAGCCCTAATGAATAAACAAAGCTCTGCCGGCAACTAGCTGCACGGGGCAGTGTAGTCAGTGGGGACAAAGCCGGTGCCTGTTACTGTGCAGGCGGGCCCTGGAGCCGGCCCCTGTCGTCTCGGGCACAGAGCCTGCCTGACAAGCATCATCACAGCTGTTGACTTCACAAGCTTGGCTTTCTGCTTTGTTCCTGGAAACTTCTGGGTCCACCTCAGTTTACATCCAAACAGCATTTTTTCCCAAGTTGCAGCAGATGGAATAGTGAGGGAAGGTGACCGCAAAGGACAATCTCAGCCCACTGGCAGGGAAAATGAGAACCTGACCCACTGACCATGAAGAATGGAATGGCCAGCTTGTGCCGTTTAGCTCAGCATCCCTCCCCTTCACACACCCGGCTGCTGGTCTCTGGGGGCCTCTTGTCCTAGTTTTCACCAGACCTGGAACTCTCCTTCCTACCTCTGTGCGTGCAGTCCCCTAATTCCAAACTCTTGAGCCTGCCCCCTTCCATCCACTCTTCAGTGCCTCTTCTTCCAGGGCACCCTCCTTGATATCTCAGCCGAAAGCTCTCTCTCACTTCCCAAGAAGCTTTGTTTCTACCCCTCCTGTCTGTTTTTTCTCTCCTTTAGATAATTTGCCTCGAGAGAGAGCAAGGAATGAGACCCTGATCCACCTTTAAGTCTCCCCTTCGGTGCTGGTCAAAGTACCTTGAACACGGTCTAGGCTTAATAATTGCTTGTTGAGTGACTATGCAGATGGACAGTTGGAGGATGCTGCTCATTTGGCAAAGACAAGCTGAATCTTCACTCTGGTTCTTGGGGTGCAGGTAGCCAGGAGCAGAGCTGAGCTCTACTGGGTCCCCTCTGCTGCTGGGCCACCAACTTTGGAATGTCCTTGACCCGGCGCTCCCCAGAAAAGTGGCTGTGGGTTGGTCTCCCTTTGGAGAGGGGAGCATAAGATTCCCCCCTTCTCTTTTCAAAATGTCTGATAAACTTGCTTGTTTTTCTAAGTCATGCTCAGAGTTGCTTCCTCCCTCCAGTTTTATAACAACACTTTCCTCTGCAAATGAAACGTAAACACGCGGATAGTTTGGGGAGATGTTGCTCAGTGGAATGTATGGTTTCAGTGTTGTGGTGGCTCCTCAGCCTGTACTTGGTAGCAGGGCCAGGGGCCGTGGAAGCCCCTGTTCTCTCTCCCATGTAGGCCTGCTTCCTCAGGTTCACGGTCAGGCTGGTGATACCCAAAACGTGACCAGCATACCCAGCCCCCGCCCATGGCGTTCCCCCCCCAGGGCCAGGGGAGGCAAGCACACAAGCACTTATCCGCATCTGGCTGAAGAAGAAATGTCAGAGGCTCTGGGTAGAGGCCAAGGTGCAGACAGGATACTCGTTAGTGCTACGGAGTCCGCTGCCCTTCCGCCAGCAGGATTTGGGGAGCAGAGCAAAAGGGGAGAAGAAGCAAAACAACAGATGCTGTTTTTCAGTTTGGGGCCTGTTGTCATGTTTATGGTTAATTCTGATCTGCTCCCAGGTGGGCTGAGTGACCTGGAGGGAGGCCTTGCCCTCTCTGGGCCTGGGTCCTCACCTGTGAAATGAGAGCTTGGGCATATTCAATGCAAAGAAGGAGTCACTGAACTATGAGCTGGGCACTGAGGATGGAAAGCTGAATGGAGCCCAGTCCACACCTTAACTGGGTGGGGGCTGAGAGACCTGCCCCTGGTGATCTCAGGGTGGGAGGACAGTGTTCCAAGAGGGGGCACTGTTGTGGTGGGGGTGCAGAGGAAGGGCACTTGCTCAGCCGTCTGGGGAGACTTTCTGGAGCAGGCAGCTGGTGGGTGGAGCGTTGCAAGGTGACTAGCCCTCACGGGGAGGATTGACCTCCAAGTCCTGACGCGGCCGGCCTGATGTGCATGATTCTACTGCACCTGCTGTGGCAAAGGCTTCCATGGGCCAGGGATGGGCCCAGAGAGACAGACAAGTTCCTGCCTTCACAGAGCTCAGGGTGGGGTCATTCTCAGCTGCTCTCATGCCATTCATCCCCCTTCTTCCTCCCCACTCACATCTCCTCGACACCCCAAATTCCTGCCCTTCTCCCCTCACTTGTGCAGAGAACTCTACCTAACATGGCCTGAAGTGTAGACAGATGGTTAGATGCCTACATGCTTGAGGACCATTGCATTTTCCCCCTGATCAGCTTAATCCCCGTCCCCCTCCCCCACTTTCCAGGGTCTCTAAATTCTTGCAATTGGCCACCCCTTTGGGTTCAGGCATTGAGGGTCACTCTCAAAGTAAGCCTGGAAAGGAGCTAACCCACGAATCCATGAGAACTCATAGACCCCTTAAATCAGTGGTTCCAGAACCTTGGCTGGACATCTGACTTATATGGGGATATATAGAAGTATGGATTCCTACCTCCAGAGATTCCGATTTTGTAAGTCTTGGACTGGGCTAAGGAATATGTACTCTTTTCACAACTTTCGCAGGCAATTCTGTTCTGCCAGCTTTAGGAACCCCTGGGTTATATTATAAGGTGATCACCAGGCTTTGAGATAATGGAAAACAGGATAATAGGAATTGCGGACAGGATGCCCAGTCAAAAAACTGTTAACAAACACTACTTAACAAACATCGACTTTCAAAGCACTTTGTATGAACAAGCAAATAAACTAATGCAGGCATAAATGACTGTTTGGGGACAGTTGATCCTCCCCTTCTCCTTCTGTGGGTCTGTGCCAAGCAAAGACGAATCAAAGGGGAGCCCTCCCCTTGGGGGCCCTTTGCTACTTCTCTTAACTGGCTTTTTCTACAATTCTCCACATCTGTCTGCATTATTGGCTCAGGGTGACTCATCACAGCTAAACCAGGAATAAATGATTCAAGAGGGAAAGTGGAAAGGATTTAGAGATTCCACAGAAGGCAGGAGTAACCTTGTCAGGACGGTCTTGAGTCCATGACAAGCATTTGCCATTGGCCGTGTGGCTGAGGGATGCAGCCGTGTGGAAGAGAAGAGCCATTGGAAAGAGTTTGAAATCCCGAGGAGCCCTTGATTCTTCACGAAGTAGTCAGGAAAAGCTAGAAGGAGGTATTCCATCCAAGCCTGGAGAAAGCAAGGCTTAGGTTAAGCAGTGGTCCATCACAGTTGAGGTTAGTGAGAAAAAGCATGTATAGCACACTGATTTGGTTTTATAATTGAATGTAACTTTAAAACATGTTTATTCCAATTATGGTTTTCAATAAGGAGCTCAGTCTTTCCCATTTTATAGCCCAGCGGCATGGAGGCACTTGCTAGCCCTGAGCGGTAACATCAATGGGAAACCTAGATGATTGACATGAGGAGCCCTTACCTGCGGGCCTTGCTCCCCCTAGTGTCAGTTATGAGAATTTCAGCTAAAGGGCTAAGGCGCCATTAATAACCAGTCTTGAAAATTCGAACCTATGAAATTAGAGAAAGCCATTCTCAAGATGGAATGAATTTCAGCATCAGTTTGTTCTCCATGTCATATGAGGAGCCCTCCTTCCCTGTCCTGCCCTAGACCAAGGAAGGACACTGGGGGTCCCAGAAGGAGTGCGCTGGCAGAGGCGAAGAGCCAGGTGGAAGAACCCATAGGCCCCTGTGTATGTGTGTGTATGTGTGTGTGTGTGTGTGTGTGTGTGTGTGTGTGTGTGTGTGCGCGCGTGC
>LNAC01000018.1:2255252-2292389 GCA_002007465.1 Ailurus styani | reverse complement strand
GGGGGGGGTGGAGAAGATGCTGAGTTGGCAAATCCATCTGGCTTCCCTGAACTGCCCAAATTAAATTTATTTTCTTTCATGGAGGTCAGTAACCAGGAGACTTTCCTTGCAATGTTTCCACTTACCCTCAACGCATGGAATGGTTGGCTCCTTGCCTCTCCGAGCTCAGCAGTAAGGTTGTTCCGGGACCGTGAGGGTCTCAGGTTGACCAGTTGTTTGTGTGTGTGTGTGGGGGGGGTGGGGGACGGGGTTACATGAGCCCTTGCTGACATACTCTTCAAGTCCTGGGACTTCCCTGTGTGGTTGTAGCATTAAAAAAAGGGAGAGAGAAGGAGGAGGAGGGGGAGGGGAGTGGGAGAAGGAGGAGGAGGAGGAGAAGAAGAAGGAAGAGGCAGCGGCGGCGGCGGCGGCGGCGGCGGAGGAGGAGGAGGAGGAGGAGGAGGAAAGAAGAAGGAGGAGAAGGAAAAGAAAGAAAGGGGAGAGGAAGCGCGAACAAGGCAAGAACAGAAGCAGTATCTGGGGATGCAAGATGCCTGGAATGCGATCCTGGCGACCTCCCTTCTGTGGCTCCCTGGGCGGCTCGGAGCGCTGCTCTGTGTCTCGGAGGGCCTGAAGGTGCCCCCGGTCTGGCCTGGACAGACAGGTGTCTGGATTTCCGCTGCTCCTGCCCACTCCGGCTCACGCTCTTCTGGGGTGTGTGCTGCCTGCCAGGGTCTGCTGGGGGCCGTGGGCCAACGTTTCCCCAGCAGCACAGTTTCTCTCTTGCTCTCTCTTCCTCTCTCTGGTGCGTTGGGTGGTTTCATCCTACCCTGGGCTTTGCTTCTGTAGTGATTTATCCTTTAACCAGAATGAGTCATGGTACCGGATTTTATTTGTTCCAAGAGAAAATAGCAGAGGGCACTTCTGCCCTGCGGTCAGGGAGCCTGCTCTGGGGGCCTGAGCCAGGAGAAGAGCTTAGGCCACCCCTCAGTGCGATTTCTACAGCAGCAAAGACGGAGGCTGCCCCAGGCCTGACTTCCTGGACAGGCACCGAGGAGGAGGAGGGATGGGCTTGGAGAAGACCTGCCGTTCTGCCCAAACAACAGTCCCCGGGGCCCTTTTCCTCGAAACCTCTCCCCGGACACCATGTCCTTTTGTGGAGGAGAGGCCAGAGGGAACTATAACTCCAGTAAAATGTGCCCACAGTAAACACTTCGCACACCATCTCCTATTTTTCCCTCATGAAAGCCCTTTTGGACTCCGGCATCACTGTGCCCATTTCACAGATGAAGAAATGGTAGTCCAGGAAGTGGCTGTAAGGTGCTCTGTTCCCCTGGCTTGGAAAGTGGCTGAGCAGAGAAGGGAGCCCAGGTCTGTGTGGCTCTGAGGCTTAGATGTCTCCGTAGTAAAAAGCCCCCTCAGTGTGCCTTCATTTATGTGCCGAGGGAGCACGCCTGTGCCAACCGTGAAACCTGCCATAACCCGGAGGGAAGGGGCCACTGATGAGAGGCTGGAAATCTGCCAGGGCTGGGACAGGAGAGAATGGCAGGGCCAAAGGGCACCCCGGACTTGGCTTGACACCCAGTGTTTGTGGATACATTCCAGTCCACTCCAATTCTATCATGAGTGGGCCTCTTGTTATCTGAGAAGGTCCATATAGAAGGTCCATGCTATGAAAGAATCAAAATCTTACCCCAGATAGACTTTAGTTGAAATAGGTATCACCTCGTAAGGAGCAGGGTGAGAAATTTGGAAACTAGCAAGAGGAAATGGGCAAAGAGAAGGAAAAAGAAAATCGGAAGGTAAGAGAACACAGAGGAAGGGCTAAGAGAGACAGGATGATGCCCTGGCATGACAGTGAGGTGTGGGCAGGTCTTTCTCAAGCCCCATCCCCAGCTGCCTGTGGGCTCCCCAACTCCCCATTTCCCCACACACGGGAGTGCCTACACGGTTCAGGTCATTTTGTGTCTGCCCGTTGTCATCACCTTACGGTACTGGGAACAGAAATCTCTAGGTCTGTGGTTCTCAGAGTGTGGTCCCCGGACTGACAGCACCAGCCGTGCCTGGGAACTTGCTGGAAAAGTGCATTCTCAGGTCCCACCCCAGACCTAGTGACTCTGAAATTCTGGACCTGGGGCCCAGCGATCCCATGTAACGAGTCTTCTGGGGGACTCTGGCACCCGCTGAAGTTTGAGAACCACTTGATCTAGAATAGCAACTGCAGACATTTCACAGATGTTGCAGGGAGTCCTTGGGAGAGCCCTTGACTGACCCTGTGTGCCTAAGTTCACATCATGAGCGTTTCAGTCCATTGCAAGGGCTCTGGTCCCGTAAGGGTTTGCCCAGTGCTGCAAGCTCCCTAGTTGCCCCCGCCCCCCGCTACTTCCCAGAAGGTCACTCAGGGATAACTGCACCCCCTCTGTGTCGCGTTTCTTCTCTCCTCTGCCCTCTGGGACACTGCAGCCCCTTCTGCCCGCATCTCTGATGGTTCTCTCTCCCTCCTCCTCACTCACACCCACAGGCATCCTACGGTTCTTTCCCCAGCCCCCTCCTTCTCTCTGAACGCTCCTCTGAGAATGTAGTTCTCCCAAATATATCTGAGTCTTGGCCCTGATCTCCCTGCCCAGCTGAAGGTCTCTGGTCCCTGCTGCCGGCTGACCACCTGCACACGATGACCCTTGGATACTTCAAACCCGTGGGACCAAAGCTTAGTTCATGTTCCCCCAAAGTTGGTCTCCTGTTGCTGGGTTTTGCTTTTCTGCTTTTTGTTGGCTTCCTGGTCAGCAAGGTTTGCCTTCAGTCATCCTTCGTCCTGTTTGATCTGCCTCCTTTCTATTCTTGCCCTAGCTCACTCGATTCCAGCTATGTGCATTGTTCCTTGAACATTCCAAGCAACTTCCTGCCTCAGGGCCTTTGCACTTGCCATTCCCTCCACCTGGAATACTCTTTTCTCAGGTACCCATGATTGTCTTGGATTCTCCCTTTCCTTCAGGTCTCTGATGGCTATCACCCTAGCATTGAGGCCTTTCTTGGTGGCCTACATAAGGTGGCAGCCCTCACCTCCCCCTGCCCCCCACCTGCAAGCCCCCTTACCCTGCATAATGCTTCTCTGTTGCCTGATCACCATTGGACAGATGACGGGCAAACTAACAAACTATCTTGCCCCACTGGAAGAAGAGCTTCATCAGGATTGGGACTTTGCAGTTTTGTTCACCATTGAATTCCCAGGACCTAACACCAGGTTCTCAAGGATGAATGAACGAACTATTGATACTCACAAAGCAGGCTCCTTCCTCAAGCCCCAGGCCTTACACCATCCACTCACCTGGACTTCCATAGCCTTCCCACCAGCCTCTTCACCTCCAGGTTCTCCTTCCCTTAGTTCCCTCCTCCACATAGTAGCCAAATTGAGCACCCCAAAAATTACACCTCTGGTGAACCACTCACCTGCTCTAAAACCTCCACTGTCTCCCCATTGCCTCCCAGATACGGTCCCCTTCTCTGATGTTCTCCTCGCCCTCCCAGCCTGTGGCCTCCCTGCTTGGCTTTCTGTCCTTTCTCCTCCAGCCACAGGGGACAGTGTCCTTTCTCTAAATGTGGCCTCTTCTGTTCCACCTCTGTACAAATACCCATGCTGTTCCCTCTAGTTCTACTCTTCTCACCCATGTGCCTTCTGCCCGTGGAAATCCTATCCACCTGGAAGCCCCCTCCTCCACAGCCTCTCCTGATTCCCTCCACCTTCTGAATTAGAACTTTCTCCCTCACGTGAATTCCCGCCATCCTTTCGGTGTGCCCTCTCTTGGTATTTATCAAGGGGGCTTGGGGTTCTATGAACATACACCCGCCCTTCCTGGCTGGGCTCAGCACGTTTATGTGAATCTGCTAGTGTTGGGTCCTGGAGACACCACTGCCTCGGTTCCTGTGGGGCCGGCCATGGGGCCGGTTGGGAGGGACACCCCCGAGGAAGCCTGTAGGTTCCAGCTGGCCTCTGGGCTGGGGCTGCTTCTGTTCTGGACCCCCTTGGGCCTAATGAGATCTGGGCTCCAGACTTGGCTCGGACCCTTACTAGTTATGTCCTCTCTCTCGTGCGTCTCAGTTGCCCCACCTGTAAAATGGGGACAAGCTGACTTCTCTCACAAGTTGCTCATGTCCCTGAACTTGCACCCCAGGGAACTCGCCATGCCATCATGTTCTTAAAGCCCACTGAGTTCCAAAGGGGTCCCTTCATGGAGCCCATTAGGGCTGTTCAGCTCCCGCTCCCCTGTACCCTCGAGGGGAGAGAGCAAAATGCCCCATCTTGCCCAGAGCTGATGCTTCTCTCTCCAGGGGCAAGAGCTTCAGTGACAAACTGGAGGCCTGTGGGGCCCAGCTCTGTTTCCCCTCAGCACCAGGAGGCTTCCTGCTCCAGGGGACCGAAGGCTTGGAGAGGCCCTCCACAAACCCTACGCTGAAGCTTCTGGAACATCAAATGGCCTTAAAAACCAACTGGTTTAATGACTTCAATGTCCATGCATTAGAGTCATATGGATTAAATTTCTCTGAAAATACACAGGGGCTTTAAAAGCAGGGGCAGAGAGTGCTCAGCGCAAGAGGAATTTGTTTTCTTTCTTCCTTTTTGTGTGTCTGTGTGTGTTGTTTTTGTTGCTAAAACCGAGGCATGTGGGAAACTGTTCAAGATGTTTGACGAACTGTGTCCGCCAGCTTTGCCCAGTTTGAGCCTGGAGTTGGGGGTGCCATGGGCAGGAGGTGAAGAGTTCAGAAAATAAAGTGACATCCCCACCAGATCTGTCGCCTCATCCTCCAGCTGTTTCTATCAGACTCATGTGCCCTTGACGTTCAAAGAGGCCCACAGCCTGGTAAAAGGGAGTGATGCGGTTCCCCACTGGCATGCCCCTCCCCCGGCAGAGACGGTGATCCTCAGTAGTCCCCCTCCCCTGCTGGAGTCTCCTGGGGAGCTCTTTAAAACACAGATTCCCGGCCTCACTGCAGGCCCAAGAGATGCAGGCCTGGAAGCCAGGTCCACACCTAGGAGGCAGGAAGAGCCCGGGTCAGAGGGAGACTCTCAACCAAGTTGCAGAGGCCCGATTTCAGGTTTGGCCTCTTGCTGGCTGCAAGCAACTCGATCCCCCATTTCCTGCTCTGCACATTCACAGTTGGGGTATTCATTGACCTTGCCTAGCTCCCTGAGATAAGTACGTTCATATCCATTTTATACACGAGCAAATGGAGGTGCAGGGAGGCAGAGGGAGCTTCTCCCAAGGTCTCCCTCCAAGCCACCATCTTTGGATGGCAAACCTTTGCTCGTACTCTTCTTCCCTATGAGGTGGCTCCTGGCAGGGAGTTGAATCAACGTGAACCACTGGGGCCATCTCCACGCATCATTTTCAGCCAGTGTCCCCCAAATCACACTGGCATCAACCTCTTTCCCTATGATCAACATCCACAGGGGCTTATGTCTGAATACAACTCTTGGGATGCTGCCTACAGGACAGGAAAAATGGGGGCCACAGGGGAAGCAGAAAGGGAAGCAAGGAAGTAAGATGAGCAGGGCTGTCCCTACAGGGAGGACAGGGATTCCTGAAGGGTCCCATGTGTCCTGGATTGTTCTGCATGAGCTGCAGCTCCCTGGGGGCTCTGAGGCCTCTCTCTGGCTCCCCCAGCCCAGCTGTGGCAGAAAACAAGCCAAGGTCAAATGGCTCCAGTGCTATACCACTCCCCTCCCATGATGTACTCAGATCGGCAAATGGGACCAGTAATTGAATCCATCCTACCTTTCTGCTCATCTTGTTCCATCCTCCAAGACCCCACTCAAATGCCCCTCTTCCATGAAGCCCTCCCAGAGACCCCAGGCATAGGGATTTCTCCTTTCAAACTTTGGATTTCTTCTGTGAACAAGATGCTGCACTGGGAAATGATGATGGTGTCCAGAAGGGGAGATACACCATGGGCCTAAGCAACTCCAACACAAGGTAGGAAGTGATATTGTCACTAGAAGAGAGGGCTTGGGAAAGGTCAGGCCATTTTAGGCTAGGAGAAAGATTCGGAGAGCCGCATGGAGAAAGTGGCCTCACAAAGAGAAACGTAATGAACACCAGCTTGTATTTTGTCTTGTAGTATTTTTTAATTATTTCAAGGATATTAGTGTGGCCTCCTCAAACTGTCTGCGAGTTATTTGAGAGTGAACCATGCTTACTCATACTAATATTTTGCAGAGTCTAGTGAAGTTTACCAACAGAAGCTTAATAAACAAATATTAGTCAAAACAAATTTAATCTTGCCAAAGCCAGTTCTAGTTCATCCTTAACCCTTCATCCCATGTACAAAGCTTGGATACTATGTCTCTTACGTTTGGGCGGGTTGAGAGAGGTTTAAATCATTAATTTAGTCTCTCAAACCATGTTCTTTTGAGTAGCTATTAATTGCCAGAGAGTGTACCCCTTATTTTAGGAAAAAAGACAATGTCTTTAGGAAAAGACAATCACTGTCCAGTTGGATAAATGTTATAAAAAACGAAACACAAAACCTTATGGGGCAACGCATCCAGTGATGGAAGGGAAGGTCAGAGAAGTGAAATCTCAGGTGGTAAAAGAATATGAAAGAGGATTTTCAGTTTGTAGCCACAAACTAACTACAAAAGCTACATAAAACACATGGAACAACTGGACAACTATTTTCAGGCACTGGACAGCAATCAGCGCAGAGCTCAGGACTTGAGAAAAGGGAACCCCACCAGCTAATCCCACATTCAGCCTAGCTCTCTCCGTGAAGACATTTTCCTTACTTTGGCACAAGGGAATAGAATCCAGAGAGCAGCAGTCTTGCTGCCTGGAGGGAACAGTGATTGGAGTTGGGGCTGAAACTAGGATCTGGGGGGGGGGCGGGCAGAAGGGAGAGAACCACAGAAAAAGAGCCCCCAAAATTCTGCTAAAATTTTCCCTCAGGATGCTTGGCTGACTCCTAAGTTGTGTATGCATAGTGGGAGACTCTAGAAAGTCTATTAGAGAAGAGCTGCCGGGGAAAGAGATTTTAGAGGCTGTCCAGTGCTTAGACGATGTTAGGATACATACTCAGTCTGAATGGAGAGACTTTAATGGATACTGTGGGCTTTTAGTTGAGATCCCAGAAAATCTCTGCCCTAGGAATAAAGACCACAGTCTAGGAGTAAGGACAAAACAAGATGATATCTGCCCCAACCAAGGCCCAAGCCAAGTCATGGTAAGATCTAGGTAATTTCCTCAGTATTTTAATTGCCCATCAGAACAAAATGTATACTTCTTTAAAGGAAGGTAACATAACCTAGAGCCTCTACTGTGTACCGTTCACAATGTTCAACATAGAATAAAATAAAAAATTACTGACCAGGGAAAGAATCAGGAAAAAGTGACTGATAATCAAGATGAAATAGTCACTAGAAGCAGACCCAGAGATGCTTCAGATATTGGAGTTAACCAAGGACTTCAAAATAACTATAATTAATATATAAAACAAAACAAAGTAAAAAATAAGCAAATGGGAGTGATAGATAGTAACTATTGGTTCAGGGATCCCAGTGCCCTGTGCTGTTTTCATCCCCATTTTTCAGATGAGAAGATCTAGGGCCTGTTATGGAATGCTTGCGGTTTCACAGTCAGGCGCAGACCCTATGCAACCAGGACAGGAAGTCAAGTCACTGGATGTGGGGGAGTCTATACATGTGGGGGCCACATTGGGCAGCTGGTGGAGGGGCCAGGCGTGGGGAGGTCCAGGGTTGGGTGGGGTGGCAGCTCTCACTCACCACTTCTTGCCACCGATGTCATGCTGTTGCACCGTGTAACCGAAGAAGGAAGCCCTGGAGCCAGCGATGATTCGAGGCTTCCTGGTGTCCATGTTGAAGGTGTCTGTGAAACCTGGGGTGGGGAGAATAGGGTGGTCAGGCAGGCGGAGGTGTGAACCCCAATGGTTTGATGGGCCCCACTGGCAGGTCTTGGCTGTGGGAGGAGTATATCCCCCTGTCCTTGGGGAGCCCCCACATGAAATGGTTAATGTAGTCCTTGCTTGGAGGAGCCCATGGTCTGATGGGAGAAGGGGCAGGCCCTGCCTTGTGGAGCCATAATCTGATAGGGGAGGCATAAAACGAATTCCCAGGTAGACCAGGTCTGACTGGGAAGACCAGGTCCCTCCCTCTGGGGATTTCTGGTCCCATGGTAGGGGTGGGCATAAGACTATGCCTTTCCTCCTCCACCACTCCTACCTCCAATTCTGCTTCTTCTAGCTTCTGCTCTCTTCTTCCATTTTGTTCTCTATTTTCCCTCCTTTCTCCTATTCCTCTCCCTCTTATTCTTTCCTCTCTGTTCTCTCATCTCTGCCTGTTAAAGAGTTGAGGAACTGACTTCCCACCTGCCCCCCAAGCCTGGGGTCCTAATGGCCAACAGCTCCAACTCTGCCAGTTCACCATTGCCATCTGAACCAATTTGCGAAGCTCTGCCTGGCTTCAGTTGGGGTCACTGCTTGGCTGAGGCAGTTGATGCAAAACAGAGGAACAGTTCCATAACCCTTTCACCTTGGCCTCTACTGTCTTCCCTATTTGGTTACGTCACACGTCAGTGAACTGATTCCACCTCTTGGAGAGCCTTTGGCATTCTTGTGCCAAATCACAACAAACAACAACTCACATCTGCATGGTACCTTGGGTTTCTGGGTCTCCTTACATCGGCCATTATTTTCCCTCATGGAACTTCGGGAAAATAAGCAAGCGTCATCTACATTTGGCAGAAGGGTTTTCAGCCCCAGAGAGGTGAAGAGGTTTGTCCCGGGATGCACAGCAAGTCAGTGGTAGCAATAAGAACTAGGACCTCAGATGCCTGCTCTTTGACTCCTTCCCTCCATGAGGCATTTTCAGGGCACATCCGGCCTCCTTACCCATCATCATTAACAGGAACACCAAAGTTAGGACCCATGGGATTTAAGGGGTGGGATCCTACCATCAGACTAAACTTTCAGATTAGTGAAATACAATCAATAGAATAGAATAGAATAGACAGAATGTCATTGTCACCTCTTTTATGCGTAGGGCACTTCATGCCTTTCAAAGAACGTCCATATATATGTTACCATTTGACCTCCATGACAACCTTGTGATGTGGCCAGCAAAGGGTAGCCTGCTAGACAGGGACTCTGAATGTGAGGCTTGCACCTTGAATATCCCATTGTCCTTCCCGTGGACCCTGAACCCCTGGGCTGAGTGTTTGAGTGTGATACCCAGGAGCGCCTTCTTGAACAAGACCTATTGTATGGGAGCAAGTAGTTTCTTCCACACTTTCTTTTTTGCTATGAAAATTGATACAGTTTCATCATTAGAGTTATTGAATTGGAGTCCCAGAGGGAAAACTGGAACACCTTATAGTAGGGATATTAGATGTATCTAATGTCAATTGATTATTGGTGCTGCCTAGAGCGCTGGGTTAAGAAAGATTCTGAGGTCAAGTCTGTGCTGAGCAGGCAAGACTACTGTGATCCATGAGCGGTGCCCTCTGGGGATGAGGACCATGGCAGCAAGTTGCTATGTAGCTGCCAATCCTGTCTTCACGATTCCTGATCTGCCACATAAATTCAGTGACATGGTCCAGAGTGGGGGTAGGAGAAGAGGAGTATTTAACCCTTTAGTGCCTTCTTTATAAGGCCCAGACCATGATCAGACTTCTCAACCTGGTTAGTAGCAGGCAGCCTCCGGGAAGAGGCCCTGGTCTGGTGAGGACAGGGGGATCAAGGAGCACCAGTTCTTGGCCAGTAAGGGCATGTCATGGAGGAGGGAGGGACGCTAGTGTCCCCTGTGCAGAGCTGGGAGGTGGGTACAGAAGGGTCAAAGAAGTGCAGTTGCAGATGAGGAACTCCAAATCGGTCCCATAAATGAACACACTTACACACACGCACACACCCATGCACACACATAGACCTGTGCACACACACATGCTTGCACACACAGATGCAACACACAAGTCTGCGTGCATGTGCATGCACACACACACTTTCATATGCACAGGTCACACACAGTCCCTGATAGTGCCCAACACTTTATCTGGCTCTCTGGAGCCCCCTGAAGACACCGATGGCTGTCCCTGGTTCTCCTCTTTCTGGATCTGACCTCGGCAGCAGGACGTGGCCCCGAGTAAGGTCTCTAACCTTCCTAGGTATCTAACCATCAGTTTTACAATCATTAGTTAAATCTCACACCAACCCTGTAAGACAGGAACTATACCTCTGGGAGGTTAAATAATTTGCCCTAAATCACTCAGCTGGGAGGAGATTAAAGCAAGTCCAAGATCAAAGAGCTTAGGGCCCCGGGGTGATGTGTCAGCCCTGGGGGACCAACCTTTCATAAAAAGGACCCACTAGGGTGGAGGGACTATTCTTTTCAGAGAAGGGGGTCTTCCCTGACCTCTGTCTTCAGGTGTCAATGGGCTCTGCCTTTGGGGTCTGCCGGGAGAAGCACATGGAGAGAAGGCAGGCTTCCCTGTGCTCCTTCCCTCACTTGGGGGTCTGTCTAGAACCAGCCCAGTCTCCCCCACTTCCACCCTCAACCTCCTGGGGACAGGATTAGTGGAGTGGGCCACAGGAAAGAGGACAAATGTCCTCGGGGCTGGGGTGTTAAGTTACAAGGTGCTGGCATTTCCTTTTGGCCAAACAGAGTCAGAGAATGGATTTCCTAAATGTGATGTCAAGTTGGATGCTCTGACCTTGGCTCCCAGCAAGATCTCTGGCCCGCTCCTCTGATGGCAGACAGCTTTCATTCTTGGGGAATGTACTCTTCTCAGAGGTTTATGGACCCCAAGTACCAATAAAACCAAACAAAGTTGTTTTTGACAGGAACCGATAGGCCAATTGCAGAGACACTGGGAGCCTGGCTGGGCAGCTTGCCGCCCCTCCGCCCTGGGTACTGATGACGCAGGGGGAGATCCACAGTGCTTGGGCTGCTCTCCTGGGGACAGAGGCCAAAGTGACATCAGCTGCTGCTCCCTTTTTCAGAGCATATCTGTCTTTTTAAAAAGCACCTGTCAGTCCCAAGAAGAGATGGAAGCCACGGCCCTGAGCTTGAGCACCACTGCCCAGCTACCAGCTGGGACAGCTGTCATCCCAAATGCTGAGGCAGGCTGGCCAACACATGTCCACAGCTACTGTCGGCCAACAGTTGCCCGGGGGATGCTCACCCTAACCTAGGGGGCGGCTGCCGCACATCCACACTGTGTCGGTCCATTTTCACGGCTTGCCCTCCAACTCCCACCCCTGACCCAGCCCAGCCCTGTCTCAAATCCTCTATGCAGGCCCAAGGCCTCTGCAGACTCCTTTTGTGTGAGTTTTCCTCTGACTCCCTGCGGGTGAGTCCCCCGGGGTCCCTTTCTGCACCCCAGACACCCCTTGCTTCCTCCTGCCCTGGGGCCTTTGCACCTGCCGCTTCTTTTGCCTGAGCCTCTCGGACGAACTGGATTTCTCACCTCTGAGAATCTGTACTTAGAACCAGTACCTGCTGGCTTCTTCCTGCCTTAGTTTGCCTCCCAGCTCTCCGACTTAGATTATGATAATAACATGGGTAGCCTTCACTAGGTAGCAAACACTGTTCTAAATTTATTTCATCCTCCCAATACCCTTTTGAAGTAAGTGCATTGTAATCTCATTTCACAGGTGAAGAAAACAGGTGAAGAATCAGGTGAGGCACTGGCTGGAAACCAGCTGGTTCACAAGGCTAGGAATGGCAGGGAGGCACCCCAGCCCCTTGCCACCTGCTATCAAGCCTCCTCTCCCCTGTTAGCACCTCCCCCCCTGCACCTGACTTCCTCGCCCTCAGACCTCTCACCCAGGCTCGACCTCCTCCCACCCCCTGCTTCTTAAACACTCACCAGTCCCAGGCCCCACGCCCTCAATCCTGCTGGCTGGAGAGCTGATCTGTGAACCCCCGAGCATAACACGTAGAATATGAGGGACCAGCTGTGCCAGGAGGAGGTAGCCAGAGTCCCAAGGACCTTGAAAGCACCAGATTGGTGGTGATAGCAAGAGGGAGCCCCTGGGAGGAACCTGAAAGTGAAGGCCTCGCAGCAGCCCTCTGTGTGTCCAGACCCAGCCTCGGCTCAGTCCCTGCACCGGCTCAGGGCTGCACTCACACCTGTGTAAGCAAACGCTTTCGTTTTCCTTGGATGCTCTGAGCTGGGTTGGGGGCGAGGGAGGCGGAAATGTGACCCAAACTTTCTCGGATTGTCTCCCTCTTCTCAATTTTACTTGGGTCCCTCGAATTTTCACTTTGCTTTGTCTGAAAGCCAATCACACAGATAGAGGTGGGGAGGGGGGGGGCAGAAAGACCCAGAAACTAGCTTGAGCAAAAAGAAATGGTAAAGTGGACCTCTTGCCACTGGGGAAGACAATACAATGTATTTCCAAAGTGAGACAGAAATGAGGTTTCTGAGATGCCTGGCTGTTTTGCCCCGTCTGCATGGCTGTGCTCTCCGCCTGGCCTGGGCAAATCACAGGAGTTTGGTGATTCTTGCTGTGCCACCAGTCACCTTTCCTTCTATCCTGAGGCCATTGTTCCAAAGACAAGGCATCGAAGAAGGCAATGCCAGGTTTGGGGGCATGGCTGGCAAGGCCCCAGGGCACTCCCTAGTCTAGGCCCCCTGTGATAGGTGCTCGTGAGCTATAAGAGAAGGGCTAGGAGGAGGGAGCACATGGTCCCCTCATCAGAGAAGCTTCTAAACTGTTGAGGGAAGAAGGCCTGGACTGGAGGAAAGGTGGGCCCAGCTCGGGGTGCCCTCTGGCTCTGGGGAGAAGCCGGGACCCTGCCCCTGGGGGTCCCGCTGCCCTCCTAGGAAACCTAGTAACTACACAGTCCCTCGGGAACCCTCAGGAAGGTGGGGGTCTGGGCTCTGCCCTTGGGAGCACCTGGCAGGTGGGGAAAGTGTGCAGTCCTTCCCCCATGGGTAGCTGTTTGAACAGGGCAATCGCACTGGCCTGCAAGCTCCTCTTGGGCAGCAGCTGTGTCTGTACCCCGGCTGGTGCAGGTGTCGAGTGAATCTTTGTTAAGTGTGGGCTTAAACCTATACACTGAGCAGAATGGATTTCCTACATCGTCTCCCAGTGCCAAGACTCTGAGCAGTAGAAGGACAAGGACTGGGTTCCATTCATCTCTTCGTTCCTAACAAAGGGCTTGGGACGCAGTAGGTGCTCCGTAAAATGTGTTGAACTGAAGCAGAACATTTAGCTCTGCCTAACAACAATGCATAACAAACATTGTTGAGCAGTCCCGCTTGGCTTGGGGTTGGGCCACAGGAGGCAGAAATTAAAGTGAGCCAGCTCCCAGCTGAGGTCTTACGATGCTTTGTTTCTGTTTGTTCTCTTGCACTTCTGCCATGGATGTGAGAAGTGTTTCACTCGGGCTAGTGCACAGACGCCAGGAAAAGGATGAAGGATATTTGGAGCTGAGCCGCCCTAGCCAACCCTGGCTGAGGTCGGCTGTCCTCGGGATGGATGAACAACCCCAGGGAGACCAGTAGAGCTACTCGGCCGAGCTTAGTTTAGGTCAGCTGGTGCCAGACATATGAATTACATAATTATTGGGCGTCACTCAGATTTTGGGTGGTTATTTGTTATGCGGCATTACTGTAGTGATTGGTAACTGATTTGGTCTGGCTCTTAGAGGATGGACAGTCAGGGAGGGGAAGGAACAGTTTCATGGAATGATTGACAAAGACACAGGAAAGGGAGGCTGGGGGTCTGTGGGACACTCATGGTCTCGGTGGTAGCAGTCCGATCATTTCCTTCACAAGGGCCCACAGGGAAGGCCGGACCAGGTGAGGCTGGGCTGGACCGGGTCCTAGTTTGTCAGGGAGCAGTGTGGCCCAGGCAGCAGGTCACGACCTGAGCCATGCACCCAGCCTTAGAACTGTGCTGCCGTGCCTCATTGGGACACAGAATGGCAGACGCGGGGGAAGTAGACAGACAGACTCTGAGCATTGATTCTGGGCTCCAGGTAGGGTCTATGCAGCCAACAAACCCTCCACAGCACAAGGGCCCTCCTGTACCTCATTTTCCTTCCTCCCAATTGCCAGGGCTCATGAACCATTATGCACCCCTCCCAGACAACTGAACACTGGGTCAAAGGAGTAGCAAATTTGTCATCAGGGATGGGGAATGTATTCAGATTTTATTTTTCTGAGCAAGCAGGGATCTTAGAGATCAAGTCTCTAAGTCTAGCAGACTCCAAATTTTACTTTTTTGGCAGTGAATCCCAGCTTCTTTGAACACATGAAATGCAGACACAAGAGGCTGATGTTGGGGTTAGGGGTAGGGAAAAAGGAATACCTCTTCACCCCCAGTGAGCATCCCAAGACAATTCCTTGGAACCCTGGGGTGTCCTGGAACATAGTTTGATAACCACCTGATCAGGTTTAAGACCCTCATTGTCCTACATGAAAGAGCTAAGGCTAGGAGTGGGGTGGGGATCTGTGCAACATCACCATCTTTATTCACCACCAGGCCTTCTGCATGACCTTTCTCTTCAGTCCTTCAATTCAGTAAAAGTCTACCTAGGTCTGTGAGGCTTTAGGTTCCATGCTCAGTAGCAGGGACACGAAATCGGTGAGACAAGACTTGTGGTCTTCAGAGTCAACAGTCATATGCGCTGGCCAACGGACATGGCTGTTGGTCAGCAAAGCCCAAAGTGAGGCCGAGAGAAAGTTGGACCAGTCTGGTGTGATCTGGGTTCTAATCCCAGCATTGTCACTCACTTGGACTGTGTGTCCGTGGAGAGTCTCCAGGCCTCTGCAGGCCTCAGTTTCCCCATCTGTAAAATGAGAGGGTTCTGCTCCCTGCCCTCTAAGGCCCTGTCCCCACGCACGTCAGTAAGGTTCTCTTGGGCAAACTCACAGCCAGCTTCTAGCTGTCGGCACGCAAGCATCTGTCTGAGGCTTTGCAAACAATTTAGAATCAGAGGCCCGGCAGTGTGCAGGAATGCAAACTCATCTCAACGTTGGCTGGAGCCAAACACATGTAGGAAGGGAACTCTCCAGGCAAAAATGATGATATTTTGCATTCCCAAGCCAAAGGGATGGACGGAAGAGTACTGTCGTGGAGCGTTCCGCAGTGGGCAGGCCCAGCTCCCTCTCCTTGCCTGAACCCTGGAGACCGGGCCTCAGGGCCTCCCTTCCTTGGCTGCGGCTGCTGGGCCTGCCCAGCTGCCAGAGGGGTAGCCTTGGTGGGGGTCCAGGCCATGTGGTCACCTTTCCAGGAAAGCCCAGCCCTGCTCCGTCGCTGGGCTGTGCTGCTGAAACCCTAGGGAGGAGCTCAGGAGCCTGTGGCAGGGGACACCTTGGCTGCCTTCAGGATTCTCTTATTTCAGAATTGTGGATGCCAGGCTTCAGGCATTAACTCCCTGAGGACATGGCTATGTGGCCTTGGAAAGACCGAGGCTTCTCTCTGCCCGGGATCTTCTAGGAATGGAAGCATTGAGCCCTTCACTGGGGAGAACTGGCTGGCAGACCGCCACCAGGGTCAAAGGCCAGAAGAGGGGGTCCTGACAACTCTGAAAAAGCAACCTGGGAATATGGTGCCCACTTCCTGAGAGCTGGGACTGCCCTGGTAAGTAGAAGGAGCCCGGGTGGCAGGAGCCCTGGGTTCTCCCTTGGCTTCTGCCACTGACTGGCTGAACCTGGAACAAGGCACTTCTCTCTGGGCCTCAGTTTCCCCTTGTCGAAAATGAGGCTGCTGGACCAGGTGATCTAAGAACCTTGACAGTCGGGATGTTCTGAGTCTGTGTGGCCCTGTGCCTCTGGATTCTCTTCCAAATCCATCTTCCGTTGGAGGCAAGAAGAGGTAGATGAGCACTGGGCCCCCCAAGAGGACAAGCTGATGGCCACTGCCCCCAAGTCCCTGCCCGATTGGCTTCTGGGACTGGGAGCATTCCCCCTCTCCCCCAGCACTTGAGTCCCCCTCAGCTTCAAGCCACTTCTGGAAGGGAGGTGGAACTCCCTCCCACCTGCCCTCCGTGGCCCAGCACTCGGCAGACTGGCCCGCAGCTACAGCTGGGGGCTATGAAGTTGTGGGGGGTGCGGCGCAGGTCTGGGGATTCCAAACCAGGTCTGACCACCAGGCCCTGACAGCCCTCTGGCGCTTTCGAGCAAACCTGCCCCGACTCGGATCTTTGCTCTTGGAGAAGACCACCCTGTTTTCCACCTCCTCTAACCAACTCCGCAGCGTCTTGCTTCTTTACAGAATGACTGCCCTTCTGGAGAGACTTCGGGTCTCTTTGCTAACTAGTCATTAGCCCATGGCCTTTTCCTCAGAAAGAAGTGCTATGGGGTCCACCCTCCGTCCTATCCCTCCAACCACGAGTGTCGCCGGCCAAGCACTGTCCTTCCTTTTCCTTCCCTCTGTTGAAGAAGCAGGAGGGAACCTTATCTCTGGACAGAATCTCAAAACCTTGCCCCCCACCCCCACCGTGTGGTGCAGGTCCGACAGGCCCACTGATGATCTCACCCGACAGAGCTCAGAAGAAGGCGCGGATTCAGGGGGCGCAGGTGCCATCCCTCTGAAGGACCATCCCTCTCCTCGGACTGGTAGAGAAGGGAGGGAGAGGCCTTCGTGTGGAGGCTTCCGTGGAATTCCACACAGAATGAGCACACCACTCATGTCTTGGGGGACTCTCCAGGGCAGCGATCTCATATGGGAAGCAGCATGTCCCCAGCCTGCATTCCCTGCGGCTTCTGTCAGCAAGCGGCTCTGGACGAGCGAGCAGCCGTCTCCTGAGTCCCTGCGGCCACCTGCCCCCTGTCCCAGGAGGAGGGACCCTAGATCAATGTGTATTTTCATGTCCTCTTGGATGTTCCACGTGTGAAAAAAGAGCACATAATCAGACCGCTTCCTCTCGGGTACAGTGAGGGGGCCCAGACATTGTCACTGGGTGAGTTCTGGGTTCCCCTTGAACCCTGCGTCTTGAAAAGCCTTCCTATGTGTACCGAGGTGGATAAGAGTTTTCATATTCAGGATCTCATTGGGTCCGGGCAGCTTCTAATACACCGTCTACACAGAAGGAACACTGTAGCTCTTGCCTCCCCACCTCTCCTGCCCATTGCCTCCACCTGTGTGCCTTCTCTTACTATCCGCCCTCTCTTCTGCGCCCACCTACGAGCAGGGCCCCATGTGGGTCCCACTGGCCCTGCCAGTTAGCTCACCTTGTGCCCACCTCATCCTGTCCCCTTCCCGGCTGTCCGGCTTCCTCACCCTCCCCTTCCCAGCTCGAGGGGAGAGCCCAGGGGCAGGAAGCACGCCATGTCCTGCCTGCAGGCCCTTGGTCCCTAGTCACTCAACAAACATGAAGTGAGCACACACACCAAGGGCGGGTGTGGGCCTCTTCTCACCAATGGGAAACGGAGACTCAGGGGCTGCCCGTGGTGACCAAGGTCATCTAGCTGGTGGGTCACGTTTAGAGCAGGGATCCAAAGCCACTCCTTTCCTGAATCTCCCAGCGGGACCCAGCTGCCACCCCCGGAGCCCCTACCAAGCCCCAGGGATGAGCCAGGTGCCTAAGTACAGGATCTCAGTGAAGTTGAACGAAGAGATTCATGAATGAACTCATGAATGAACAAGCATAGGAGTTTATCAAATTAACCTGATACTCATCTAAGAAGGACCTAAGCTGATGGGACCCAGGGCAGCCTTGGCTCTGCCCGCTGCCTTCTGTGAATTCACCCTCTGCTCTCCCCAGTCAGGCTCTGCCCCGCCCTCCTGTTCCGCGCTGGGGACCGATGGCCTGGGAGCCCTCCTGCCCTGGCCTGCCTACTTCTCTCCCTTACTTCTCTCATCGAAAGCTCGGATGTTCTCTGTCCTGTTCCTGGAGGGCCCTAATGCTTGCTGACGTGTGACTTAGCACAAATCAGAAGCAATCAGACACGGGCTGGGCGGCTAGGTGGAGTCCTGAGGGCCCCTGGCGCTGGGGGTTATGCAGGAGAGCAAACACTCGCTGGGCCCAGTGGGCTGTGGGCTCAAACAGAGACACTTGCATAAGTGTCCTGCGGGGGGAGGGAGGAGGAGCCGGTGCTGCCAAGAGCCAGAGCCATCCTTTTCGTTTTTTTGAGAAATCGGGAGTTTGCCAATGTGCTGGTTTAAGCAGATGTCAAGCTCATGGAAAACAGGCCTAAAAATTGAAAACAGCAAATACCGAACTGAAATTTGCTGTAATTAACATTGTTTTCGCTCCCAGCCTTGGACAGCCGTCTCGTGCCCTCAGGGGATCACCTCCTTCGGGAATAAGACTCACAATTTCATGAAAGCCAGTGCATTTTTCTGCCTTACATCATTTACTCTTTTTCTAGCCAGGGCAAGGGATCAAAATGGACTGCTTTTCTTAAGTTTTGCAAAAACTGCTGTGAAGGAGATATAAAAACACACTGATATTGGTGTGATGAATCTCTGGGCTGCAAGTTCATTTCAAGTACAACAAAGCCTTGATCAACTAAACCCTTTCTCCCAGTATGCACACCACAAGCTGTCTGGGAGACTGCAGTCAAGAGATGTGACCCCACAATACACCTGTAGGACCCAGCTGAGTGAGTGCGCTTTGGTCTGCTGCCTTTCTCCACTCACCCCAAAGTGGCTCAGGCTCCTGTGAACCCCAGATCACACCCAGTCCAGCCCAGCCCTGCCCTCTGTACCCCACGGTCAATGCCCAGCTGCCCGCAGACATTTTCATTTGAATGTCTCCTGGCATCCTGCTTCATGTGACCAAAAAGTTGCCTTAGGTTTTCCCTTCCCAATAGGCTTTTCCCCAAAGACTCCCCATTTCAGGACCTGGGGTTACCAGACACCTGACTGCTCTAGTCAGAGGCTTGGAAGTCAGTCCCCACCACCACCGCCGCAGCAAATCCTGCAGGCTCCACCCCCTCGATTCCCTTGAATGTGTCCCCTCTTCTCTATTTCCTCCTACGCCACCCACACCTAGTCATTCTCATTCTTGTGTGCCTGGACCTTTTCGAGAGCTTTCCAATTGGGCCGTCACTTCTACCTGTGCTCAGCTCCAAGCTATGCTCTTCACAGGAGCCAGAGTGATCCTAGCACTTTCCTGCTGAAAATCTTCCAGGGTCCCCCATGGCATTCAGGATAGATTCCAGACCCTCCCTCAGGGCTCACCAGGCCTGTGGGTTCTGTCTGTTCCTGCATCACGATCTTCTTCACTTTCTACTTCCAGCCATACTGACTTTCTCCCTGCTCCTCAAATCCACAGAGTTCTTTCCACCTCAGGGTCTTTGTACGTGCTGCTTCTTTGGTCGGGAACATTATTCTCCAAGATCTTTGTTCAGTCAGCTCCTTCTCAACCTCCAGTTTTAATGTCCCAGCTTCAGAGAAATCGTCCCTGGCCATGCTCTGGAGAACACTTATTCTCCCTCACAGCATCTTCCTTATGTCTTTTACAAATAAAGGTAATTACGGTTGGTTATAAGAGCTATTTGCTCACTTGGACACGGTCCCCTCTGCCCCTGGAGTTTAAGTTCCACAAGGAAAGGGACTGGTGGTGTGCTGGGGAGATGTTCATAGAGCTGAATGTGTGCAATCTTCTCTTTCAGTGAAGTCATGGTGGTTTTTAACGGACCACAGCGGGAGGATTTACACCACGGTATTTGGCAAATGTTACAAATAGGGACTCTTCCCTATTTCCCAAGAGCCAGAACGAGTTGTTAAACATTTATCAGCACTCTCCTGGAAGGGACTGTATTTGTCTGTCTCCCTACCTTATCCTCAGCATCTGGAAAAGTGCCTAGCACATAATAAATATTCAATACGCATTTGTTAAAAGAGATGGAAGAAAAAAAATGAATAAAAGCATTCAGGGCTCCAAGAGTCTCATACACTAACCTGCCAAAAAGGATTAGATGGGGAATGCGAACCTTGGAGCCTCAGAGAGGGAGAGAACTTCAGAGTATTGAATTTGACTCCAGAAGCCCTGGTTCTAATCCCAGCATAGCTCTTAACTTGTTTTACAACATGGATGAGTTTCTTCTTCCTGATCCTCCTCTCTTATCTGTAAAAGGCACACACTGGACTAGCTGATTTATTAATGTACACTATTATGGCTTTACCCCATCCTGTCCTCCAGTCACTACACTGCACTACATAACTGCGGAGGGTGCTGTTTATATTGTAGTTGATCGAGTTATGCAGTGCACAGTCCGCACAGCTGTACGTGGCGGCCCTGCCCACTCTGGTCCTGGCCACTGGCCATTTCAAAGGAAGCTGAATTGGACAGTGAGTTCCTCCCTTTCCTGACATACTAACCAGCTCAAAGAGCTCAGACAGTTTGGTTTTGGTTTTCCAATTTCTAAGATTATTTCCTGCTTGTCGTGGGGGTGTGGATCAAGAGCCCTGTGCATCCAGGGTTAGCCCTAGCCCAGGGAGTGTTTGGGCAAAGTAAGAGCAAGACAAGGCTTAGGATATGCAATTTGTGGCAGAGTTTTCCTTCGGAGGAGAGGAAGCAGTGCAGTGGGACCCAGAGAACTGCTCTGTCTGTGTGCCCCTGGCCTTTGAATACGAACTAAAAAAAGGAATTGTGGGGGCCTTCCCTCCCAAGCCTGCAGGGCCCGCCCTGCAGTGGATACACCCACACCCATCTGAAAAGTTCTCTGGCTGCACAGAGCTCAACACAGACCCAAGCAGAACCCAAGTTAAGCTGAATGCTATTGGCTAGGCTTGATGGGGGTGGAGGGCAGTAGGGAGTGGAAGTATTTGGCTCCCACAAGCTTATGCAGAAGCCCTTTCTTTAGTTTTGGTGTATGTCCATTCCTTGTGGTTTCAAAACTATCTCTACTGTCTATTGTCACTTTTAGGTCCCGAGAAGAGTCAAAGGCTCATGACTCCATCTGCCTTTGCTGGAAAGCAAAGGTTTGCCTTGCGAGGTGGTGGGCTCCCTGTCCCTGGAGGGATGCAAGCCAAGGACAGCCACTTGTCTGGGATATTCAGGCTCCATGTTTCCTCTCAGGCAGATACTTGGTACTGAGGCCTTGTAAGAGGCTCCTGAGGCCCTAGGACTGCTCACGGACCTGTGGCTGAGGAAGGGCCCACCATGCAGTGGGTCCACCCATGCTCTAGATGAACTTCCTTTAAAAGAGAGTCCCTGTGGTCAACCTTCTCAAGTTCCACGTGGCCTTTATAGTCAAAGTTGAGCTTCTGGCTCAGAAAGTATTCACAGAAGCAAGGAAGAATAGCCCTTGAAGAGCTGTTAGAATCATGGAGGCCAAACACTTCAGAAGTGATTGGATGGAAGTCTTAAGAGGATACATGGCTCCCTCAAGTTTAGTACGGGAGGCTGAACTTGACCTAGAGGTCATTGTCTGTAAGCCAAGGCTTCTTCATGGCCTCTGACTTGGAGGGGTAGTGAGAGATGTAATCCAGCCCTGGGCTTTGGTTTTCACGTCTGTAATATTCAGGGTTGGTTCAGACTGGCCCGCTTGGGAAAAGTCATTGCTGGTTTTAAGCTGCCTCTCCTAAAAAATCAGTAAGGAGCGGAATAGGGCTCATATTCTATCAGCCATCAGCTCCTCCATGTGAATTGGTTTGCAGCTGTTTTCCTGCCCAGCAGGCTGAGCAGAGCCACGGTTGGAAGAAGGTGGGGGGGGTGCTATCTGGGGTGAGCTGCCTGAGCCAGCGTCCCAGGCCTAAGCAGGACGTGTGCTGGCATTGGGCAGGATGCTACATAGAGGGGGACAGAGTAAGAAAGAAGCCAATGAACAGTGTCCACTGCCCAAGGGGCCAGGCAGCCTTGTGGACAGTGGAAGTGCTGCTAATAAGATAGAGAAGCCCACAGAAATATGATCATCACTTCGGCAGTGGTCCAGGAGGGCTTCCTGGAAGAGGAGGTCTCTCTGGGGCTGCTGGAGCCCCAGGAAGCAACAAGCTCCTCTTCACTTTAACCTACATCTACTAAGGAAACTTATTATGGAAAGGATTGGGGGTTTCCTCTTCTCTCATGGGGGCCAAAGATTTATTTGTATTGTCCTCCCTGTGGTTTCTTACTCCCCCCACCACATCCCACCCCACCAGCCCCTCACCCCCATGCTCAGCACAGCTTTGGTCTGGGCTTTGGGTCCACATAAAGTTCCCTTCACCTTCATGAGTGGGGCACCCCGGGCAGACCCCTATTCCTGGGCCCACCCCCATCAGCAATGGGGACCAGTGACAAATCAGGCAGCTCTGCAAAAGCCCTGGGTGGGCTGAGCACAAGGGAAATGGCCGCTCCTATACCTGGACACCTACCAGCTTCTCTAGACCCCTCCCAGAGAATGCCATGGGGTGCTGGCCCTTGACGAGGCCTCAACCACACCTCCAAGGAATGAGAGCCAGAGCAAATCACACCACAGATGAATGGGGTCCATATCTGTCTCACAAAACCCCCCAGTCCAACCTGACCCCATCCCAGTAAATATAGGGGTATCTCTCCTTCCTGGGCGCTGCACAGTGTAAGCCAGTAGCCCCCCAACCATGGCGTTGTGGGCGGGAAAATTTTACATGGGACAAGAGTGAACATTAAAACTTGACTCATGTAGTTCTTTAACGGGTATTAAAAAATGGCAAGCCAATGAAAACTTAGGTTTCATGGCGATTTTTGCTTTGGATTGGGGTAAATAAAAAAAATTAAGCTGATTTAAAGTCAATTTAAAGAAAATTTTTAAGTGAAAACAGTCAGCATGTTGCAGGTAAGGCTAAAGTCATATGGGTGGTACATGAAAAGCAGGAAGGGGGTGGGCTTTGAGATGATCAAACCTGGATTTGGATCCGGGTTCTCTTGTTCAGTGGCAGTTGTGTGGCCTTGGACGAGTCACATAAGCCTCTTGGGATTGCAGTCACTGGAGTCAGATGGCCTGGGTTCAAAATCCCAGGCTGTGACTTTACCCCTGGGTGATCGTGGGTAACCTACTTAACTTCCACGGGCCTCCATTTTCACATCTCTAAAATGGGGGACACAGCACCCCCCTTACAGGACTATAGAGATGATGAGTACAAAGCCTGATTTGTGGAAGCCCTTGGTGAATGTTAGCAAGTATTACTATTGCTAAATGTAATAAAGGAACGTTTTCTGAGCTCCTCATTCCTGTCAGACATTTTGGGGTAATCAGCATCATTTCTAATTTTTTCATACTAATCCTACATGGTAGGCATTACAATTTCCATGATACATTGTAAAGAGAAGTGACTTGCCCAAGGTCACACACTGCATAAGTGTCAGGGCCAGGAGTCACACTCCAAGTCACTGCAACATGCCCCTCGTGTGAACTGCGTTGGGCTCAGACTCAGTCTTTCCACCTGTACAATGGGTTTCACGTGCTCTCCCAAGCTACCCCCCGGGGCAGATTCTGGTCTGGTGGTGCCCAGGGATTGGAGCATAACCTGGGGTCTACCATTCAGTCCCTGCCATCTTCTCTGGGCACTGCCAGCCCCTCCTTGGGTACTAAATGACATGGTTGAGTCCTGTGGTACGTAGACGATGTCTGAATCACCACCCTTCTGTGGGGAACAAGCATTTTGAACTTGTCCTCCACCCGCCTTGTTTCCTGGGAAGTCCCATTATATACATAGGTTTGCACTGTGTAAAAACAAGCCCTTTCCCGCATCTCCTCGTGTCCTGTCTGAGTCACAGCAGTAATAATGCTGAATGGCACAGGACCAGCTGGGGCGACCTGCTGGCAACTGCCCTGCCCCATCCAAGGCCCTCCTCCCTTCAAGAGACCCTCTTCCATCACCTTGTCCTGTCTGCTCGCAACTGCCACTAGCCTCTTCTTGTCTGGAAAGAAAGTCTTTAACATAACAGCAAGTAGCCTTGGGAGCCTGAGGACTGAGTGCATGCCCACCTAGGGGCCTTAGAAGAGGGGGGATTGTAACCTCAGAGGGGATTAATGAATGGGATTTCAGGCCATTGCAGGCCTGGGTGAGTTTCACTCATTCATTCATTCATTCATTCATTAATTCATTCCACAACTATTTATTCCTTGCCTACTCTGGCCAGGTCTGCTCTGGACCCTGGGACATAGAAGCAAACACAGCATACAAGAATCTTGCGCTCACGATTACATTCTGTTGGAGGAGACAGACAATAAACAAGGGGAATAAATAAATCGGTAACAATGCTAAAGAATGAGAAATAAGCTGAGAGAGACCGAGGCAGGGAAGGGTGTTTATGTCCGTGCGTGCACATGGGGGAGGTCGAAAGTTTCATTGGCTGTGCCAGGAAAGCCCTCCAGGAGTGGGTGATGTTGGAATACAGGCCTGAAGGAAGTGGCAGAAGCTCTTTGGTGAGGAGCATTCAAGGCAGAAGGAGCAGCAAGTGCAAAGCCCAGGATGCTTGGTGTGTAGAACCTTCCAGAGACTGTGTGGGTGGAGCAGAAGGAGCAAGTGAGGGAGGAGTCAAGGATGAAGTCAGATAGCCAGGGGAAGCCAGATCACAAGGGGCCGCTTACTCAGAGTAAGAAGGGAGCCCTGGAGGGCTGGGAGCAGAGGAGGGATGTGACATGATCTGACCTACATTCTAGCAACATCCCTCTGCCGACTAGAGAGAAGAGCGTCAAAGGAGAAGGGCAGATACTGGGAGACCAGTTAGGTAGCTGTTGCCATGAGCCATGGGAGCCTTTCTTTTTTTTTTTTTAAGACTTTTATTTATTTGTTAGAGAGAGAGAGAGAGAGCGAGTGAGCACAAGCAAGGGGAGCAGCAGGCAGAGGGAGAAGCAGGCCTCCCGCCGAGCAAGGAGCCTGATGTGAGACTTGATCCCTTGACCCTGGGGTCATGACCTGAGCCGAAGGCAGACGCTTAACCGACTGAGCCACCCAGGCGTCCACGGGAGCCTTTCTGGGTGCCTCGCAGCAGCCCCAGACCCCTGCTTGCCCCCTGCCCTCTGGTCCCTAGTCCTCCAGGCCGAACGAGTGGAGGTGGGTAGGCGGAGGGCAGACCAGAGCTTTCCGGCTGCGGGTGATGTGGGACCAGTGGAACTCCCAGGCTGGGGTGTGTGTGTCGGGGCGAGAGCGAGTTTTAAGATGAGCTAGGACTCAGGCAGCAACACACCACAAAGAGAAAAGAGCAGGAACGTTCCTGGTGACCATTTGGACACACTTGGGACAGTCGCTGGGCCCCTTTGCCGAGCCTGCCAGCGTCTCTGCCCCTGGCTGGCCTCACTGTCAGCAGCAAGCACATTCCACAGCTGATGCTTGGCTTGTGGTCTGGCCTGGCCCTCTTCCTTGGTTTCTTCTGCTCTGAAAGGCTTTTAAAAATCAAAATCTGAGTTCTCTTTAAGTTTGGGGTATGAATCATCGCTTCTGGGCCTGGGAAGGGGATGGAAGGCAGGAGGCCCCATCTGTGGGTGCCCCCTCTCACGTAGCCTTGTGTGTCACTAAGCACGTTTATGTGATAGGCTCCCTGTCAAAGCACTTGGGGTCAGACTCGCTCTCAAGCTCCCGGCCAACCTTTCCAACTGCCTGGGGCCACTTCCACCTGCCCCCAAAGCCCCATGAAGTTGACATGTATCCAACAGACTTGACTTCTCCCCCTCCAGCCTCTTCTGCTCAGGCCAGCGGCACCAGCCGTTGGCCTCCCTGACACCTTGCCTCCCCCAGTGACCAGGCCCTGCTCCATTCTGTGTCTCCCAGGCTCGCTCCTCTTCTTCCAACTCACCCCCTTTCCGTCAGGCTCTGGTGTCCCCTGTCCCTTGCCTGGGTGGATACCATGCCATCTTATTATTCCACCCATTCCCAGTCATCTTGTTGCCTTTCCTCTCCCCCCTCCCAGGATTTCTCAAAACACAGATTCGAATGCGCCACTACCCTCCCTCAAAAACCTTCAATGGCTCCCCATCTGCTAAATCCAATGCCTTAGCTGGCCTTTAGGTCCTTTCTCAGGGCCTCAGCCCACTGTTCCCTTCTTGCAGTTCCTCGTTTCACATCCTCCAGCGTCCTGCTGACCAACATCAGGCCCTTTCCCCAGATCCACTCTCTACCCTTCCCACGTTTGCAACCTCTTGCTCAACTCTCAAATCCCAGAGTCTTTCATCTGTAGCTGGAATAGCTTTTAGTATGTCTTCCCTTATAGCTATTTATCCGAAGATCCTCTCCTTCCCACTCAACCATAAACCCACTGAAGGACAGGATGCATCTCTTGTCTTTTACTCACTAGCACGGGGCCTGGCTCACTCGGGCTCCTGGGTTAGGACGTCCTGCGGGGGCATGTGCGGAGAAATGGAACATGTCTGTCTTGCCCTTAGATTGCTTTCTGTTTACTTGGAGAAACAGTGCTTGCGTCTTTAATACACATTAATCGAGTGTCGACTGTGGCACTATGGGAGAGCTGGGGACCCTGGGTCTGATAGGGGAGGCGGCCTCCGCTCTCAGTCTGGTGCGGGAAGATGTTCAAGCAATGGCAGGACTGTGTGGTGAGTGATGAGCAGGGGTCTGGAGGTCAGACAGGTCTCCAAGGTCATATTTCAGGAGTGATGTGAGGCTTCCAGAAGGAACTGGTGCCCAAGGGGAGACCTGAAGAATGAGTGGGAGGCAGCCAGGAGAAAGAAGGAGGTGGGATGGAAACTAAGGAACTCTGACCTGAGTGCGGGTCAGAGAGAGCTTGTGTGTTTGGAAAACGAGGAAGCCCAGTCAGCTGGGGGTGCTAAAGGGCTGTGCAGGTGCTGGTGCAGGTGCTGCTCAAGGGGAGTGCTGAGTGCAGGCCAAGGCCAGCTCTTCAGGGTCTGCTTAGCTCTCTTACAGTCTGGACTCAACCTAATGGTGATAGGGAGCCATTGAAGGTTTTAAGCAGGGGAGCGACTATACTACTTTGTGTTTTAGCTTTATTCTGGCTGCTATTGAGAAAGGTTTGATGGGTGGGAACAAGAGAGACAAAGACACCCGAGTTGGGCTGAGGACCCAGTGCCTTCCTGCTCTGCTCCCAGGTCTCTCTTCCTGATGGAGCATCCTTTCCCACCCCACCTGGGCTTTGCTTTGCCTGTGCCCCATCTGGAAAGGCTGGCTTCTTGGGTGTGCGACCTGTGCAACTGCTCAGGGACCTACACTCAGAAGGGCCCTCACTTGGTATCATGCTCTGCTGTGGCCATCCTGGAATTCTTAATCTTTTTAAACAAGGAGCGCTGCGTTTTCATTTTGTACTGGGTTCTGTAGGTTATGAAGCTGGTCCTGCATGTGTGGAAAATGGGGTGAATAAAATCAGAGAAGAGCCCTGTCTACAAATTATTTATGGGGTTTTATGATTGCCACCAGTTACTGAATCTGAGAGGCCATTAGCTCCAGGGAAAGACCAATTCTGGTAGAGGAAGAGAAGATGGATATTGCTTCATGACATTTCTGACAGGAGGAGGGGGCAGTGTTCTGAGGGTCTGGAGGTGCCAGGCTGAGAAGGAGAACTATGGAGACTGGGGACACAACCAGAGATCTATAGAGAATGACTTCAATGATCTTATCCCACTTGCCTACCAGAGATGTAGAAATTCTACCATTAGAACTTCATTCCTTTGGCTGAAGCATTGCTTGCTCCTTAAATTAGGTGTGGCAGATTAGATTCCTAAACTCATCTTTGGCCAGGAGACCTGCCCATGAGTCCCCATGTGACTTTGTGAAAACCTTTAAGAGCCTAAGTTTCTCCATCTATCTAATGGACATACCCCTCTTGGCAGGGCCTCTAAGCTTCACCTGGCCCCCTGCTCACTAAGAGAATGAACATATGGGAATGCTTGTCAGGATCTGCACCCACTTGGTCATTTTGTGTTTTTGTGGTTTTTCCCCCAAGACCCTCCTCAGGCACAGTCTTCCCAATCTGCAAAGAAATAGGCCTAGGAAATCTGCAGGGTCAGGATTTCTGGTAGCCTAGCCCAGCTGGGTGATGCTACTGGAGGAAGAAAGCCGTCAGCCCCAGCTGCAGAGGCAGGAGCCCCTTCTCTGTGTCATCCTGTTTGGAATCCTAGAGTACATTGCTATAGCAACTTGCCTAACTCACCCCACATGCCACGTGGAAAAACCTCTGCCTGCTTTAGCGCATCGCCCAAGCCACAGACTGGCTTAGTGGGCTGAAGGGCTGGACCATGTGAAGGCAGTCCCCTGCCTCATCTCTATGGTCTGCTGGCTGGGCTCTGAGCCTGACATTTCACCATGAGCCCCTGGTTCCTTTAGCTCAAGACACAGGCCAGCTCCAACGCAAATCCCTTCAGGTAGAACACATGAAGTTGTCATCACTCATCAGGGCTCTTTAGCATGAACTAACTCATTGTTAATGGTCTGGGGCTCAGAGCAGGTTTTGATCAGGGAAAAAAGACAGGAGACTTGCTCAGCCTGGAGCTGAGGATGAACTAGAGAGAGAGTTCGGGGGGCGGGTGGAGTGGTCCAGAGTAGAGGGCACTTGGGGAGGCAGCTGGTAGAGCCTTTCTTGGCTCTGTGCTGTGAGCCAAGGGAGGGAGAGTGGCTCCCACCTTCCAAGGCCCCATGTGAGCACCGCTTCTCACCCAGCCAGCATCTTGACTGAGAAACCAGTGGCTAGCTGAGTTTGAAGAAGGGAGTTGTCACTCCCGAGCTGGTGCCCCTGTGCGGGTGGCCATTTGAGCGCTGATCTCATTTTCCCAGAGGACAGCTCCTTCAGCAAGAGCGTCTTACTCATCTTTCAATGCTCTCCAGGCCCATTTCCCAAAGAAATATCATGAATGGATTAAGTCAGAGCTGCGGCTTGGGGATCAGTCAATCCTGACACTACCTCTTACTCTATCAGCATGACCTTGGGTGAACCTTAACTCCTCGCGTGTAACCCGGTGACCGCGGCAGTGACCTGGTGTGGCAGTAGCCAGGCCTAACTGAATTCGAGAAAGGGCTTCACACCGTGGCTGGCATCTGTCAAATAATAAATGATGGGAAGGGTAAGAGCTGGTCCTGTTAGCTGAGGACTTCCTGGGTGCCTGTCGCTGTTCTAAGCATTGATGGACCACAAACAGATCATCTAACATCTAGCACACAGCAGCGGGTGAACTCATTGTTCTCCCCATTTTACAGATGAAGAAAAACGAGGCCCAGAGGGGCTTATCCAGGGTCACCCAAGGAGAAAGGATTTGGATCCAGGCCATTGGGCTCCTGGGCCCTGCACTTGGTGATTGTGACTGCTGTTCAGGAAGCATGCAGGTGAAAAAAGAAATGAGGGATGGAGACAGGAGGCAGTGTGATTCCGCCCCCCCCCCCGACTTTCCCTCCATGTGGGACTTTACTCATGTTGTGACTCAGGTCACAAGAACACGGTATGAAAGCCCTTCCTGGAATGTTTTGGGAGCTTATTTATTTTGGGTTTATAAGATGACCAGCTGCAGTCTCTCTCCTCTCCTTCTCTCCCTCTGGGTTTTCAGTTAAGAATTGGTACAGTTAGGATTTACATGATGGGATTGGGTATGGTCTCCACCTGGACCACAGCTCCCTGTAGCAAGCCCTCCATACCGAGGGGATGTGAATGTCTTGGGAGCTCTCAATTGTTTGGGGGAAGATGGTTTCAAATGGCTGTCCATCCTTGATGGTAACCCACAGTTGGGGGGTAGTGGCGGGGGGTAGGGGTGTGAAGTGATGAGGATCAGCAGAAATGCCATTTTGAAATGTGTTGGTGCATGTTAAAAGCTTGTTTTGTGGCTGATCTTCCCTGAGTCCGCTGGATGCCATCACATACCTAAATATAATAAAGGCCACACATGACAAACCCATAGTCAACCTCATGCTCAACAGTGAAAAGCTTTTCTTCTAAGATTTGAAACAAGACAAGGATGACCAACTTTGCCACCTTTATCCAACATAGTATCCAAAATCCTAGCTACGGTAATCAGACAAGAAAAAGAAATAAAAGGCCTTGCAATTGATAAAAAGGAAGTAAAACTGTCACTATTGACAAATGACATGCTATATATAGAAAACCCTAAAGAGTCCACCAAAAAACAAAACAAAACAAAACAAAACAAAATTAGTAGAGCTAATAAATGAATGCAGCAAAGTTGCAGGATATAAAATATGCAGAAATCTGTTGCATTTCCATATACTAATAATGAGCTAGCAGAAAGAGACATTAAGAACACAATCCCTTTTGCAACTGTATCAAATAGAATAAAACACCTAACAAATTTACCCAAGGAGGTGAAAGAACTCTCCTCTGACAACTGTAAGACACTGATGAAAGACAGTGAGGATTGGGGTGCCTGGGTGCTTCATCTGGTTGAGCATCCTACTCTTGATTTTGGCTCAGGTCATGACCTCTGGGTTGTGAGATTGAGCCCTGTGTCGGGCTCCACTCTGGGCATGGAGCCTGCTTAGGATTCACTCTCTCACACTGTTAGTGGGAATGCAAACTGGTGTAGACACTCTGGAAAACAGTACGAAGTTTTCTCAAAAAGTTAAAAGTAGAGCTACCCTACAACCCAGCAATTGCATTACTAGGTATTTATCCAAAGGATACAAAAATAGTGATTCAAAGGGACACATTCACACCAATGTTTACAGCAGCAATGTCCACAATAGCCAAAAGGTGGAAAGAGCCCAAATGTTGTTCAACAGATGAATGGGTAAAGATGTGGTATATATACACAATGGAATACTACTCAGCCATCAAAAAGAATGAAATTGTGCCATTTGCAACAGCATGGATGGAACTAGGGGGTACTATGCTAAGCGAAATAAGTCAGAGAAAGACAAATACTGTATGGTTTCACTAATGTGTGGAATTTAAGAAACAAAAGAGATGAGCACAGGGGAAGGGAAGGAAAAATAAAATAGATAAAAACAGAGACAGAGGTAAACCATAAGGGACTCTTAACTATAGGGAACAAACTGAGGGCTTCTGGAGGGGAGGTGGGTGGGGGGATGGGGTAATTGAGTGATGGGGATTAAGGAGGGCACTGGATGCAGTGAGCATTGGGTGTTCTATGCAACTGATGAATCACTAAATTCTACCCCTGAAACTGACAATACACTATATGTTAACTAAATTGAATTTAAATAAAAATAATACGTAAAAAAAGATGCTTTCTCCCCCTCTCCCTCTGTCCCTCCCCCTGCTCTCTCTCTCAAAAGAGAGAGAGAGAGAGAGAGAGAGAGAGAGAACAAGAGAGAGAGATAGCAGATGAAACAAATAAATGAAAAATATACTATATTCATGGATTGGAAGAATTAATAATGTTAAAATGCCCATACTACTCAAAGCAATCTACAGATTCAATGTAATCTCTATCAAAATATCAATAGCATTATTCACAGAACTAGAATAATCCTAAAATTTGTATGGAGCCACAAAAGACTCAAATAGCCAAACAATCCTGAAAGAGAAGAACAAGGCTGGAGGTATCACAATCCTGGATTTCAAACTATACCACGGTGCTGTAATAATCAAAACCTTGTAGCACCAGCGCAAAGATAGACACAGTCTAAGAAATAAACCCACATTTATAAGGTCAATTAATCTATGACAAAGGAGCAAGAACATACAAAAGGGAAAAGACAGTTTCTTCAAAAAATGGTGTTGGGACAATTGGACAGCTACGTGAAAGTGAGGAAGGAAGGAAAGAAGGAAGGAACGAAGGGAGGGAAAAGAAAGAAAAGGAAAGAAAAAAGAGGGAGGGAGGAAGGAAAAGAAAAAAGAAAAGAAAGAAAGAGGGAAAGGAAGGAAGGAAAAGAAAGAAAAGAAAAGAAAGAGGAAGAAAAAAGAAAGAGAGAAAGAAGGTGGGAGAGGGGAAGGAAGGAAGAGGGGGAGAGAGGAACGGCACCATTTTCTTACACCATATACAAAAACAAACTTAAAATGGATGAAAGGCCTAAATGTAAGACCTGAAACCATAAAACTCCTAAAGGAAAACAGGCAATAAACTCCTGGACATTGGTCTTAGCAATATTTTGGGGGAGGGTCTGTCTCCCGAGGCAAGGACAACAAAAGCAAAAATAAACAATTGGGACTACATCAAACTAAAAACTTCAGCACAGTGAAGGAAACCACCAGCAAAATGAAAACCATCAACACCTACTAAATGGAAGAAAATATTTGCAAATGATATATCTGATAAGGGGTTAATACCCAAAATACATATGAAACCATTGAACTCCACATCGAAAAACCCAAATGATCTGATTTTTAAATGAGCAGATACACTGACTAGACATTTTTCCAAAGAGGACATCCAGGTGGCCAACAGGCACATGAAAAGATGCTCACCATCACTCATCATCAGGGAAATGCAATTCCAAACCACACTGAGCTATCACCCTCCACCTGTCAGAATGGCTAGAATCAAAAAGACAAGAAGTAGCAAGTGTTGGCGAGGATGTGGAGAAAAGGGAACCCCCACGCACTGTTGGCGGGAATGCAAACTGGTGCAGCCACTGCGGAAGACAGTATGGAGATTCCTCAAAAAATGAAAAATGGAACTACCCAAGATCCAGTAATTACACCCTTGGGTATTTACTCCCCAAATATGAAAACACTAATTCGAAGAGATATACGCCCTCCCATGTTCATTGCTGCATTATTTACAATAGCCGAGATATGGAAGCCACGTAAGTGTCCACTGAATGGATAAAGAAGATGTGGTGTGCATACACGATGGAGTATTACTCAACCATAAAAAGTAATGAAATCTCGCCATTCACAACAACATGGATAATACCCGGAGGGTGTTTCACTAAAGGGAAATAAGTCAGATGAAGACAAATACCTTATGGTTTCAATCACAGGTGCAATCTAAAAAAATAAAACAAACAAAACAAAATGGAAACAGACTCAGAAATACAGAGAATAAACTGGTTTGCCAGAGGGGAAGGGGGTGGAGGGGTGGACCGAGGAGGTAAAAGGGATTAAGAGGTACAAACTTCCAGTTATAAAATAAATAAGTCATGGAGATAAAAAGTACAGCACATGGAACATAATCAATAATATTGTCACCACTTTATATGATGACAGATGGCAGCTACACTTATCATGGCGAGCATTTTGTAATGTATATTAATGTTGAATCACTATGTCGTAGCCTGGAACTAATATAATATTGTATATTGATTTTACTTTTATTTAAGAAAAAACCCCCTACCATAAAAAAATAAAAAAAGAGCCAAGCCAGCTGAGAAGCAAGTTTTGTCCTAAGCAACGAGGGGAGAGGATGGAAGGGAAGTTCCCTGCTGCTGGAGGAAGCTTCCACTACAGGAGGGGAAAGAAAGAGCTCCAGGAAGGTCATAAAGAAGGCGAGTCACTGTCTGAGTGCCTTAAGGCCCACAGCTCTGTGTGGGTGGGCGAACACAAGGACAACAGCCAGGAGATAGACAGCCCATCTCTGGGGGTCCGGGGTGGGGTGGATGGGCTATGGGGTATAAGTAGAAAGAAGGTGAGACTCTACTCCTACCCTTTCAGGGCCCTATGTGGAAGGGCTTCCATGTGGAAGGATCTAGAAGCTCCTCAGCTGCTCATGGTGGCTTGGCTGACAAGCTCCCAGCAGGGTGGGCCAAGTTTCATCTCTTGCTCTGCTCTTCCAAAGCTGGAGAGCAGGGCTTGGATCTTTCTGGTCTTTGCACACTCCTGCTGCCTAGTCCTGTGTTTTTTCCAGACAAGGTTTTCCTGCTGGAAATGGCATGGTTTTTCTCTGCTCCACAAAATGCCACGAGGCACTCACACTAAGATCGCACTGACTTCGTGACAGGCTCTGTGACAAAATAACAAAAAATGGAAAACCCCCTGAACTCCCATGACGACCAAGACTTGGGGCCAGGTCTTTGGGAGAGGAGCTGGGAAAGTCTGGGTTTCCTGGGACCTTGGCAGCTACATTTCTGTGAATCTTCACATCCCTTACTGAATGGTCAGTATCTTGAGTGCTGCTGTTGCTGATGGTGATGGAAAAGAGAGACAACCTCCTTGAATGCATAATGTGTGCTGGAACTTTCTGAGCCCTTTATATACACTTATTCATTTAATCTTTGGCCAATTCTATAATTTCTATTATTTTCATCCCCATTTTGCAGGCGAGAAAGCTGAGGCACAGAACCACTTAGTAGTTTGCCAAGAGCAACAGAGTCCTAACTGGCAGAGCCCAGACCCAGTCCAGGCTGTGAGAGCCCAGCACCTTCATCCCCACACTGTGCCTGATCTCCCTGTGTGCCTTTATGGGGCCTGGCAGATTACAGGTGCTCAGTAAAGACTGAGGTTTTAAAAGAATCATCACACATCCCGGCACCTGGGGGGTTCAGTAGCTGAAGCATCCAACTCTTGATTTCAGCTCAGGTCGTGATCTCAGGGTCCTGAGATGTAACCCAGTGTGGGGCTCTGTGCTCAGCATGGAGTCTGCTTCCTCTCCTCCTCTCCCTCTGCCCCTCCCCACCACTCACACACACATTCTCTCTCTCTAAAATAGATAAATAAATCTTAAGAAAAGAATCATCACTCATCAACCCTTACTACAGATGTGTTATTATAGAAACTTCTTATCAATGGATCTGCTGTCTCTAGATATCAGCTATTAAAGTCTTTGGCCTTGTCTATTTCTTTTTTTCTTTTTCTTGCTTTCTTGATAGCTTTGCCCACCCATCACCATGCCCAGCTTATAGCAGAAGCTCTGGCAAGATAAGCTCCGAACTCATAATGGTTTCAATGCAGACTCCCTCCCAACTTGGCCTATGATAGGTCCCCTGTTCCCCTGCTCAGCCAAACTGTGCCGTCACCGGCAGGCACGGTTCCTGGTAATCCTCACATTGGATCCATGTGATGTACCATTGGGAGATTGACATCAATCTTGCGCCGGAGCCAGGGGAATGAATTCATTGACCCCGCGACCTTTCCAATTTTCAGAGTCCAAACTAGGGTCACCCTTGTGGTTTTAAAATATCCACCTTTTTGTTCTTTAATTAGTCCCAGGAAATAACACTAACTTACTAACCGACCGACTTTAAGGCCTCTCCACACTTCTTCAAGACCCTGTTGAAATGATACCTCCTCCTTCAGAAGCCTCCCTTGCTAACCCAAGTGAAACTGAATTTCTTGTTTGAACTGCAGCCCTTAGTTTCTCTGTGCCATTCACTCCCTAGTCCTTCTATTAAGCTTCCCCTGGTCTTGCCTTATTCCCAGCTCCAGGCAGGGCCCAGATCGCACACATACTTGGTCCCACCCCCAGATCCTTGCAGGCAGATGTCGTTCCAACATTGATTGATATGTTTAATGAATCCCATATTTTAAAAAACCCAAACTGACCAGACAGAACTCAAGGGTGGTTTTCTCCATATAAAGGGAATTCTGAGTCACAAATCCTGCCCCTGTCCTCACCCCACTCCCCTAGTGCACACCCCCCTCCCCTGCCCCCATTCCTGCTTGAGTAACAACACTAACAACCATTGCTTCCGTCCTGTTATGCACCCAGCCCTGAGTTAAGGGCTTTTCCGACAGTGCCTCACTTAATTATCTGGAGAAGTTTATGAACTCAGTCTGAATTTCCATCTCCGTCCCACAGAGAAGGAAACCTGTGGAGAGATTGCATAACGTACTCAAGGTTGTACAGCTAGTGGGCAGCAGAGCCAGAATGGAAAACACGTTCTGATTTCAAAGACTTCCCTCTCAGTCTCCTGAGGTCCAGACTGACTCTAGCCACCATCTCAGGGTCTGGTGGGATGGGTCCTCCCATCTGGAGTCACACAGGGGCACATTCCCTTCTCCTATGGAGGGATCTCCTTATGATCTGAAGACAGTTCCTGGAGTTCTCTTCCCTCCTGACAAAGTGAACTAGAGTGGGCTTCCGCTCCTGCAGCTGGTTTCTAGATGAATGCTGGCCTGGTGGCAGCTCTTCCTTTGTCCTCCCCAACACCCCTTCCCCCCAAAACTTAAAGCATTAATGTGTATTTTGTGGCTCTAAGATCTGGACTGAACTCCATCAGCCAGAGACTGTTTCAACTACAGGCCCTCCCAGAAAACTCTGCTATAGACCGACGGCGGGGGGTGCACTTGTTCCCGAAGTACCCCCGGACCGGACCGGGGCCAGTGAGCCGGGCTGGGGGGTCCCCACCTGTGCTTCCTAACGGCTCCTCTCTGGCTGCCTCCACATCTGACCCCCGGCGCCCGCCCCAGCCCCAGCCTGGAACCCATGCGGAAGGGGAGGCGAGGCCGGGGGACCAGTTCCCGCGGCGAGCGCTGGTCCCCACCGGGACAATCGGCGGCGCAAAGGAGAGGCCCCGAAAGCTGTCATCGCCGGTAGAACGGCGCTACAGGTACAGTCCGGCCGGGGCGCCGGGAGTGGAGAAGCCCAGGCTGGTTGTCCCAGTCCGGAGAGCCTGGGGTTGGCCTCTCCCTGCGGGTCGTGCGCCCTGCCGGACCGAGGTCCCCGCCGCGCCCCGACACCTGGATTGCATTAGGCGGGCGGCGCGCGTCTCGGCGACGGCGGCCTCTCCAGATTATTGAATAACTCCATAATTCCAAGCGCGGTTGCCCCGTCCCTACCCCAAGCATCAGGTAACTTTTCGGGGGCCCCGGCTGCGGAGCTGCGCCCGTCGCCTTTGGCCCGGCCGGCGACCCCTCGCCACCGCCTAGGGGCCGCCACCCTGGCGCTTCGTTCGTCCCCGGCCTGAGGGATTCTGGGCAGCTCGCGGCGCCCGGGTCCCCCCAGCCCTCCAGGCCCTCCGCGTCCCGCTCCCCGAACTTCAGGCGGCTCCCTCCGCAGGCAGGAGGGCGGCCGAGGCGGCGCTCGCTCCGCGGGTCGCGTCCCCTCCCGGCGTGGGCCACGCGCCCTCCGCGCTCCCGGGACGCCCAAGTGTCCCCAGCGGGGCTCCTGGAGCGGCCAGCGTGTCCACCGGGGCCGCCAGACCTCCGCGCTCCTCTTCAGCTCTTCCCCCAACTCCTCCCCAGCTCTCCGCCGCACGCCAAACTCCCGGCTCCAAGTCGCCCGGGCGCGCCTCCCTCTTTGGCGGAGCTTGGCGGAGCCGCTCGACTGCAGCCACTTCCCGGGGGACCCCCGCCCCCCACGCCGGCGGCCAAGCCCCGACCCGCGAGGGGCTCTCGGGGCACGCGGAGGCAAGGGGGCAACGTACCTGGCCACAGGCTGAGCGCCCAGGCCACCAGGAGGCCCCTGGGCAGGTCCATGGCGCGCGGCGCGGCGGCGGGGGCCGGGTGCGGGGCGACGGGGCGGCGAGCCCGAGCGGCAGCCT
>LNAC01000018.1:2234999-2254379 GCA_002007465.1 Ailurus styani | reverse complement strand
CTCTCTCTCTCTCTCTCTCTCTCCTTCATTGTACTTCTTAGTAGAGAAACTATGCCTCCGTTGGTAGAATCACTTAACTTTTCTCTTCTTGTCCAGACTGAAAACTCCATTAAGGTAGAAATCCCTGTTTGGTTCACCACTGAGGACTCAGGAACACAGGAAGTGGGTGGATAGTTTGATGAATAGGTGGACGAGCACAGGTGATGTGAGAGGGTGCACAGAGGGTAGAACTTCCTGTCTGGGAGGGACTGGAAGGGCTTCCCAGAGGAGTTGCCGTTCAGGCTGGGTCCTGGAAGATGAGGTGGGTTTTGAGAAGGCCCAGGTTCATGCAATCGTAGTAATGGGTGTTGGGCCAAAATGGCTCTCTTCTCTAGCTATCCTGGCTTTTGTTTTGGTAACCTCATCTCTCCCACTCAGCCACAGACTTTGGGGAGAGCTGATTCCATCTCTGGAAGGTGTGTGTGTGTTGGGGGAGGCACGTGGTTTTGGCTGAAGTGAATCAGTGCATTGCCGTTCCCTCAAGGAAGGGAAATATGAAAGAGGAAGGTTTTCTTTTCTAGGAGCATTCTTGCTCTTCTAAAAGGGCCCCTGGAATGAATGAAGGAACAATGAACTCACTCACTCACTCCTCCCTTCTCCTACTCCCACATCCACTCCCAGGTTGAGACAAAGAATCTCGTAGGCCCAGAAGCTCATAGGGGTGTGGAAAGGAAATCTGGCCTTGGGATGAGGCAGACAGATGCTGGGTGGCAGAATGGAGCACCCAAGTCCAGGAGGGTCTAGTTGAGCCCCTGAACAAGCCACCCCCTCAGTCCGCTCCCCTGAGGACTTTCCAGTCCTATGACCAATGAGGCCCCCTTATTGTTTAAGCGGATTTAAGTCAGGATGCTTTGAACTTAGAGCATCCTAACTGGGAACAGTGATCCAATGAGTTGCAAACTACTTCCTTGCCTCACGCAAATTCAGGCTTTCTATGGTGGTTCTCAAACTCTGCATATGTGGGGGTTTCCCAAAGCACCTATGAAGACCAAACACTGCTGGCTGAAGGGGCTCTGTGCAGTGGGTGCACGGTGTAACAATTCTGCTATTCTCCCCGTCATTAGCTCCCATCGTCCTCATGGGGGCCATGGGAGTCCTGAATAGAATATGTGTGCCTTTGCATAATCTGGCAGGGTGGGGAGGGGGAGAGGTGTGCCTTCCCTCTTTCAGCGTGCAAAACACACTAGAGGGGACCACGCCAGAGGGCCTAGGGATGGAGCTGAGAAGACAAGACACAACCTCGTATTTATTGATGTGATTGTTATTGATTATTTAATCACTCATTTTCATAATGTATTTGTTAATCATCATTAAACTTTGTCAAAATCACATAGGGCAGCAGCATATGGGGGACAAATGCACCATCCACAGTCTGGCTGGAGAAGCTCGGAGAACTGGATGAAGGGCTTTCTGGAAGCTGAGATTTGAGTTGAGTAATGATAATATTACTACTAATCCCTCATGGGTATGTAGCATATTTACTTTTCTTGAGATAATTCACATACCATGAAATTCGCCACGCAATTCAGCAAGTTTCAGTTTATTTGCAACGGTGTACAACTATTACCACTAATTTCTTTGTCATGACCCCCACCCCTGAAAAAACCCTGTAGCCATTAGCAGCTACTCCCATTCCCTCACCCAAGTCCCTGGCAACCACAGATCTACTTTTTATCTGGGTGGATTTGTCTGTTCTAGACGTTTCCTGTAAATGGAATCATATGATACATAGTCTTTGGTGTCTGACTTATATCATTTAGCATAACGTATCCAAGGTTCCTCCCTCTGGTAGCAAGGCTCAGCAGCTCATTCCTTTTTATTGCTAAGTAACATTCTGTTGCATGGATATACGTACGGCATTTTATTTATCCACTCATCAGGTGATAGATATTTGCTTACTTCCACTCTTGGGCTATTATGAATGATGCTGCTATGAGCAGTTGTATACAAGTTTTTGTGTGAACATATGTTTTCAATTATCCTGCGTATATTCCTGGGAGTGGGATTCTGAGTAGTATGGTAACTCTATGCTTAATCATTGGAAGAATGAACCACCTGTTTCCATTGTGGCTGCACTGTTTCACATTCCTACCAGTGATGTATGAGGGGTACATGGTGTTTTTACCAATTTTGAAATCCCTTTGACACCTACGATCTAATTTAATGCTCAAAAGAGTCCTGCAAGGAATTATATTCACTTTTATAGATGAAAAGACTGTATTGGTGAGGATTATTTCAGTTGCAAGGAACAGAAACTCTACACAGACTCAAGCAGAAAAGGCAGTGCATGAGCTAATGTCGGCAGGAAGTGCTGCAGGTATGGCTGGATCGAGAGTCTCAAGTGAAACTCTCATCTTTTTTCTCTCTGTCTTCTCTTAGTTTTGCTTCACTCTGCTCTCCTTTCCTGTAGCAGACAGGATTTCTCTGCCTGCTAGGAAGATGTAGCCAACAGACCCAAGCTTTACACTTTATAGATTCTAAAGGGAGACAGCCTTCCCTACTAGATCCAGAAGAAAAGTCCAGGGTTTTGGTTTATGTCCACTCCAGAACCAATCAGTAGCTGGAGAATAGGGTACTATAATTGGCCCAGTCTGCAGCACATGCCCAGCCCTGAGGAGTTGAGAAGAGAAAGGTGTTATGGTTGACAGCCCCGCCAAGACCACATATTGTAGGAGAAGAGTTCCCTAAAAGGAAACAGAAAAAAGGGGATGATGAAATATGCCAGACAGAGAGGTTTCCTGGGTTGCTGGACTTTCAGTGTCAAAATCGGAGCCATCCCTGGCCAGCTGGGACAGATTGGTCCCCTATCTCTGTCTCTTGGACCTTCTGCCTCCCTTTCTTCAACTTTCTTCTTCAAGATTCTCCTCCCCTCTCCCCTGCCCGGTATCTGTCCCCTACTCTCTGGTTATTTCTCCCTACCCTTCTGTTCTCTGCTCCCACATGCCACCCGTGCAGCCCCTCACCATGTCAGCATGGGGGGGTTCTACCTTGGGGGGCACCCTGGCTCCTGGGCTCCTCTCTACCCCCTCAGGCCCCTCTCATAGGTCTGCCCTCCTCCCGTGCCTTGTCCATTGGTTGGTGCTTAGGAAAAGCAAACTCTCTTTTTAAATTAAGATAAACTTCAGCAAACTTACAGTCCCTGGGAAGGCACATCATCTGCCAAAAAAAAAAAAAAGATATAACAAATTCCAATGCAAAAAGCAAAGTACAAGAAAGCTACAGGACTGTTTTTGTTATCTGCTGTTTGAATGAAGCGCGTCGCTGTCCCAGGCCAATAACGGGGATGATGGGAAGGTGATCGTGTCGTGCACAAATGCCTTAGGTTTCAGTTTGTCATGCCAGATCTCATCCTTGCCAAAGAGTGAAGAAGGTTAGCTTTGAATAAATGTGTTTACCCCAGTAGCTGATATTTGCTCCAGTTGCTTTCCACTTGAAGTAGAAAGTCTGATCCCAAGTGTCAGATGCTCCCATCTTCCAAATGCTATGCTGAGCCGAGGGTCAGGGATGGGATTCCTACTGGGACCAAGCCCTGTATACAACCTATACCAAATCCGGGAAGTTATTTTCTGATTTCCATTTCTCAAGCCACAAGTATGCATGATATTTTGCAGTGAAGATATCAAAGGGAAGGAGTATGGCCACAACACAAACAGACACACAAGATGGATGAAGAAACATCCTTTTGAAGAAAAATATGCCAGAGGGTGCAGGAGAATACAAATTGCCTTAAAAGTCTTGAGATAGCAGTCAACATCCTAACAGAAAGGCTATTTCTGATGCAGCTTAGATGAGAGAAACCCTTGACCATGGACCAGACAGGAAGGGTGACATCAGGAACAAACGTCACAGCGAGAACAGTGTGAAGAACACCTGCCTTCGAGCACTCAGTACAGACGAACTGGAACTCCTTTAGTCATCTGCACCCTGGTGGCTGTCTAGGACCTTCATCTTGGCCCTGGCTTGGCTGAGATGTCAGGGAGAAACCATGAAGGTTAGGGGTCTGGAAGGAACGCACTAGGGTAATGAGGAGCTCTCAGGAGAGTCTCAAACAAGGATGTGGACCAGAGAAAGGGATTCTCAATTGTGCGCATGGACCAGGTGCAAGGGTGCTGCTTGGGCAGGGAATGGGAGCTGGGCCATTCCATAAGCAAATTCTATCAGGTAGATTGGGCCAAACACACAGGTACACGCACACATGCATGGTTGCACAGGTGCACACACATCCATACAGACAATGAACACACCCTTCCCATCCTGCACCATCCGAATCCGTGTTAAGGAAGAGAAACATTACTCCAAAACACCTCAAATGTACAGATTACCCTGTACATTTTGGAGAGAGCATTTTCCATGATCTTTTGGAGCAATGTTGGTTCCTCATTGCTCTTTCTCCCACTTTCAGATGAAATCTGAGTTATGAGTTATGGCATCCATGGCTCAAATGCCAGGGACAGAGCTCCCAAAGGATAACCTTTGGCTCTGAAAAGGCCCAGATAAAGCTTTTATATTTTTAGCCTTTACTTTGGGGGCAGATCAAATTCCAGAGGAGGTAAATCCTAGCGATTTGGCGGGGAGGGTGGGTTAAAAGATAAAGAGTGGAAATAATTTTGGTCCCACTGTGGGATATTTTTAATCAGCCTTCGTTTGATAACAAGAAAACTTCAGAGGTTTTTGAGTGAGACTGGGAAAGGGCGGGGAGATCTGTATCCAAACAAGTCCGGGGGACTGAAGCCTGTGGCCCTTGGCCAATTCAGGAAGGTTCTGTAAAGGAGGGGCCAACCCTTCCCAGATCATCTTTCAGATATCCCTTCATGCTCCCCCAAGACTCTGTGAGCTCTCATGGGCAATGTTTGAGCTTCCATAAAGATTCTGTCTTTTCCTCCTTGGCTTTGGTGGGTACCATTCCCTGTGCTCAGCATGGAATCTCACCTTCTTCCCAGCCCTGCCTGCTGGACCTAACCTGTGCCCTCAGTGCCTTCAAAGCCTGTGTAATGGGGCTTATTCCTGCCTTCCCTATTGTGTTTCCTGCCTCTCTCCAAAACAAACCACTCGCTCTTGTCTGGTGGCTAATACTCAGCATGCCCAGAACGTGAATAATAGGACCAATTACCATCACTGAGCATCACTGACCACGGACCAGATACTGCACTGAGTGTCCTAGACCATCTCATACCATCCCTCGGTCTGTGGTGGGTCCTCTGTTCCCACCGAATGGGTAGCTTTGCAGCCAACTGTCAATATTTCCAAGTATTCCTTTGGCCTTTGCCATTCCTGTGAATGCCATATCCTGAGGCTTCCAACTATGACCTAGAGAGTGTTCTCCGTGTTCCCTGGCCTCTGGAGGTCTGTCAGCAGGCAGCAGGCTGGGAGCATTGGGGAATTAGTGGGAGCAGTCCCCAATGACTGATGGGAGCTGGTGGATGAGTCCCCCGGCCCCCACAGCCTTTACTAGGGACTGAATGTTTGTTTCCCCCTCCCCAGATTCATATGTTGAATCCTAATCCCTAAGGTAATAGTATTAAGATGTGGGGCCTTTGGAAGAGGATTAGGTCATGAAGGTGGAGCCCTCATGAATAGGATTAGTGTGCTTATAAAAAAAGTAGACTGTGAGAGTCCCCTGAGGTTACAGCTAAGAGACGCTGTCTGTGGACCAGAAAGCAGGACTCCGGAGACACCGAATCTGCTGGCTCCTTGATCTCGGACTTCTCAGCCTCCAGAACTCTGAGAGAGACATCCCCGTTGTTTGTTCATAAACCACCCCGTCCGTGGTATTTTTGTTACAGCAGGCCAAACAGATAAAGACATCCCTCCTGAGGGACCACTCTGAGGAATGTTCCACAGTGTCCCAGGGAGCCCGGTGGAATTGAGCCCTGTTTGTCCACAGTGGCCACCTCCGCACTACTGCACCCTGTATTGGCTTCCTTTCCTTCTCTGTCTTGTCATTCCCTTGACAGTGCTTCCCGGGATCACCTCCCCACTGCCCCACCCCCACCCCAGGACACTCGCCCTTAAATTCTTCTATCAGGGTCTACTTCCAGGTTTAGAGGAGTAAAGCAACCGGACCCAAGTTTTGTAGCTAGAAAGTGGCAGCGTAAGCCTCGAAGCCAGGGGACAAGGGTGGGACACTGGGAGAGACTCCGAACCACACCAACTATCCTGTCTCCAGACTTTCTCACATCTGTCCAAGCACCTGGGGTGCCTGGCAATGCTGGAAATTCTGCTGTTTGAGCTACTGGTTCCACGTACTCTCTTTGAAAAAAAAGAAAGAAAAAAGAAAAGAAAATGTTCGTGACAATATAACCAGTGATGAACCCTCTATCTATCTAACCTCTGTCTCCAGCCAGCCTCGCGAAACTGAGAGACTGGAATTTTAAAGGGCTGGTACCTCCCTCTACCTCCCTTTCCGCCACAGGCTCGAGGGGCTGGCTAGCCTCGTCCCTGCGGTCATGTACCTGCCAGGCCGGGGCGGCCACCAGTGGGGGCTTGCTCAGAGACTGCTTGTCTACACGTATTTCTGGAAAGAGGACAGACCTCCATTCTGCCAGGGAAGGCTGTCCCCAGACTTTCCCAGCTGCTGCTGCTCAACCTAAAGCATGTACTAGAAATAAACATCTCCCAGGCAATTTGCAGCTGGGGGCAGAGGCTAAGTGGTGGTGACTGCAGATGGGGGGAGAGGGATGGGGAGTGGAGATGTTTGAGTTGACATTTGGGTAGCAAATGCTTCTGTGAGCCTCTTTGTTTCTCTGCTGAGCATTAGTGAGCAAAACGTGGGTGCGAAAGCTGGACTTAATGCCTCTTAAGCCCACCTGCCTCCCTGTAGGCCAAAAGTTAAGCATCGTGTATAGGATTATTGCAATGAAAGGGGCTGGCAGCTTCCTTTGTGTTTGCAGGGCTTCAAACAGACCCTGCGAAGGGCTGGGTACCCTGACATTGCTCATGAGGCTATAGAGGGTAGGGAGTGTAGTGGTTACACAAGTGGGCTCTGGGCCCAGAGAGACCTAGGTTAGGATTCCAAACTGGCCTGGTATCAGCTGGGTGACCTGCCACTTAACAATCATTTCACTGTCTATAAAGTGGAAATGATGAAACAAGCGCCAGTAAACCACTTACCGAGTGCTACTCCGCACTTGATGTGTATCATCTCATCGAATAATCCCAACAGCTCTCCGAAGTTGGTGCTATCATTGTTCCCATTTTACAGATGAGAAAACTGAGGCACGAGCGGGAACATAACCTGTTCAAGGACACTCAACTGGTGGGTGGTGGAGCCTGGAGATGGCCTCAGGCGATCTGGCTGGACCCCTCTGCCTCTTGGGTCGCTGTGAGGCACGGATGAAACACGGATGAAACACAGCCTGTAAAGGGTTTGGCGCAGTGCCTGGCATATGGCAAGCTCTCAATAAATGTTAGTTTTTATTATTAACAACATATGAAACAGCATAAAACAGACTAGTCAAGCTATCCGCACCATTTGAGATTGTTAACAATGCCTGACATTTGTTTAGCCCCGTATGTAATTCAAAGGACTTCCCCGATTAGGTCTCCGAGAACACTCCTTGAAGCCCTGTGAAGGCAGTGGGGGCAGTTTCGAGTGGGCATGATAACTGGATGAACAAAGACATGGAGGCCCAAGGTCAGCAATGTACATAAGGTCCCACACTAGCCCTCTGGCCATACCATCCTTCCGCAAGCCTGTGTTGATATCCCAGAGCCTGAATTACACAACAGCGGGCTGAAAAAAATGCCAAAGAATCATCAGCATGTGGTCCTTTAGTATGTTTCACTCAGCTTGTATTTACAGAAACATTTTCATACCCAACTGTGTAAACTATGATACAACAATAACAATTTATTGCTTCTTTATCCTCTAACTTTGTAATTAGGATCCAAAGGGATTACAATAATAAAAAAAAAAAACCCCGACAATAGAAAACCAAGGGTCAAACAATGGAACTAATATTTGTATAGCATTTTCCATTTTATAAACAGGTGTGGTCTCATATCAACCTCCTGACAGTTCACCACTGGACATAATTGTGCCATAAATCTTGGTCTGAGAAGAGCTCCTATAACAGAGAGTCTTGTGGCCATGTTCAAATCTCCTACTCCAGTGGAATTTTGCCTGTGTGTTTTGTCAATTACAGAGAAGGTAGTGCTAATGTCTCCCACTGTTTTACCAAGACTCTGGAGCTAGAATGTTTGGTTTTAAATTGCAGCCCTGAAACATGACTTCTGTGACTTTGGGCAAGTCCCTTAAGCTTTTGGCTTATCAGAATTCTAACCTATTAAGTAAACATACCTGTCTCACATGACTATTGTGAGGATTGAATGAGTTCGCACATGTCAAGTGTTTGGAAAAACGCCTGGCACAGAGTATTGTTTGCTTACAATAAAACCAAAAATCATCTCCCAGAAAGACTGCAGAATTACATGTCTCTCCTTTATAGTTCTGTCTATTTTTGCATTATAGATTTTGAAGCTGAGTCACCAGGTGCATGCAATTGTAGAATTGTCATATCTTCCTAGTGACTTGAACCTTTCCTTGTTACAAAATGTCTATCTTTAGTTATGCCTTTTGACAACATCTACTTTTTTTTAAGATTTTATTAATTTATTTGACAGAGAGAGATTACAAGTAGTCAGAGAGGCAGGCAGAGAGAGAGGAGGAAGCAGGCTCCCCACTGAGGAGGGAGCCCTATTTGGGCCTTGATCCCAGGACCCTGAGATCATGACCTGAGCCGAAGGAGAGGCTTTAACCCACTGAGCCACCCAGGTGCCCCAACATCTACTTTTTGATAGTAACATGATTACACTGGCTTTCTTTTGGTTGGGTATGCATGGAATATTATTTTCCATTTTACTTGCTTTCAACTTCCTGTATCTCTGTATTTTAGACATATCTCATGTAAGTAGCATTTAGTTGTTTTAAAATTTAACCTGTTAAACTTTCACTGGAGTGCTTAGTCCATTTACATTTAATTTAATTTTTGCTATATTTGAGATTAAATCTACTGTCTTAATATTTTCTATTTGTCCTACCTGATGTGTGTGCTCCCTTTTCTCTCTTTTCTTGCTTTCTTTTGCATAGATCATTTGTAATTATTCTTTCTCCCACTCTGTTAGGTGGGAACTAATAAAGGCATTTGCTATGCGTTAATGATTCCCTAGAGATTCCAGCATGCATCTTTAATTTATGAAAGTCTAATATGAAAAAGTGCTTTTATCTTCTCCCAGACAATGCAAGAGCCTCAGAGCATTTGCACTGCAGTTGCTACCTTCATGATTATATACAATTGTTTGTTTTAATTCTCTCCATATTTTAAAAATCATGATACTTTATTATTTTCTTGCAGCCAGTCAATACTTGGATTCTTCCACATATTTGCCATTTTTCTTGCTTTTTTGCATCTTTGACTTTCCATATGGGATCATTTTCCTTCTGCCAAAAGAATGTCCTTTAGCATTTCCTTTAGGACTGGATTTTCTGGTGTCAAATTCTCTTAGTCCTTGTTCGTATGAAAATTATGTCATTTCATTTTTATTCCTGACGGATGTTTTCTCTGGGCATTATATTTTTTCTTGTATCACATGAAATGATCATTCCATTGTCTTCTGATTCTTGTTATTTCTGATGAGAAGTCAATTCCCAGTTTAATCGTTGTTCCTTTGAAGGCAAAATGTCTAATTTCCCTATAGCTGCCTTTAAGATTTGTTTTTCTTTTGGTTTCAAGAAATTTTGCTGTGATGTAGATTTCTTTTATTTATCCTACTGAGATTGATTTGGCTTTTTTAAAAAACTGTGAATTCAAGCCTTTTATCAGTTTGGGGTAACTTTCTTACCTCTTCAAATATGGTATCTGTCCCATCTTATCTCTCCTCTACCCCTGGAACATTTATTAGAATTTATCATGTATCTGTCATAAACTGAATGTTTGTATTGCCTCAAAATTTGTATGTTGAGATCCCAACCCCAATATGTTGGTATTAGGAGGTGGGACCCTTGGGAGGTGATTAGGTCATGACAACGGTGGCCTCATGAATAGGATTTATGTCTTTATACAAGACACTTCGGAGACCTCTCTCCTTGCTTCTGCCACATGAGGACATGGTGAGAGATGGCCAGGAAGCAGGCCTTCACCAGACACCAATCTGTCGGCACCTTGATCTTGGACTTCCCAGCTGTGAGAAATAAATGTTTCCTGTTTAAGCCACCCAGTCTATGGTATTTTTGTTATAACAACCTAAATGGACTAGGACAGTATTCTTTATGTTTCTCATCATTGCATTTTTCAATTATTTTTTTCTTTCTAAGTTTTATTCTAGATATTTTTTCCACCTTATCTTTCAATTTATTAGGTTTTTGCCCCCACTGACTCAAACCTATTCTTTAAGTTCTTAATTTTGGTTATTTAATTTTTTATTTTGATAATTTCTATTTGGTTCTTTACAGTTCTCTCTTAAAATGTTAAATCTTGTCTTTTATCTCCCCAAACATAAGAAACGTCATCATTTTAAACTCTGGGTCTCATCAACCAGAGTCATTATGGTCTGCTTCTATTGTATGTTATTTCTCCTGATCTTCATATATGATGTCTTTCTTATCTCCTCATGGGACTGGCTGTTTTTGATTGTGCATTGGTCATTAGGCTGGAAAATTATAAAAATAAATTGAAAGCTTGAGTTTTATCTTCCAGGAAGGATTATTTGCTTCTGCTACACCCCCAATGTCATTCAGATCACTCGAATACTATTAATAATGTTCATAATATTTTGGGACTGAGACTTTCTTGGGTGCCCACATATCTAGGAGCTGGATTTCAGTCTATGTTAGGGCTGGTGTACTAGCAGTTCATCTTTACTCTTAAGGTATAGCCCTTCTGGATTTAAAAATGTTAGAGGTTTACTACAATCCTCACTTTCGCTGATCCTGAACTACAGTTTTTTTTCCCTACCCAGAGATATGGTCAAAAATATTTCCCAGTTTCTCAGCTGCATCTTCTGGATTTGCAAATGCCCCACAGGGCAATGGCAGCCCCAATGCCAAGCTCCCCTCTCTGGGCTTCCTTCCTCTTGCAGACCTCAGTCCAGTAGTTTTTTTACTACCTTGATAGTTTTCCCATCCTTTCAAGCTGATTTTTGGAAAATATTTGTCCAGTTTTTTGAGTTTTCCTCAGAGGGAAACTTGTCTACATTACTCAATATGCCAACACTGGAAGCGTAATCCAAAATATGACAATATCATTTCCTCAAGATGTCCTTTAATATCTCATAAAATGCAGCAAGAATTTTCTAGTAAACCTTCTAGAATTTTCTATCCAAAAGTGAGTATGTCTGTGATCTAGTCTTACCTAATAACAATTCATGGACTAGGAAATTAATTTATTCATTTATTCAACAAATATTCAATCAATATTGCACTGATCTATAGGCACTGATCTAGGCCCTAAAGATATAATGGTAAGCAGAGCAGACACCTTTCCTCCATCCCTGAGTTTAAAGTCTAGAGAGAGAGAGAGTGTGGACACATATAAAAATTTAGCTACACTCAAATGTGATGAGAGATTGAGAGAAAGATCAATTGAAAACAATCGATAGCAATAGGAAGAGTATGAGGATGCCAAATACAAGAAGTATTACAATAATTGTGATGCTTTGTCTGCAAGCATCAGAAAATTGGACCCAAATGGGCTTAAATAATGACTGAATGTATTATCTCTCACAAAATAATAGGCCTAGAGGTAGAGGAACCTCAGACAGAGGTCATCAGAATGCTAGCAGCAACTCTGCTTCTTCCCTCTCATTGTTCTCAGGCTGGCCAAAGATGGCAGCTGAAGTTTAATTGGTCTCATCCAACCATTGAAACATCCAGAGGAAAAACAGGAAGACCATAACACACCTCCCCTCATCTCTCCTTGTTTTGCATTGGGCAGGATTGGGTCACCTGCCCTCTCCTATACCAATCACTGGCAAAGGAAATAAAACTACCATAACGAACTAGACTAGCCATGATCTGTTTTTAGCTGGGAATGGGGCCATCTTCCCTTGAGTCATGTGTAGGAAAGACCAATTCCTCAACAAAACTGGGGTTCTATTAGGAAGGAAGAAGAAAGGAACAGAATGGTTGCTGGGTAGTATTCACCACAGGGGATTGGTAGTAAAAGTAGAACATCACCAAAGACAAACCACCCATTCCACACATTCTTTTGAGTCTTTATATACACATTCTGACATGTTCTTCACAATTAGCCCATAAATCAATAGTAATAGCTAACATTATTGAGTGCTCACATATGTGAATCCGTTTAGACTTTATGACAACTCAATGAGGTAGGTCTTATTATTATCCTCACTTTATAATGGCAAACTGACTCATAGAGGGTTAAGGAGCTTGTCCAAAGTTACATGATGGGTGAAACCTGGATTTAAACCTAAGTCATCTGGCTCCAAAGCTACAGATTTTACCCTCTTCAATAAACTATCTCTAGCAAGGTAAATGAACTATTCTAATATTTTAAATGAAGAAACTTAAGTTCAGAAATGGGAGGTTTGTCCATCCACTTATTCTCTTATAAAACTTTATTGAATTATCCCTTACTAGTCTTGGTGCTTAATACTCTTGGTGCTAGACTCTGGGGATATAGTTCTGAACAAGACATTGCCCTTGACTTTATGCTGCTTACAGACTTGTAAGATAATCATCATTGAATGTTAACTGTGAGCGATTTGGCACAAGAAAATGCTGCAGGCTCTGGCATCAGATGCTAGGGTTCAAGTCCCAGCTTTAGGGCACACTAGCTATCCTTGACCTTGGGCAAGTCTCCGTTTTGATGACTTCTTCACCCCATTGGTGAGGGAGAGATTACCACCCTAGGGTTATGGGGATGGCGAAACACACACCAGACAGATGAGACCAACAGTAGTTTATTAGTTATCTATGTTCACAGCCTAGGGAGGAGGATACCACCACCATGCAGGACCAAAAGGGGTCTCACTTGGGAGCAGGATGAACAACTTGGGGTGGAGGGAAGCAGGCTTTGTAGCCTCAAGTGGGTAAGGTACCTCCTGGCTCACAAAGATTGGCTTGTTTGTATAGTTCTATGGCCTGGCAGGAAACTGAAACATGCTATTCACGTTTGGCTAGAGAAGAGTTGGCTAGAGAAGCTTATCCATGGGGGAGGGAAAGGGGGATCTGGCCATTAAGCCATTTGGGAGCCCCTTAATTTCACCAGATATCAAGCAGCACGTGATAGTGAACATTAATTTCAAGATTTACATCACTGTTTCTTAACCTGGTGGCACCTTTGTTTCTTCATCTTAAAATTGGAATAGCTGTGCTTAGTTTATTGGCTATTTATGAGTTTTGAATGAGACAATGTGAGGTGAGCATTTAATACAGGGACTGGCACTTGCCAAGTGCCAGGCATAGGTTGAGTGACTTGCATAAGGTCATATGGCTGGTAAGCAGTGAACTCAGATTTAACCATCCATCTTTTGTTTCTAGATACTGGGAACTTTCTACAACGTTGAACTGAAATCTTGTCCATTGGGAAAATACCAGTTTATCTGTCCAACCATCTAAACATACATGCCTCCTTCCACTTATTTGCTCATTCATTCAACAAACGTTTATTGAGCACCTCCTATATTCATGGTCCTGGCACTATGAAGATGGATTTTAAAAGCTCACATCTGATGCAGGAGATGGACATGGGACAGACATGGTGCTTTACAAAGTGATGGATGTTATGCCACAAGCGTCCAGGGCCAAAGACAAACCAAGGTAAGAACCGCTGAAGGTGGAATGTAGGTTGTAAAGACCCTGGGAATTTGCCCCAAGACAGCTCATCAAAATATCTCCTGTTCCCTCCCCTGTGATGGTTGGGGCTGATGACCCCTGTGGCCCAATCTGGAGAGGAATTTCCCATTGGGGTTCCTGGTGGACAATTGACAGACTTTGAAGAAGCCAAGACTTTCCATTTCTGGCTCTGAAACTGTAGGTGGGGGATCCCGGGCTGGTCCCTTCCTTGTATTGGACCTCAGTTTCTTTGTTTGTAGAACAAGGGTATAGGGCTAGGTGGTTTGGGGAGATTCCCTCCAGCTCTACCTGAAAATATTGTTCATATTCTACTTCATAAGACCACCACTGTTCCCTAACTGGCCCCTATATGCCCTCTCCCACACTGTATACACACCACACCCATCATTCTGGTCTACATTACACACCCCTCTAGGCGGGAACTGGCTTCTTCAGATATTTTCCTCCAGGAAGAAAGTAATACAAAACAACAGCAATACAAACCACAAAATCCAGGGGAAAGAAAAAGTTGTAGCTTGCCCCATTGTCTGTCTTTGGAGATTGGCATACCTTGTTCACTTTTCCTCAAATGAGGCTCTCATTTTAAATTACACTGAGCCATGGCTTGGCGGCTCTATTTTTTATTCCATGCTTGGTGCCCCACAGGATGTCAGAAAGGAGAGCCAACTTTTCACTTTTCTCCAAATCTGCTTGCTGCCCAAAAATCTGCGAGGGGGCTCTCCAAGGTTGGATGGGAAGATGGGAGCCCAACGGCAGTCTAGTACTTCCCAGGCTGGCCTGACCCCAACCCTGCGGGTAGGCGGCAGGCAGGCAGCTGGGGGAGTACCTAAAGAATGAGGCAGGAATTTTCCTTCTCCAACTTGGTGTATATGAGTTGTGAAGGAGAGTTCCTGGTGCTGGGCTTTCTCAATACTGTGTCTGGAGTCTGGCTGGAGTCAGGGTTTCACAAGGGGCAAAACTGTGAGACCCTGACCCGTGCTGTCCCTTCTCCCTGGAGGAAAACCAGGTTGTTTTCATCAGTGAAAGCATCCAAGTTCTGTTTTCACTTATTTGAGGAATATTTCATCAAGAGGAAAATCACATAAGCCTGACACTGCCACTGGCAAGTTGTGTGACCTTGGGCCGATTGCTTGACTTCCCTGAGTCTCAGTTTCCTCTTCTGCAAACTGAAGGGATTGTATCCGATTATCAAAAAGATCACTTCAGGTTATAAATTGTTATGAGGGGGTCAGGATCATGGTCTCTGAAACAGACAGTTTGATGCAGTTTGAATCCCAGAACCATTTACCAAGAGGAGACCTTGGGTAAGGGTCTCTTGACCTCTCGTGACTCCAGGGTTGCTTGAGAATTAGATGAGTGAGTGCATGCAAGAGTGTAGCATAGGGCCTAATGTAAGGGGAACATTCAGTAAGTAAGTTATGAGCTCTTAAGAAGATGGAGGTAATGAGTCTGCTTGCACAATTCTTCTCAACTTTTGTCTACTTTCTCTTTCTGGGACAGAGACCGGAAAGCAAATGCAGTGGAGTGTTTAGGAGCCAAAGGTGGCACTTCACTCCCCAAGACTGGTATTTCCTCCCCAGGCACTTTGGCCAATATCTGGCTGGCTACCAGAGGATTAAAGGCTAGACATTAGGTGACTGCTAATGAGTGTGAGGCAGGGAGTCAAGGGAGGCCAGTCAAAACCCAGCAAATTCCAATGGATGATGCTAGTAGGGACAGAGAGTATTTTCCGGGGTGGGCCATAATTGGGAAGAAGCTCATGATTCCATCTCCAGCTAGACTGGCCTTAGCCTTCTGCTATGTCCCATGCCATCCTCTTATGAAATGGAAGCTGATGGTGTGCATAGTGGGACATAAGTATGGTAAGGGAAGAGGAGGATAGAAAGGTGCGCTGGGGACACTTGACTCCCCTGACCATAAGTCAGAGACTTTTTCTGGCCACGCTGCCCACAGTGGCCATGCCGAGTAATCTGCCAGGTAAGTCCTGGCCCCAGAGATCCTTCTGAGTTGTACTCTCAGTGGACTCATTTAGCTCCTTTGAAAAATGTCAGCATCTGCTTGGCTGTGAGCTGGCTTCTTCTTTCTAGGCCTTAGGTTCCTCTCTTGTGAAGTGACAGAGACTTCTTTTTCTTGCATGATGGCAGACCATGAACCAGTCTACCAAACAGAAGAGTACACAGTGCTATCTAAAGAAGGAAAAAATATTTTCAACTGCACTGATACGCTGCCATAAAGGTAAGAAATCACAAATGAGGTGAAATCCCAAATTCTTGAATATAAATTGGTGCCAAAGCTCTCCTTTGAATTGTGGGTTTCTGTCAAAATTTGGGGATCTTGAGCTTCTGTTTCATCGTTTTACAGAAGCAGGGAACAGAACAGGAGGCCTAGGGACCATCCAAAGTAGAAAATCTGATAGGAGAGCTCTTTACATAAGGCTTAGACCTCCCTAAAAAGACATCCCTGTCTTCAGTGGAAATGAATAAGAAATGAACTCTGCAAAAAGGGCAAAGTGTGGAAACTAGTCTTTAAAAAATCTTAACTGTGGATGGAGAGGGGGAAAGAACTCTGAAAATTCAAAACTGTAAACTGACCTTCGTGTGAGTTTCCAGTCCAAGTTCATACTCAATGTAGCCCAGAAACCTCAAGTGGAGAATTTAATTTTAAGTGGCCCTACATTAGAAGAAACAAATATAAATAATTTCTGGACTTCTAAACTTAAATCCAACCCTCAAAGAATTCCACAAATAAACTTCCAAGGAAAAGGAGCAACTCACAGGAAAAACAAAATGAAACAAAATACACAAGGAAATAAGATACCAAAAGGAAGGGTAAATGGAAACAACAAAAAGCAGATCTGCAAAGACTTCATATTCTGGAATTAACAGATGGAAAAACTAGGTTTCACACAACGAAAGAAATAAAAAGAATCTTATAAATATGAGGAAGAAATAAGCAGGTTTGAAATAGAGTCAAGTAGATTGAGAATTGAAAAATATAAGAACTAAAACTAAAAACTCAAATGAATTTTTAATGAGCAGATTGGACACTGAGTGGAAAATTTGTAAATTGGAAAATAGTTTCAAAGAACTAGCCAAATGTGGACACAAAGAGCTAGAAAATATGAAAGAGAGGGAGGTGTTAAGAGAAATGGAAGACAGAATGAAATGTTTTAATATATTTTGAATTGATTTCCAGAAAGAGGCAAAGAGAAAACACAGAGGAGAGGTTTAGGAAATAAATACTAATAATTTCCTAGAATTGTTGAAAGTTTCTAAACCATGTATTGAGAAAACCTAGCAGATTCCAAGAGTAAACACATACACATACACACATGCACACACCTAGACATACAGTAAATATTGTCAAAGCAGCCAGAGACAAAAAGACAATTAGATGGATTGCTGACGTTTTAACAGAAAAGCACGAGTTGAGAGAAAATAACCACAAATATAGAATTCTATACCTAGCAAAACTATCCTTGAGGAATTAGAATAAAATAATACATTTTCTGACAGACACTGAGTTTATCCCCAAAAATCTTCCCTAAAGGCAATGATAAACTATGTGCTTCAGGAAGGAAGAAAATAGTCCCAGATGTAAGATTGAAGGTGCAAGAGGTAATGATGGGCAAAGATAATTATAAAGATGCAGGCAAACAGGAAAACTATTGTCTGCATAAAATAGCAATAACATTGACTAATTTATGTAGGGGAAGAAACAAGGTAAAACTAGAATACTGAACAATAATAGCAAATGAATTGGAAGAGATCATTGAAATTAAAGCATTTTAAGATCTTTATATAACCTGATAGGTTATATAAAGCAGGTAATATCTTCCACGTCTATTAAACTCAATCTGCATTTCATGATAACTAGGACAGTCACTAAACAGGCAAAGAACATACAACTTCTAATAAAGTAAAGAGAAAAAGTAAAAACCCAATAAATGAGAAAGATGGCCAATGAAATGCAGTGGGAAAAGGAGACTGAAAAAGCAGGAAACAAATAGTATGTAATGAAATATTAGTAATATATTCAAATACATCAGTAAGCACAATAAGGGTAAATAGACAAAACTCAGGGTAAAAGAGAAAAGTTGTCAGATTGGATTAAAAAGGAAAATGTTAATCATAACGGGTTTACTACAGTCATATTTAAAACAAAGAACAGAAGATTGGAATTCTTGGCATGGAAAAAAGATGTGCTGGGCACATACTAACCAAACTAAATTGGAATGTTTATATCAATAAAAGACAAAAAATGAACTTTAAGATCCAAAGTATTTTACAATTAAAGAGGGCAGTATATGATGATATGATAAGTAGAAAAATTTACCAATAAAATATGACATTCTAACTCTGTATGCCTATAATAACATCTTCAAAAGACAAAAGCTAAAATTCATAGATCTACAGTGAAAAAATAGAAAAATAGACAGTATAATGAGAGATTTTTAACATGCTTTTTCTATTACCTATAGAGTAATAGAGTAATAAAATGTTAAGACTATTACCTATAGAGTATAGAGTAATAAAATGTTAAGACTTAGTGATAGCACTATAAGCAAATTTTGATCTAATGGGCATATATAGAGCATTACACCCAACAGTCAAAAACATAGGAATTGTCAAGCACACACAGGATAAACATTTATGATAAATTTATAGGAGGTTGGAAAACTCACCTCAAAAAGTTTCAAAAAGATTGGTATTACACAGGTCATATTCTCTAAACACAATGCAATGGAGTTAGAAATAAATAACCAAAAGATTATTAGAAAAAACTGACACATTGAATTTAAATCTAAATATGCTATACTACTAAATAATTCATAGGTCAATGACACAAACACAACAGAAATGAAAATACTTATTGAACAATAATGAAGCTATTATTACAAAATTTATAATTTCTAGCTTTAAACTATTTCCTTAGAAAAGAAAAAAAGGCTCAAATTTAATATACTGTGTCTAATGTAGATATTAAGAAGTTCAGCAGGATGATCTTAAGTAAAGAAGATGGAAAGACTAAAGGTAGAGGCAAAAGTTAATAAAATAGAAAGTAACTGGACAATGGGAAAAAACAACAGACCCTAAACTTTGTTTTTTGAAAAGATCAATATGTCAATAACTCTTTAGTAAGTCTGATCAAGAAAAAAAGAGAAACACAACAGCCAGTATCAGAAATGAAAATATAGACACCCCCATGGATCCTATAGATATTAAAAAATAATATGTTAGGAACAATTTTTTGAATAAATTAGAAAATTAAAAGGACAAAGTTTTTCTTTTTTTAATTTTATTTTTATTATTTGCCCAAGGGGTACAGGTCTGTGAATCATCAGGCTTACATCTTTCACAGCATTCACCAAAGCACAAACCCTCCCCAATGTCCATAACCCATCCACCCTATCCCTACCCTCCCACCCCCCAGTAACCCTCAGTTTGTTTTGTGAGATTAGGAGTCTCTTATGGTTTGTGTCCTTCCCCATCCCATCTTGTTTCATTATTTTTCCCTCCCTACCC